>JBBPCZ010000089.1:11487987-11498582 GCA_037974445.1 Brycinus macrolepidotus
GTGAAGTGGCTTCTTCTTCTGGCATGCTGGTCGCTGGCGTAGCGTAATACTGCCCCCACTGATAGTGTGGTACTGCAGTGCAGAGGGGCGTTTAATTTTCAAATTAATCGCGCGATCAATTTATTTTAAAGCGTTATAGAAAATAAATTAATGCAAATAGTTAACGCGATATTTTTAACAGCACTAATATATATATATATATATATATTCTCATGCACACACATACACACACACACACACACACCCCGCTATTTTGAGGGGTCGTAGGGGCTCTGACCATTTATAAACAGAGTACAAGGAGGCTCACTAATGATGCAGAAAAACTACAGTCTGTAATTGTAAACTTCAAAGTGCACCTGTATGGTTACATCATTGGGATTATTAGAAGAGAAGAGTAGGCAGAAATAAAGGGTTAAACTGTTTTGCATGAGTTATGATATGCAGTATATCGTAATGATGATGTATGTGCAGCGCCGGCTTCATTAAAGCCGATGGGTCGGATTTTACTGCGCATTCGGGCCTCTGTGAGCTGCGACCGATTTGGTTTGATTTCTCTAAATGTGATGACGGTTGGTTATGTCTGGAGTTTCTCATGGATGAGCAAAACAGTGCTGTGTGCAATTCAGCGCACATGTCGGAATTTCCCTTTAGATCGATGTGGAAACATCCACCCGCTTTCTGTCCAGCTGTGGCTTCGCATTGCCTGTGTGTTGCTCACATGACGTGTGTGTGCATGTGTGTATGCGTTGGGCTCCACACAGCTGCAGTCTGACTAACAGTGGTGTGCTCTCTCGGGACAGAACGACCAGCCAGAATATGCACTGAAGCAGTTATACTGTTCTGAGCCTCTGAGCCTATGTGTGTGTGTGTGTGTGTGTGTGTGTGCGTTGTGACTGAAGTAATGTTTTGTTTCAGAGAGTGACTTGGCATGCGCAGATGTTTCTTAACAGATACTAGGTCAGGCCATCACTGTATATTTGTGTGTGTGGTGTGGCATGTGTAAATGTGTGTTTATTTGTATGTGTGTGTGACCTACAGGTGTGGGTTCACTGCAAGCCTCTAGCGAGCAGCCTTGGGTCACACAGACTGTAAGGTTAAAGTACTTGTCAGTTCAGCACCACTGAGTTTGTGTGTGTCCATGGTTGACTTTGAGTGGGAGTAAATGGACCTCTGTGAATTCCAAGCCTGTCTCTGTGTGCAATGTGTGTGTTTGGGTCTACTTTCAAGATATCCACTTTAAAGGAATAGTTTGGTGGTAACTCAAATGTTTGGTGGCTAACGTGTGCTTCTTTAATCATGAATCTGATGTATAAAGATAATGTAGCTACCCAGAGGTCCGCATGGGGGGATGACACACTTACTAGCATAGGAACAAACAGGGCATGACTAAACCAATCCAAACCATAGATGGTACAAACATCTCCAGTGGTTAACAGTCCTGTTGATATAAGCCTGTTCTTAACTCTTCAGCTAGCCCCCAAAAATGGATAGATTAGATGTGGAAATAATTGTAAATTGTACGTTCTAGAGCTTGAAATATTGAGGAGAACCAGTGGCATGTGTTTGGTCAGATTCAAACATTATTTCATAAATACAGGCTGGGCTTTCATGAGGTTCTCACAGGCCACCTCTCACTTTTTACAGATTTGACAGTTCTTTGTCACCTTTTTTTCTTTTCTTCCTTTGTTCATTCTTTCCTATGATCATTAGCTTAAACCTGGAATGCTAAGATTTAGCACAAGGCCGATGTCACACAAGTCATGTGTTAAGTAGTTCACAAGCTCTGCCAAAATGTCCCAAATGTTCAGTAAAGTGAAAATTGCAGGTTTTGTATATAATTAAAATTTCACTGCAATTTTTAGTTAAAAATGATCAATTTTTCATCCCAGCTAAAATGTTTAGGCTGTTGTGTCTATGTGAAGCACTGCTTCATAAACAAATGTAGTCTTAATTTTGAACAGTTGATTATTTGTCTGTATTTGTACTTGTTTTATAATATTCTTTATTCAGGGCTCTCAAGTTTTGAAGACAGGCAAGAGTGAGATTTTGGTATGTCTGTGGTCGATGCGATCTGTGGAGCTGGGGGGGGTGGGGGGGTGCTGCTTGTGAGCGGATGGGGATGACGGAGACCGGGGGGAGGGGTTGGTGGGTGACGACCATACAGGGATGCCGTGCCTAAGGCATAATTAAACGATCGCAAATTGTGTTTGGCCCGATAGATAGATAGATAGATACAATAGATTTTCAGCGTGAGAAATCGGAGGTATGACGTGAGAGCGTGAGAAGACAGCCAGATGCGTGTGTCTTGAGAGCTTGAGAGCCCTGTCTTTATTTGATTCGTCCATGCTTGAATGATGGTTCCTATTGCTGCAAAAAATAAGATTTTTTGCCAAACTATCCCTTTAATGCAGTACCCATTGTGTGTGTATCGACCTAAATGTGTTTGCCTGAAGGAATGTGTAGTTGTTCCCTACGTATGTGTGTGTGTGTGCAAGCTCCGCAGCTGCAGTCTGGCTCAGCATATCTCCCCGCAGTGTTGGGGTGTGTCACAGAGTGTTTTTCCCTGGCGTTTGTTCAGCCTTGGCTCAGGACCTCCACACATGCACACACATCACATATAGAATTTCTGGAGTTGAGCCCAGTGGGCTTAAAAAAAGCTGGTGGTCAGATGTGTGCTTGTGGACAGTGTATTCATAATATCTTGATCTTAAGAGAGGCCAAGAGGTCAAAGGTGATCTCAGCTCAGATCTTGAAAGCTCGTTAGTTAACATGCTGACGTACTTTCCTATAATGCTTTTTACCATGGCTGCAGGCATGAACACATGTATGGGGTTTGTCCTACAGGTGGGCATGTTTGCTTTGTTTGCTTTGCACAACTTAACCAATTAAACACTGACCAGGTTTAGTTTAATGATGCCAAACTCTGTGTATTTTATCCACGTGCTGTGAAGTCAGCACTCAGATTTCCCAGGTATTTAACCAACTTTGCATCAACTTTGCACCAAGAAGTATCCTACTCCTCATAACAAGAGAGAGATGAACATTAAACTGGGTGTTGCAAAACATACCCAAAGGATTAGCGAAGCACAGGCCACTGGCTTCTATTTTAACTGGGTTCTATTTCTGTTCCTCTATCATAAAGGGGAGCATTTGGCTGATGCTCTTATCCAGAGCGACTTACAGTCATTAGTTACAGGGACAGTCCCCCTGGAGCAACTGAGGGTTAAGTGTCTTGCTCAAGGACACAATGGTAGAAAGCGGAGGTTCGAACCTGTGACTTTGTGGTCATCGGGTTCACAGGTAAGTGTTTTACCCACCAGGCTACTACCAACCTACTATAAGTAGGTAAGTTAACAAGTTCTCATTTGTCTAAGTAAATGGTGGAAATTGACCCTATGCAACAGATGCACCAGAAAGAGACTGGGCTGAAAAGGCAGAAGTATTCCTTGTCACTCCCATGTGACACAACCGTCTTAGCATTGACACGATCATTTGGATATCATGAATATGACCCCCAGTGATACCACAGCCATCTGCATAACTGACCATGCAGTCTCTGGGTGGGTAGTGTGGGCATCTGTTAGCTAAAATAATGGAATTGGCAATAGTCTCCTCCTCCAAGCGTGTTGAGATGTCCAGTGAACACTACTGTGTTAGAGGCAGTTCAGATATATGTGGCACCGAATGTTTTGGAGAAAGCACGAGCTGACCTTCACCCTC
This sequence comes from Brycinus macrolepidotus, assembly GCA_037974445.1. Lineage (NCBI taxonomy): Eukaryota > Metazoa > Chordata > Actinopteri > Characiformes > Alestidae > Brycinus > Brycinus macrolepidotus. The sequence goes on from JBBPCZ010000089.1 coordinate 11,491,708, forward strand.
CCAGCACTGTGTGATAGCGGGAGATGTAAAAAACAAACAAACAAAAACGTTTAATGGTCCTTAATGAAATCTTGCTGTTTGGCTTTATGCTGTTATGTAGCGATGCTCTGTACTGTGAGTCCTCGAGGCTAATGTCACCACTGAGAAATGAGTCAATGTGAATTTTCCTTCAGAAAAAGCCTGACACAACGATATGCAAAAGCAGTAATGTGTTATTACTGTAACTTTGAAGCGCCCCCATAAATGCCAGTGTCCCATCTCTGTCCTGACCTCAGACTCTTTTACAAGAGTTGGAACAGATATACCATATGAAAGCCTGTTGTTTTTTTCTACCTCTTCTGGCCTATCTGGAGTATCCATGACTGCTCACTTCACCAAGCAGGACTGAACCTCTAGAGGAAGGTATAACATTTAAAGCTTTGAAACTGCTTATACAACACAGTTTGTGACCATTTTCAGGCTAGTTTGAGAGGAGTTTTGAAACTAGAACAAACTTCTGGATGTGTGGATGACAACTGGTTCCTCTCAACCGGTTCCTTTGACTTCGGACCAGAACGAGGAGTTTGGGTCACTGTGTTCAGTTTGGCTAGCTTCGCTGGTCCGGATGTTGAGTCCATCTTGCTGGCCCAGATGGCTCATATTTATGCTCCAGCTATCTTCAGGTTCTGATTGCGTCATCAGAAATCGGCCCCATTAATGTCTTGTGAGTTGGCTGGAGCCTTTCACATTCACAGGATACAGCTGCATTTGATTGTGCTCTTGAACTTTTGATGGAGGCCACTCGATGAGAAAAACAATGGGTGGCTAGCTACTAGCCAGTAGTCGTCTGTGAGATTTAAGCAAAGAATTTAAAGCGAAAGCAAAGGTGGACCTGAGCCACCAGCAGTAGAAAAATAACATCTTTAAGAAATAGAGGCAAACAAAAAATCTAATTTACACAGTTTCCTATCATCGCAGGGATTATTCAGAAGTGTTATACAGAATTAGTTTTATATGTAATTTTACTAACATGGGATGTCTGTGATGTTTGGGACCAATTTGCACAAGACATGAAATCACTATAAATGACAGAGATGGAAGTGGCTACTCAACCTACATTTCATCAAAAAGTACCATATGGGATATTCGGATGTCCACAAGTAGAAAGCATCCAAACATTTAAGACACGCTCAGTCATGGTTCTGGAGATCTACTAGCTCTAGCCCTAATCCAGAACAGCTGATCCAGGTAATGATGGTCTTCAGAGGCATCTCAGGTATGTTGGAACTATCTAGGGTGGTAGATCTCCAGGACCTGGACTGAGCACCAATGGTTTTTCCCTAACCATTGACCTTGCTGGCTTAAAAAGGAGCTCAAAACATTTTTCCAAATGTTATATTGTGGAACGTGCTCTTTCAGAGAAATTTACTAAGAATCCATCAAAGTGTGTTCATGACAGTAGTAGAGTCTGAATGCTTTAACGCCTCCAAAAGCTACCTCACAGAACATATTTATTCCAAATGGTTACAAATAACTATAACAATAAACAACAAAACAAGTTTTATACCAAGACAATATTATTCAAAGAATACAACCATATTATTACAAGAATACAAATGAGCACTGCTCATTTTACATAGTAAATTTACCAAACCTTTTCCAGTTCTTTTGTGGTTATAACAGTGGTTAAACAGTCATACACTTAGGACAATAAAAATCATAAAAACTGGATTTCCACAGGATATGAGTATTTAATGACATTGCATGAAATTAATACACTGGGTTATTGCTGCAGTTTGTTTCGTAGTAGGTAAAACACGCAAAAATCTTTGCTGATACAGCACTGCACAGTCTGTGACATTGACAGGACTTAAATCAGTGAGAATCACGGGTGTTAATGACATTGCCATCTATTTGTACAACAAATGCTCTCTGAATAGGACAATTGTTGATCACCCAAGGTTTGGTACCTGTGGTCCAATCATGTCTTAGCTGATGGATTACGTTTGGAGACCATTGTGCAAATTTCACTTTTTGCTGAACTAATAACTTAAGCTATTGGTTGGTTTTGTAACACATTAACAGGAAATCCCTTGAAAACTGGAAAAAAAAAAATAGATGGTGCATTTATACCAAAATAGTAATGGCTAAGAGCAAAAGTAAACCCAGCTATGTTGTACTAAACTGAAATTAAACTTGCCTGCGAGCCTGTTCTGCAAGTATTTATACAGAGGACAGCCTCTAGCTGTGGGTTGGAGGCATATGATTAGTGTTTTGGTTAGGGCTGGGTCAAGGTTTTTGGTTAGCTTCTGTCTCCTGTTGTGGCTGAAACCACCAATGGCCAGCTCCTACTCCTACTCTCCCTTTCATGGAGTGTAATTATAGATGCCTGGCCACAGTTTAACTTTCTAACTTTTTTTCTGGAAGTTAGTGGCTGGCTTAGGAAGCACTGCAGTGAATATAGTATTACAGTAGAGGTAGTGAGCAGGATCACAGGAGAAATGAGAAATATACCATTGCCGGTTAGTGCCATGACACATATCCTAATATGTAGCTTCAGTATGACTATAGTGCACTTAGCCAAAATTTGTATGTGACATAAGCTCAAGCATCATGGCATCTGTCAGTAATAAAATAAAAATATAATAAAGGTAACATGGTATATTACTGAACAGAATCTGATGGCATATGACATGTGCTATGACATATTAATGGCATGGTTATGTTCATGCAAGTTTCGGGTAAATCTTTTTGTACCATCTTACCATTTTTTTGTAGTGTTTCTGTGTTATATGTACCAAAAACAGTCCTAATTCATTTTGCCCAACCGTATCCAACCTATTTATCGCTCAGAACTAAACAGGCTGCCTTTGTTACTCTGGCCCTCAGACTGATGTGTGGAAATGACCTCTGTTCTGAATGACTGTCTAGGCTGTTTCAAATGGGTTTCATTCAAAAAGCACTCTGTGCTGAAATGTAGAACAAACTGTTAAGATTGGCTTAAATCTTCAGGGAAATGAGCCACTCCTTCCAGATGTGGGAGTCTTTGGGAAGGCTCCATGGACACATTTGCTTCTCAACTGCCAGGACTATCTGCAATAACACCACTCCTTATAACCTCAATGTAAATGGCTAGACTAAAGTTTATGTTATGTCTAATGATCCAGCATTTCGTGAGGGAAATTTCTTTCAGTGTGTGAGCTCAGTTCAACAGAATAACATCTGGGAAAGGCAGCAAAAGCTAACCTGTAAATTTTCATGGCCATCACAGGACATAACTAACACCACTAGGCCAGTTGTAGACATTTTAGATTGCTGCTCTGCTGGAGCTGTAGGCTAATTGTGTAAAAATGACTTTCAAAACAGGCTGTATGGACCAGATAATAAACAGCATGTCTTGAAACTAGCTGTAATTATTTTACATAGTGTGTCAAATACGCTTCCCTCCTGAATCACCTTTGATTTCGGAGGGGAGCTTGGGACTGTGTTTTTTAAACATCTCTCCTGTTGAATCCTGAAGGTGGATGGGAGGGAGGAAGTGAAATGAGGGAGGAAGGACAGTGTATGATATCATGGGAAAGGAAATGGTCTGCAATAAAAAAAAGGGTTGCAGTTATCTAATTTATAGAGTATTTAGGGTGGGGATCCAGTCTTCTGTAAGAGGTAGAAATGGAGGGATGAGAGAGAGATGAAAAAAAAAAAACAGTGGAAAGAGAGTTGACAAGCCACTATATATTCAGACTCAGGCTATGAATACAGTGGTCAGTGCTGAGCAGGATCCCACTGCTCTTCTCCACCAGCAATGCTCCTCGTCCACAGATGTAATGGGAATTCCTGTATGGTTGACCGAGCTGAACTGCATTAACATGATTCAGTTTTGATGTAAACTTTTGGCTGAGTGTGCAATAATGAAAACTGGACCTCTAGTTTATACACTGGCCAAACCTTCTGTCTTTACATGGTTTTTAGTCCAGCAGTGTTTGTTGATAAATAAAAAGGTTAGGAATGGCACCACACTCAATTTTGTTTTCTTTATTGTTATTGTTTATTGTTTCATTGTTAGTTTTAGGCCCTACAGTGGGCTGCCTCCGGGTACCCGCGACCCTAGTAAGGATTAAGCGTTATAGAAAATGAATGAATGAATGAATGAATGTTAGTTTTAGTTGATAAAAGTATTTAAAATGAGTTAGTAGTACATTGTAGTACATTAGTAGTTACAACAGGACGTTCGAGTGACCCCTGTCCAAAAAGTAGGACATCTGGAGGCAGGAGTGCACTGAGAAGACTGTAGAAAGCAAACATCAACTTGAAAGCCAAGAAAGTCAAATTCTGGGCTCTGTGTGGGCCAGTCACGTTCTTCCACACCGAACTCATCCAACCATGTCTTTATGGACATTGCTTTGTGTACTGGGGCACAGTCATGCTGGAATAGAAAAGGTTCTTCCCCAAACTGTGTCCACAAAGTTGGAAGCATGGCGTTCCAGAATTTTAGACATCCTACCTGGAAACATTTTTAGGTGGTAGAAAGAGAACACGTCCAAGAAAAAGAGGACGCTGGCTTCATCTCAGCTAATCATGTGGCATCAGTGTAATTCCTAAAATCATGCAGACACAAGTCAAGAGCTTCAGGTGATGTTCACATCAAACAGCAGAACTGGGAAAAATATGCGACTGTGGCATAGCTGTTGGTGCTGGACTGGATACTTAAGGCACTTCAGAAACTGTTGCAGGCAGCTCTGCCATTGTGTGGCAGATCATTCTATATTTTATCTGGATGCTGGGCCAGAGTAATGAAAAATTACATATAACTTGCTTATTATTTTTGCACTCTCTCCCAAGACCAAAGCCTCTCCTTGAGACTAAAGCTTGTGGGTTGGCTCGGGTTCCTTAAACTTCATCACTCTTGAGGACCACCCCCAAACCCCCTTGTTTTACTCAGAAATATGTCATGTTAAGGCTGAAAAATGCTTACCGAATAGGATGATCAAGTTCAAGTGAACTTACGATGCCCTTAAATACTTCTAAGTCTGCGAGCCATTAGACAGCTTAGTGGCTAACAATATAGCCTCGCACACTGGAAATTGGTGTATACTTCACTGTTCAGTGGTACTAAAGGTAATATTTCTGGTGGGTAATACGCTATATGACACATTCAATTGAATCTAAATCAAATTCATTGTGCCCTTTATGCCTTTGTGCCCTTGCCTCCAAAAATGCATGTGCACTGGCCTCTAAGTAGGGTGGATCCAAATTGCCCCATTTAGTAGAAGGCCAATATTTCAGATTGTGATTATTTCACAATTTTGATGTCTTCACTATTCAGAAAATAAAGAAAACCCCTATAAGTAGGTGACGCAAACCTTGGACCAGGACTGTACACTCACTCTGTTACTGGGCGGTTCAGAGTAGAAGATGGCTGGACAATCTGTGTTTAACTGATCTCAGATCATCAGCAAATGATGATATGGAAAATTGGAGGACTGGGTTGTGTAAAGTGGGGTCAGGGTGAGTCGGTGAGAGTGGCAGGGTCCTGGGTTTAGGGAACAGTTTCAGCTATTTATAGTGTAATTAGGGGTGAGGTAAGGCACATGTTCTTACTCCATCATAGACTCGTGCAGCAGATTGCATTGTGTTTCAGGCTGTTTCAGCAGTAACTATGGATCAATTGTGTGTGCATGTTTGTGCGTGTGTGTGTGTGTGTGTGTGTGTGTGTGTGAATTTTGGGAGGGGTTGTGGTATGTGTTTAAATGCAAAGTCAATGAGGCACTCTCCATCCATCTTCTCACGTTCCTGTAGATGTTTCAGAGTTTGGAAAGTTACAGGAAAGAAGCTATAATGACAAAGCATTTGATTGAGGAATTGGTGTGCAGGTGTTCCAAAAAAAAAAAAAAAGAGCATTTACGTTGAGTTTCTCTCATGGTAAAAATGAGAAATGCATCAAGTCAACTATATGGAAAGGCTTTTTGTGAGACATAAAATGCCAGTCACTAGTTATGCTGCATTCCCATTGATATCAGAAAACTGGAAACTGCAGTCAAATCTTTACAAAAACAGAAACAAGATTCTGAATCAGAGTGTATGTCCAAAGGGATCCAGACACCCCTTTACATTTGTGAATTAGTTCAGCTAATTCAAAGTGCCGCAGCTTAATTATAATTTCCAAAGCACTCACAAAAGAATGAAAAACTCAATAGCAGAGGTATATAAGAAAAAGTCACCATGCCCAATGCAAAGTACTCTCTAGAAGGAAAGTTAGAATTGGAAATTTGAACTATATCTTTGTACCATTCTACTTACTACATGTGCCTCAAAAGTTAAATAGTGGAATGTCATTACTTGTTAAAGTATTTTAGCCAATCACCCAGGCTGTGATTAATTATGATGGGTGGAGAAGACAATTTTCTAACAAAAATATTACCATAATATATAATATTCTTACATTCACTTAAATGTGCTAGATTAGTTTTGATGCCTTTCTGATGCCTTTTGATGAGTTAATAGATAATAACTAAAAAAAAAGCGAAAACTCTCCTATGAGCAGGTGTGTCTACAATTTTTTTGTGCATTTTGCCCAGTTTTCTTTAGTCATGTCTAATTCCACCCACCAGCTAGGACTCCCCCAATCACATGATGCTTGAGGAGGTTGCAGGCTAGCACATACTTCCTATGAGTCAAGCACCACTGAAGCTAACTCAGTGTCACAGGACAGTTCAACATGCTTAGAGGAGAACACTAACAGCTAACTGATGCGCTAGTATCCTGCTGAGTGATGGAGGGAGATCAAAACCACAAGGCTAATTATGCTCTCTAGACCCCCAGCTACAGATGTCTGTGGCATTTTTCACTGGTACTCTAAATCTGACATATATTTTGCCATATCTGCATGTATATATGTA
>JBBPCZ010000089.1:11513518-11527218 GCA_037974445.1 Brycinus macrolepidotus
GAATGGGGGCGTGTAGAGGGCGGAGTATGCAGAAAATCTACGTGCGAACAATCCCAGGTAGAGTGCGATTTATAAAGTGTATTTTGCTTGCAGGTGTGCGCGCGCACGTTTTCATAAATCTGACTTTTTCTTTGCGTACGTAATTTTCGTCTTTTGATCGCACGTACACTTTTAGTATGAGTTCTACACAAAGTTTTATAAATGAGACCCCTGGACTCCCAGACAGGTCCAGATATTTAGCATCATACATATCTGGTATCAGCAAGCCTCATGGATGGCCTCTCAGTACAATTCACACATAGCGATCAAGAGCTAATTTGTGAGCCCCGAACGAGCACAGATTTGCCTCTGATCTGGGGCTTTTGTCTGGGATTTCCAAAAACTGTCGGAAAGTGGAAAATCAGTTCTAAAATCGCGTAGTCTGAACTTAGCCTAAGCCTGCCATAAGTCATACTGTAAAAAAACAGTATATTCTTATGAATTAGTCTTTTTTTTTTTAAAGGTATAGCACACTGAGTAATATATTCATTCTAACTCAAGGTCTTGGTACAGCTGCACTGTTCTGCTCCAGAATACCACCCTGTTAGAGGTTGATAAAATATTTCTGCCACACCCTCACATACCCCAACTATGAAGGTATTTTATGATACTGAGTTCCATTCAGAATAGTTCAATAATGTGTCTGTCATGTTGTAATGCTGTTCGAGTTCTCATATCTATAAATCCTACTGTTGGTCCTTGCTTGTTCCTCAGTCAGGCCACCACGTAACAAACACAATGAGTAGTGAACCATTGCATACATAGTGGTGGAGGGCCTTTTAATTAGCATTAGTGCCTGTTAATTCAACAGGATTATCTCAGTGGCACTGGAAGTGTGTGTTTTGAATGCCATCATCATTGTATCATGAGGATTTTCTTCTGACACCAAAAACAACTTTGTAAAAGCCAAAAGACGAGGGAAAAATTTGTCCACCAAAGTAAGCATTGATAAAAAAAGCCATAATGAATTCATTTCTTTAAAAAATAGGTTGCAAAAAATAAATTTGAATGAGACTGAATTTATTTGTCAGAAAAATAGTGTTATTTTGAATGACTGGAGAAAATGCTTTTTGCAAAAGAGTTTATACCATTTGGATTACTTGGATTAGCGAGACTCATACCCTTCCACTCCCCAGCACCAATCATGAAAAGTGGGCTTTAATGTCCTCTCTGTATCTGAAACAATCAGGCATTTTATATCCATGGTCAGAATCCTTTTGGGTCTTCTAAAGGCACATCTCTTTGTCCATCTGGCTGGAACTATTGAAGTGGCCAGACTATGGCGTCCTTAATGCAGCGCGCAGTGCTCTGCACTCAGCTGAATGACACGTACCCCCAGAAGAACGTGCCATGATTGACTGAATGCACTTTTAATGAGTCATTTCTCCTGATAGCCTCCAGATGCGGTTCAGCTATACAATGTCGTGTCTTGCTGTTGTTTAGGCTTTATGTGCACATCAAGATCACTCTGGTTTCTTTGTTATTCCTTCTCTTAACTGTGACAATTACTGCAGCACATACGTTGTGGTAATTCTGGATGTAATTGCAGTTCATGCTGTTCATGTTTGGCTTGTATTTGGTCCCTGATTTAGATAACTGTCAGGTCATGATGAGGCTCCAGGGCAGAGATTTGCTCGCTCTCTCTCTCTGCACCCAGCTCCATTCCATTAATCCGCCCACTAATTAATCATCTCCACTAAGACTGTTAAATACCCAATCAAATTCATCTGAATTCTAACCACATGACCAGTACAAATACACCCACTGCAACATGTTAAACAGTTTTGTCAGTGTTTCCACCTGCATACCGAGCATTCTTGCTTTGTCTTATGTCCAGTTTTTGATTCTCTTGCCTGTTTTTCTCAACTCTGATTCTTGCCTTCCTCTGTCTATTCTGTTTTCTCATTGGATTGCCATATCGGACTTTGACTGCTTGGACTATATGATTTAGTTTTCCTGCTTGTTGATTCGGATCTCTTTGCTTGTTGGACTGTTTACTGGTCTTGAATAATATTACAACAAATGCTTGTTGGAATAAACTTGTTTGCCAGTTTAACTCTGTATTTGGGTCCATTCTGGTCCAATCGTGATAGAATACTTCACCGTACCATGGACCCAGTTGAGTTTTGGGCATATCTGGACTTGCTAAGCACTAGCTGGCCTCACTCAGGCCATACTTGCACTGCAACAGACCACAACCATACAGCATGTGGTCAGCACAGGCCCCCTTGAGTCTGCCAAGGCCTTTTCAGCTAACTCGGCTAGTGGTGCACTAGTTGGGGCCCTGCCTGTACATTATTAAGGATCTCCAAGAAATGCAGGTATTTTGTTAATGTAATGTACACTGTACATCAAGTCAAGTCAATTAGTTTTTATTGTCATTTCAGCCATATACACACCACACAGTGGAATGAAACACGTTCTTCCAGGACCTTAACAAGACCAAAAACAGAACACCACAAGACTACATACATGCAGACAGGACAAAATACACAGAATGGAAAGAGAGCAAGAGAGAGACTGCAGGAAAAACTTGAGCAACAAAACAACAGGAAAGACAACATTTAGTGCAGTTGACAGTCAAAAGAATACAATATTATGGCAGAATACCTATTCAAACAGTGGAGGCATTAGTTGTGTAAAAATGCAGGGTATTCAGTGTGAAAATGAATTGTGTAAGGAGAGGAATAAAAAGTTCAGTTAATTGATTGTTTGTCTCTGTGTGTGTAGGTACCGTTTATGATTAATTTATGAAGTTCTGATTGAGGACTCAGATGGCCTGAGGGAAGAAACTGTTGCCTTTTGCCAGATGGGAGGAGGGAGAAGAGGGTGTGTGAAGAGTGTGAGGGGTCATCCACAATACTGGTGGCTTTGCGGATGCAGCATGTGGTGTAAATGTCCATGACAGAGGGAACAGAGACCCCAGTGATCTTCTCAGCTGTCCTCGCAATTCTCTGTAGGGCCTTACGGTCCAAAACAGACCAATTCTCATACCAAGCTGTGATGCAGCTACAGAGAATACCCTCTATAGTCCCTCTGCTATCCTCAGTTTCTGCAGGAAGTAGAGATGCTGCTGAGCTAGTGTTGAGGGTCTCCGTGAGAATCTCTGTAATGTGAACACCAAGGAACTCCAGATGCTCTGGACAGTCTCCACTGGGGAGCCATTGATGTTCAGCAGAGAGTGATCACATTATGCCCTCCAGAGACAGGTTTTTGGCTCTTCACCAGTCCGTCAGCCATCGCACCTCCTCTTTGTATGTCACCTCATCATTCAATCTTGATGATGTGGTTTGAGCTGTGCATTGCTGCACAGTTGTGGGTCAGGATGTTACCCCCAGTCTTGACTGACCAGTCAGGACATCCAGGATCCAGTTACAGAGAGGTGTTCAGGCCCAGCAGTCTCAGCTTCCCAATCAGATACTGGGGAATGATGGTGTTGAATGCTCAACTGAAGTCTTTGAACAGCATTCGAACATAAGTCTCCTTTTTGTCCAGGTGGGTGACTTTAGTCTGAAAATTTTTGTAACAACTGAGATAAGGTGGACTTATCTCATGTCACTTTGATGGGAAAAGATGGAGATTAGGCTATGGCTCTATGGACTGCTGAAACGACAAGGAAGCCACCTTTATCAGTCTCTTTCATCAAATGTTTGATCACCCTCCATCCACGAAGTTGGTCCATGTTCAGCTGTATGATCTCTGACAAGTATCATGAATTGTGGTGGACTCCATCACTGACCCAGCTACATTTCTACTGGCAGGGTGGGTCTTAAACAAATCTACTCTCAGCCCTAGTTTCAGCACCTAATCCTGTGGCTAGTCAGACATGTCAGACAATCTCCTGCTGTGAGTGAGGTAAGACTTTTTAGTCTATTTTCTATCACCCATACACAATTTACTGGTCTGTTCAGTGTCAACCAAATCTATTGTCATTTCAGCATTCATTAGCTCCTGAACAGCCATCTTTACCAAGAAAGACCTCTGTAGTCCTTACAATCTAATTTGCATGTAGGAGGGAGATGAGTGGAAAATGACATTTATTACCTCTAGAGGGCACTACAAATACTTAGGCATGCCCCATGGAATCTGTAATGCACCCTCTGTCTTTCAGTCTTTTATGGATGAAATTTTTCAGAGATATGGTCACTTGTTTTGTGGTAGAGTATATCAATAACATACAATTTTTTCACCCAACTTGACTACCTACCAACTCAGGTCCACCAAGTATTCTGATGGTTGAACAAAAAACTCAAGTAATACGTGACTGGTCCATAGCCCAGACAGTAAAAGATCAGCAAGGTATTTTGGGGTTTATAAACTACTACCACTGTTCCATTTGAAATTTTAGTCAAGTTGCCATACCACACACAGCTATCTTGGTAGGAAATTGCCCTGGTCCCCCCAAGCGTCTGAGGTGTACACCACCATCTTTGTTTTGCTCAGCCCCAGTATAACAACAAGCCTATCCTGACCTATCCTTTGAGGTGGAGGCACACCTCTGAAGTTAAAGTGAGGGCAGTCTTATCTTGACGACAGGGTTTGCCACCAAAATTATACCCTTGTGCCTACTTCTCACACAAACTCTATCCTGCTGAGCATAATTATGATGTTGGGGACAGGGAGTTACTAGCTATTAAATTAGCTTTCGAGGAATGGAGACACAGGGGACTACACATCATTTCACTGTTCTTATAGATCATTGTAATCTCAAATACCTTAGAGAGGCAAAAAGACTGAACCCGGGAAAGGTGGGCCTTGTTCTTCATCCACTTTCAATTTTCTGTGACATATAATCCCGATTTGAAAGGTATAAAAGCAAATGCCCTGTTGCGACAGTATGGGAGTAAGAAAGAACCACAACCTCCCATGCCTGTCCTCCTACCTACCAGGGAAGATAATGAAGCTAACTGAAAATGCCAATCAAGAGGGACCAGTTCTGGATAATGCCTCACAGGGTAAACGATTCATCCTTGTGGCTCAGCACAATACATGCAGTGGGCCCATACCACCCTTAGCTCCAGGCCCCAAGGGATCACAAAGTGCTAGTGTGTTTTCTAGTGGTCCCCAATCAAGGAGAATATAATCAGTTTTGTATTGTCATGCCCCGTCTAAGTCAAATCTCCCCATCAACCACCTGCAGGCCTACTAGAATCCCTTCCCATTCCCTTCTGTAGCTTTAATTATGGGTCTGCCTGACTCAAATGGATGGGTTGATAGATCGTTTTTTGAAAATTTGGAGCCTCATGCCTCTTGCGAGCCTGCCCATGGCTATGGAGATGGCTGAGCTTCTTGTCTGGGAGGTGTTCTGGGCACTCAGAATCCCGGAGGACACCCACCACCAAAAGATCTAAGCAGACCATAGATGCAGACCAGCACCCCTAAGTACACTGGCCCCTTCAAAGTTCTTCGCCAGGTACTGTATCACCCACACCTTTCATGTTTCCCTGCTAAAACCAGTCCATTGAGAGTCCCCTGCATCAGCCAGGGAACAACACCCAGTCCTCTGGGCTATGTTGTGAAGGAATTGATAGATTCCTGCTGCAGAGGTGGCCATTTTGAGTATCTTGTTGACGCAGGGACATGCCCCGGAGGAACAGTCATGGGTACATGCATCGGACATCCTGGATCCTGCACTAAATTGGGCCACCTGGCACCTCATCTATGGGGTTGCCCACCTAGTCATCCAGATCCTCGTCCACATGGTCGCCTATCGCACTGGAGCTTATGGTCGTCAGGAGCTGTCCCTGTAGAGGGGGTTTTGTCAGGTCATGACGAGGCTCCAATCTGAGCCCAACTCCATTCCATTAACTAAGTCCACATCTCCACTTAGACAATTAAGAACCTGATCAGATTCACTTGAATTCTAACCACATGACTCTGATTTACCAGTAAAAATACACCCAGTGTAACGTGTAAACCCTTGCCAGTGTTTCCACCTGCATACCACATTTTTGTTTTGTGTGATATCCTGGTTTTTGAATCTCTTTCCTGTTTTTCTCAACTCACCTACCTCTGTCTGTTCTGTTTGCATGTTGGATTGAAATACTGGACTATTTGATTCAGTTCTTCTGCTTGTCAGTTTGGATCTGTGTGCCTGTTGGACTGTTTACTGGTTTTGAAATGTTGCCTGTTCCTGTTTTTCGCTATTTCCTGCTCATTGGAATAAACTTGTTTTCCGGTTTGCATTTGGGTCCATTCTGGTTCAGTCATGACAATAACAGTGTACTGAGAGGTGTTACTTTAGTTTATTTCTCTAGGAAGCAACATAAGCTTTGATGTGAGGGTCATGGTGTGGTGTTAGTTTAAGAATTAGTGTGAAACTGAGCCAGTGAATTTTCTCTCTCTCTCTCTCTCTCTTTCTCTCTCTCTCTCTCTTTCTTTCTTTCTCCTCCCCCTCTAATTTTTAATAAAAGTACAAATATATATTAAAAAATCTACAGAACAGTCTAGAAATAATCATAAGCAGACACTTCCTACTTAAATGCAGGAATAAACAGGTATGTCTTAAGTCTCTTTTTTAAAATTCTGAGTTTATCTAATGATCTGAAAGAGATTTCCAGAGTTTAGTACCATAATAGCTGACACAAAGGCATGAAATGGTTTCTCACAGTCAGAGGTGGAAAGGAAGGCACAGACCTTAGAAATGCAGGTGATAAAAAGCTGTTTTGGAAACATCACTAATGAGATTCTTAAGGTTGAGTTTGTCATAAATTACACCTAAGGTCCTGGCATTATTAGTTTATTTCACTGACTGAAATAAATAAAATGATATCCAAATAATGTCAAAAATATAATCAAAACTGAAAAGCACTATCATCATTCGTCAGTCTTATGGTATACCGGTATATACGATATATCAGCAAGCACTATGCCGATGGTCTTCTGTTCACAAAAGCTTACTTTCACCTCAAAAGAACTTCACACTTCAACATCCAGGGTCAAGCTGTTTCCTTCCAAAGCTGTATTACATTAAACATTACGTAATTTATCAGTAAAACACAATTAGTCCACATAAATCCATATGCTGTTGGTTGTTATGTAATACATGCTTATACAAGCGAGGTGGGAGCTGCAGAATACCTGATTGTGTTGCTTTATGAGGGAGGCACGGATAATCGCTTCAATGAAGGTTGCATTAAATCGCTCTGCTGGATGCATCCAAGATTGCCTTTAACAGGTTAATTGTTTTGCTTTAGGAGCTCCACACCTCTATAAGTGACAGGTGTTTGCAGTAAAACCTCGAATCTTCTCTTCCCCCCATTGGTTTATGAGTTGGTTTGGTCCTGCCAGACATTGACACTTGGGTCACTTCTGGGATTAACCATCTGGAGAGGCAGGTGGGGAGGAATGCACATGCTGTGGTATGCCTTCTCCTGAGAGCAGGGTGGGAGGTTTCCTGGTAAAGAATACACAAACACAAGGACAGCTGTAGGGGTGGGCAGTAGGGCAAAAAAAAAAACAAACAAATAAGAAAACATAGTATCATGATACTAGAAGATACTTCCATAATATGAGTCATGAAAGTTACAATAGCCAATAAATACACAATTATAATAAATATTAAAATAATAAACTAAAATAATAAATGAAATAAAATAATGGCATACTGGACTTATATCCAGTCAGCTAATTTTGTGTAGTTCATATAGTTACTATACACCGGATGTGATGCAGCTTCTCTGTAATTGGTCTAACTTTGTCTTTTATATGACACATGCAGTTGTGCAGTGTTCTTAAAGTACTGACCGTACCCATACTCAAACAAGACTATTATGACATTTCTCACAAAAATGATAGCATATTATCATGTTGCCCACAGTGTTTACAGTGAACTTGCGTGACCAAATGCAAATGAGAACTGGAGAATTTAAGTTAGAAAATTCATTTTTCAGCTGAAATAGGGAAAAGCATCGGAGACGTTACCAGTGAAGCTGTGTAATAAACAGCAAGTCTTGGTTGATTATTATGACGTCGTCTCTATTAAGGATGACCTAGAAAAATGCCTGAAGACCCAGAAAAAGTGAAGCTTTCTCAGTGTAAATCTGTGAGAGGACTGAACTGCCTCTCTTATCAAGATCTAAGACCTGAATTTGCCATCTTGTGGTCCCCTAAAACCTTTGTCTTTCTTCACTTCTTTAAAACAAGTTGAGTAGCTGGTGGAGCTTTTTGCTAGTAAAGAAGCTTTTGTTTTTCTTTTTTTAACCATGAGGGGCATGCACAAAACTTTTCAAAGTCATGCAAAATGACATCATGCAAACATGTACTTATGCTTGTCTCAAACAGGCAATCTTTAACAGACTTGCATTATAAACATTACAAATGTAGATTACTACATTACAATATTAGTTTATGTAAAACGAATATAATTTACTGCACAATTTTCAAAACTTCGGATGAACAGAAAACAGTGTGAAGGACTATCTGGACAGGATTAGTTTTACATGCATGTAATGCAGGAGGCTAATGTAATTATGCGTTCCAATGCATCTCCTGAAATGTTATTGGAAAATCAGATCTAGAGCACTCAAATCATGGGCATATGATTTTCTTCCCCCCATTTTGAAATCATTCCTGTGCAACAATGGTAGTAAACAGCGTTCCATTTCTTGTGTTTTGTTGTGGCTTTTCTCGAAGCACGGGGAAAAAAAGTACCTATGACATCACATATTTCCTGCAGCTCCTTTGTTAGCATCCATAATCCTCAAAAATTTCCATGGATACATGACACTCAGCACATGCTTTCAAGCACAAACCCAGTGTCACCACTTCTTCAAGGCCCCATATGTTATTTAATGGCTTTCGCAGGCCACACAATGTTATGCTGTTCCCGCAAAGCTGTATTAAGCTATTAAGCTTCAGGGGAAAACAATGTCAAGATAGCTGCCCAAGAGGGTGGTTTTATAAGGCTGGCATTGGTCATGTGGTTTAGGTTCCCTATAAACAGATGAAAACAAATATCTTTTACAAGCTACTCCAACTTCATGCAGTACTTTAGAGGAGTAACGTAAAAACACACTGTACATAAACACAGGGTCATGTGTGAATACCAATTTGCAACAAAACCCACAGCACACTCCATTTAATAGGTTTGAAAACAGTTTAGCTACGTTGTTATCTGCCTTTGGGAAGTTGTGACCTAACGGTCCTCTCTAATTGTCTGTAATACCTACATGATGCAATGGTCCAATCTCAAGGTCAATAAAAAAGAAACATTTGTTTCTGGTTAATAGTTTATATACTATGATGAAAGTCCACCAAATATTGTACATGAAGTTGCATGTGTGTTCATTGTCTTGTGGACATATAACCTCGAATTTAATGCCATAAAACATTTCACAGTCAAGACTTGCTTGGTGTCTGAAGTGTACTTCTTTAGTTTGGTAGGCCAGTGTAGCGAGCAGAAGCTTATACTCTGTTAAACAACATTGCACAACCTGCACACTTAAATTTCAGAGTTTGTGTAATGGTTTAAAGGAATGTCGCGTATACTTGCTTATGTGGTTTCAGATGCATACATACTATTATCTATGAAAATGAAAGACAGTATGGACTGTAGGCTACAGGATGGGTGCCGCTGCTTTGCAATATATAGCTAACAGTAATTTATACAGTGTCAGAAACAATTTTTGACAACATGCGGGAGCAATATAAAATTGTCTATGTCTGATTGTCAATATCAAGATGCTGAATTTAAACCTTATTTTGCTGGTTTGTTTTTACTAGTTATCTACAGATATGTTAAACTCTTTTACTGGGCATTGCCACACTAGGCAGAATGAAAAGTACATTTATTAATGTATCATTAGACTGAAATGTCACAGAAGCTCAGTAGTGAGTCACCCATATATCTGTGCTGTCAGAACAATAGCTTGTATCTCCAAAAAAAATTACAGGAGGAAGAAAAAACAAGAACGTTGAAAGATATTGTGACAAAACGGTTTTCTGACTCATTTTGGGCCATTTGTATTGGACAAGATGATGTTGTCAGTATAATGGAACATCATGATGTTTCAACCCAATGTAAGGATAGCTGGTGTTTCCAAATATGTAAAAATGTTAAAAAATAGCACAAAATAGAAAAACTGCAAAAACGGAGATGGTGATACACCGTTAAAGAAAGATGCAGTTTCTAACACTGTGAATCTCTGTAGGACATTCTCAGGTATATTAACTGCGGTGAGTAGGAGTGTTAAGCCATGCAGTGATGACATGCAGTGGAACTTTTCCTGTGTTTAATTAGCTGTACTCCTAGCTCACTCAGTGCCTGGGAGTGTTTTCACTCAACTCCTTTTCTGCTTCAAAAGTTCACACACACACACACACACACACACACACACACTACTGGAAATGTGTGGTCACGAGATATGGAGGTATACATTAGCTATGTTGTGGCAGTGGATTGCTGGGCAGAATCATGAGTCTTTCAGATTGTCGTTCATGTGCTTTTTAGTTCAGTATTCAGTATGTGTTCTTTGTGTGAAATGTTCACTACTTGTTATACATTTCTAGTCCAAAACACCATATATTAATGTATGCGCTATGCTGGTTGTATTGTTGGTGAAAAATGGATTTTACACAGATTGCTCATTTTTAGCTTACTATGTGTTCCGTAGCAAAAACTGCATAAGCAAGTCTGCATGAGCTTTGAGGACATGGTTTGAGGAAAATGGAGCAAAACCTAACTGTTAGAACTAAGCTTTCAATATGAACCATAAATATCTCAAAACATTTAAAAAAAAAAAACAAAACAAAAAAACAAGGAAGCTACACCTATTTACTAATGCTCATTTCTGTTATGCTAGGCATTAAATATGGACATTTTGGCCATTCTAGATTAAACACAGATATATGAAACAGATATTTACCTTGTATGTGGGGTGGTGGTTCTGACCTAGTGGTAGGATACTTGCCTCTAGACCAAGAGGTCATGGGTTCGAATCCTACCTTCAGCATACTACCACTGGGTTCCTGAGCAAGACCCTCAACCCCAAGTTGCTCCAGGGAGACTCTCCCCTGTAGTTAGGGAATGGAAGTCCGAAGTGTCTGCTAAATGCCGTAAATGTAAATATGTAATGTTTCTAGGCTGATTCTTTCAGATCAGAGCCATAGCATAGAGCTACTGCTGTCTGACAGAAAAACCTGCTGGTTAGGTTGCCCCTCATATTCACAGTCAGTGATGTATCTAGGACTTCCAGAAGGTCTACAGCAGAGATGCAGCGCTCCAGTCCTGGTCAGATGGTGTCCAGCACAGTTTGATGTTTTCCCTGTTCAAGCACCCCTGATTCAACTCACCTGTTAATTGCCGGGTTTAGTGGGTGTGTTTGAGTACCGAACTATGCTGATTTACTCTATTGTCAATTCCTAATTGTGTTGGTGGTTAATCTGACTTTACAATGTCAATCCAGAGCCTGAAGGCCTAACTAGTGGGAGAGCTTAATCAGCCAAGAAAACACAGAGAAAGAAAAATCTGATTTGATAATTTCTGCTTGCCATTTTAAGACTGTAATCCATTGTTTCCAAACAAAACTTAATAATGACATAAAAGTAATACTCGCAGAGTTTTAATTATTTTACTTTTTAGCTCTCAGAAATCATTAGGCCTTTTGCGAAGGTCTAGAAGGCCCTGAGAGTTGTCCTTGGCAGGTTGCACCATGCTAATTTCCCAAGTATAACCTAACTGTTAGCTTTATCAGGTTTGTAACTCAGGCACATAATTAAAGGACTTCCCAACACCAAAAACTTCAAACGCCAAACATGTAAAGGCTTATGAAATGGTGCAATCAATGGTGTAAATTTCCCTAGCACCCAGTTTTTATGTTTGCTTTTCCAGTTTAATTATGGAGGAAATGATGTGGGTTTTGTAGATGAAGTGTTAATAGGGTTGGTAGCCTATTAAGGACAGGCTGTGGCGAGGGAAGAAACAGCTTGTTGTGTATCAGTTGTGTACTTGCAACCCTAAAGAACTTTTCCACGTTGACAAAAACCCTACTAGTCCCCAAGGTACAGATAACATAAAAATACACTAAAAGATCATTGAAAAGTTGCATGTTTATACCTTTTCATAATCTAACAACTTTATACAGAAAAGTTTGAATAAAAAAATGCACATATTTATTCAACGGGCATATGGAATTAATGCAACTTAAAAAATCTGACTGCAGTGGAATATGGTACAATTCCCTAACTAAAAATCTGAGGGTACCACAGCAGTGACAGGGTTTGTACCCAGAAAGGTATGCTAATGTTGCTAATATTCAGTTAAAATGAATAGGATCCAGTTAGCATTATATTAGCTGGTTTCTCTTATTGCTACTTCTATTAGCATTTCTGTTTTTCTGTTTTGAAAAATGCAGGATTATTTGACTTTTTGTGTGAAAATTGACTGTGTGTGTTTGTGTGTGTGTGTGTGTGTTGTGGGATGTGTTCAGTGGGTCTGCGGTTCAGTTGTATTTTGTTAGGAAATGGCTGAGGGTTTATAATTTCATCAAGTGGAAAATGCAACGCTTACTACAGTAGACTGGTGCAGATTACGGTTGGACTGTGGGTTGTTGCTTTTTGGTGATCGTGAACCATGGGTCAGTGGTTTGGAAGCTTAGTTGAAAGGGTTTGATTACAGCATTCTTTGCTGTTTGTTTTGAGCTATTTGATAGTAATGAATGTGGTTGGGCTACTTGCTATCAGCGCAGTCTCTGGATTGCTCAGTATTATTTAGATGTTTGTACTGAAGTAGCTGATGATGTGAAAGGGCTGTTGAAATTAAGGAGTCAGTGATGATGCATTTTTTTTTGTCTCCCACTCTTTCCTGTAAGTGATGAACTTACCATAATTTAAGATGAAGACTGAATTTATGGCACTGGCCACTTGCCCAGCTGAAGAATGGTATCCTCTGACTAGATAGAACTTTGATCTGACCACTTCAAATGACCGTTATAGTCCAGTATATCACTGAGGCACTCTGGAAAAAAATATCTGACCTTCTCTTAGTTCAAAACTCCAGTGCAGACACACACACACAAAAACCCTGTAAACAAACTCGCATGGAATATTTAAATCTGTACCTGCACAGTGTCAAGAAAGAAAATATCAAACCTGTTCCATCTCTCCAAAGCAATTTGTGTGTGGTTATTTTTGTGGTGTGTGAGCTACAGCAGAGCTCACCATGTCGGTTCCAACTTTCCTCAGAAATGTTTGCATGCACTTGGTTTTGTGTTTGTTGAGCTACTTCAGACCTGCAGCTCCTTTTCATTTTTTACCTTTTAAAGAAGACAGAGAGTGGAACGCATAAATCAACATCCAATTTCTCAGTTACACCAAAATACCAGTCCTTTGAGCTACACAAACAGCCTCTGGGCAGCCAGAAGATAAAGTGAAGCTTAATTTCTTTTGAAAACCATAGTGATTGCCAGCTCCCTCTCACTTTTTAGGTCTTCCCCTTTCTACCCCCCCTATATAGAAAAGCCACATATATTTCAAGTTTCTAAAAACCATGTGGTACACAGGATAAACACAAGTGAAATATAAGTGAAATAAGATAAAAGAAGATTAGTCCCATGGGTAGGAAATTATTCCAGCAAAGTGGACAGTACAAGAGAAGAAAGTAGATGCAGCGTAACCTATACATACTATGCAATATAACAATCAATATAAAAAGAACTGTACAC
>JBBPCZ010000089.1:11535981-11565163 GCA_037974445.1 Brycinus macrolepidotus
TTTTATACTTTTCCTCATTAAATAAGATTTGATTCAGGTGATCACTAATCAGTACCTCATAAAGCAGAATGAGGTGCCTGTGGAGGAATTTAACAGACACTGGCATGGAATGGTTGTCATACTCATAGAGATGCTGATTTAAAAATAAATTGCGGCGGTCTCTTATTTTTTTCCGGAGCTGTATAAGAGCATCCTGAAAAAACATACATGTGTATGTGTGTATATACCTTTTTTATAAGACAGTGATTATTATACATATGAAGGAGCTGATCAGTCAGTCCTCCTTGCAACTGCTATGTGCCTCTTTCAGGCTGTTGACCTGGACCAGTGCCCTACCAACACTTCAGTCAGCAACTGTTCATGATCAATTTTTATATCTTTCATACAAAAGTGATTAACCCTTGTGCAAGGAAAAAAAGAAGCCAGTCCCACTTTGAAGAGTGCGTAGTTCCACCATATCCCTTAATGAACTTCTGCACTAGAAGTTCGGCGCTATGATCTACACTTCAAACGAAAGCTGCATAATGGTTTGTTGAGAATCAACAGACTTGTTTCTGCTGACGCGGCCAAATAGAACCATCTCACTTCCATGTCATTCCCGGACCACCACTGTCGAGGAACCTCTGAGGCTTACGCATTTCGTCTTTTTGCACAACAGAAGAAGTTCCGAACCAGGATGTGGTGGAGGCAGGCGTTCAGCTCGGTACGGTACATTGCTTGTTCAAAAGGAGGGTTGTGACCCTGTGCCAAGGGAATTTCCTGTAGTTCAGCCATGCGACAAGGCCAAGAGGGAAACTTAGCTGGAAATCCCTGAAGTGGAGTGCTGGAGAGTCATGAAGATCCACCAGCAGGCTCCAGTAATTGCAATGGATCTTGTGGCAACTACCACACCGCTTCAATTGGTGTGAGCTTTCTGGGAAGTCCAAGCCATACCCTGGCTAAACAGGATGAGGGAGGCCTCTCCCTGTTGGTTGTCTTTGTTAAAATGAAAGCGATTTGTACTCTGCCTTCTCACGATCCTACTTCAAGGTAAAGCTTTATAAGAGTGAGATCACAAGGCACCAGGAAAATGAACAGATAATCCAATTTTGAAGTGGCCGTCCAATCTAGAGATGGTTCCAGGTATCCGTATTGGGCCCATCAGCAAAAATATCTGATATGAGGAGGGAAAAAGAAAGAAAAAACGAAAAGCATACACTCACATTGTGTGATGTTGTCTTGTTAGCTGTATATTTCTGGAGAGTTTGAGTAGCTCGCATGATGACTAGCTTTTAGATGGTTATCTTTAGTAAAGTGCTCCAGTTATAAACATTTCATTTCAAAGCTTAGTAGTTATAAAGAAAAAATAATGGTGTGTGTATGTGCGTCCTGCAGTGGGCTGTTACCCTGCCCAGGGTGAGTCCCTGCCTTGCGCCACAGATCCCGGGATAGGCTCCGGGTACCCGCGACCCGAGTAAGGATTACAGAAAATAAATGAATGAAATATTGGTATTGGCCCATACTCAAGGTTTGAAAATCAGAATTGGAAAAGATCTTGTCAGTGGTACACCAGGCCATAGGTATGACGGTGTCAAATGCTATACCTAATTGACTGGGAGGGGTACCGCCCTGAGGACTGCAGTTGGATCCCGGTCCTCGACATCTTGAGGAGTGAGCATAATAGAGAGTTTCACAAATCGTGTCCAAGCCAAACAGCTCCTCTCCCTCAGGGCCACCCCGCGTCACTCTGTGGGTCCTCCTTATTCAGGTAGGCCACGAGTTTGTATCTGTGCATCTGGCTCTGTATTGGGATGTGAGGTTTTTTAGGTGGAGGTAGAGTTTTTAGGCATAACCCTAAGAAGCCTTTGTTTTTTGTGTCTAAATAAGGACTTGACTTTGCAAACTGTATTTTGGAGCCAGGGCTGACTAAAGCAAATATTGGTTTATTTTCCACCTTTGTTAAAATACTACTTCTCTGGATATACTCCTGCAAGTGCATCTCTGCTTTTCACGTGCCAGTCGGGGACGTGCTGGTCTCCAGAAGTTCATATTCACTGCACTCTTACTGTACCATTTTGAAGATGAGTTATATAAAAATCTTTGTTACATTGCTCCTCTTTTTACTGTCAGTCTTTCAACTGGTTCATTTTGATTTTGCTTTCATTTCGATTTGTGTATTGTGGTAGTATTTTCCCACCATCTGGTCTAGCAAAAAGCCAGTCAGCGTTTACTTGACTCACAGCTCTGCAGATTCACATGAAGAGTAGTTAGATATAGTTAGAGTAGTAGATATTGAAGGCATGCATGTTGTTGGGGCCTCTGGGAGCTATGTTTACCCAGGAGTCTCTTCTCTACTGTGAGACACGCAGGCATCTTCACATATATATTAATCAGCCTTTAAAAGACACATTACACACAAATTCAAAGTCTAAGTTCCAAGAATACATCCAGCCAGTCAGTTTATAGGGAAATGGGGAATTTTTATAATTGCGATTTTTGTTATGCACTAGTTTCCAGTTGACAGTACCTGAAGCAATGCAGCACTGGAATCACTCGTTTTTGGGGAAATGGGAGTGAATTTCAAACATATGTGAATCATGGTTTTCTGGTTAGTAAAGTAACCGAATGATGAGAAACTACTGTGAGTAAAGCTCTCTTCCCCCTTTACGGTTCCAAATGAAACTGTCCCAAGTCCAGACGTCATTGTGGAACTCATGATGGTTGAAATCGAGACTGGTGAATGGAGCTTCATTAGTCTCTTTTGATTCTCTTCTTAGCCTTTACATCCCAGTGGCTTTAGGAAAAGGGCAATTAAACCAACTCAAGCGAGAAACTGGACTGCATGAAAATGTCACCAGTGTTTGGCCACCCACATGTCAATGGAGCAGTGGACCTTCAGATTTGATCTTGTAAATTTAAACAGAAGTTTTCTTTTGATGCCCCCTTCCATCTGCTAGGATTTGATGTAGACACTGAAAGCCCAAGCATACCATAATCATTTACAGAGTTTATGGGGACACTATGTGAAGTCCTTACCAAATGTGGAACCTGAGGCGCAAAGCTAAGGTTTTCATTGGCTGAAAGCTGAGAATGTCTAAAATGAACGAAAAATATTATTGAGTTGAGAACCTGCTGAGGATCCCCTAGTTGAAGCGAACCAACGACTGGGTGAGTGTGTGTCTCTCTTACCCAGAAACGGCCTTCATTCTGTTTTCCTTCTTGGGTAGTGTTTCCTCACTTGCAGAAGCTTTGCTAATCTGTGCAGGACATTGAGAACAATGGGGAACAAAAAACAGTTGGGTAAGATGATCTAAATGGGCCAGGGGCAAGAACAGCTTTATGTAACATAGCATAAAGCTAAAAGGGCTCATTAAAACAATTTACTCACCACTCCAAATGTAGACAATCAGCCAAGACATGTTTGGTGTCTGAAGTAAAACTAAAGAAGCAAACTTCAGGCGCTAAACACGTCTGACTGCACTTGGGTCACTGACTGCACTTGGGTCAAGTGGAAAATTACGCAACTTTAATTTTTCTATCACTTTAAGAATCAGCCCTAAAATATGGAGAGGAAGACAAGATTTATGGGTCAGACTGTTTCAAACAGGAAATACGGGACAGGACGGCATGAGTGAGGTCGTATTTTCCTTTTTTCCCATCCAGTGCCTCTCCCCCCTTTCCATCCTGTCATCCCCTGGCAGCCGCATTCTGGCTCAGTTCTTTGTTCAATTGTCTCTGGGTTTGAGTAACGTGCCGGGTCAGGGAGAAAGCAAAGGTAGTTATGAGGAAGAAGGGGAATGAGACATGGAGGGAGGGAATCCCACGTCTCATCCTGCTTTTTCCCAACAGAACCCTCCAGGTCGGTCCAACCATACAGATGACTAGCCGGTCGGATATTCCAGGTGATACAGACAGTATGGAGAGGTTTCGGACATTAACTAAATACACAAACTAATTAAACAAATAAACAAATATGTAAACAAACAATGAAACTATCTGTATATATATATTTAATTATTTCTTTCAATAAATGGCTGAAAAATGGCTATATCACTCTCACGAGCAGCCTGGACTGCCAGAATAAAGGTCATATGAGCTTGCCCTGGCATTTACAGCACCCTCCACAATTATTGGCAACCCTGATAAAGATGTGTACGTAGCCTTAAAATGAATTTTTTTTTTTGGGAATAATATAACATCACACAAAAAAAAAGAAGAAAAATCCAACCTTGAATTTGAGTACATTTATTCAGTGGGGGAAAAAAATCCCACATTAAGAAATATATTTTTACATGAAAACTTGTGTGCCACAATTATTAAGACCCCTGCTGTTACTACTTTGTACAACCCCCTTTTGGCAATAGAACAACACTCAATCTTCTCCTATAACAGGTTAATTTTGTGTCTGGTGAACCTTTTCTATGTTGATGTGGCCGTATGATTTGGATCATTATCCTGCTGAAAGACCCAAGGACAACCCATTTTCAGTTTTCTGGCTGAGGCCACCAGATTTTTATTTAAAATGTCCTGGTACATCAAAGAGTTCATGATGCCATGCACTCTAACAAGGTTCCCAGGGCCACTGGAAGAGAAACATGCCCACAGCATCACAGATCCTCCACCATACTTAACAGTGGGCATGAGGTACTTTTCCACATATTCATCCTTTGTGTAAGCCAGACTCAACTGTAGTGTTTGTTGCCAAAAAGCTCAATCTTAGTCTCATCTGACCAAAGCACACAGTTTCAGTTTAAGTCCCAGTAGTGTTTAGCAAATTCCACACGTTTACGTTTGTGACTGTAGGACAGAAGAGGCTTTTTTCTGGCATGTTTCCCAAACTACTTGTTGGCATGTAGATAGCGTCTAATGGTTGTTATGGAGACTTGGTAACCAAGATACCACTCTATGCTGCAGTTCTCTAACAGTGAGCTTTTGGAGAATTTTTTTACCTCCTTTACCGTCCTCCTCACTGTGCGTGGTGGCAAGATAAACTTGGGTCCTCGTCCAGCCTTGTTTGTCACAGTTCCAGCTGTTTTAAACTTTTTATTGCTCTGACTGTGGTTATGGGCACGTTTATGTGAGTAGCTATTTTCTGATAGACCAACAGACTTTTGAAGATCAATACACATCTGCTTTACTTGAATGGCATGTTCTCTTGTCTTGCTCATTTTGAAGAGTGGCTAAGAGCAATGGGCCTCTGTGTCACGTCATATTTATACCCCAGAAACACAGGAATTCATGGATTACTAATTAAAAGTTCCTGGACACTCTGATCAGCTTTAAAAAGTAAAGTATAAATTACAAATATTCTTCAGTTACATATATTTTATAGAACATATTAGGGGTGCCAGTAATTGTGGCACTGGTGGTTTTGTTAAAAATATTTTTTTCTTAATGATGGATTTAAAAAAACAAATAATAATGAATTTACTCGAGTTAAAAGAAATAAACAAATAAATAAATAAACAAATAAAATTACATAATTGCACAATTCAAGTCACATGTAAGTATTTATATTCATTTTCAACTGGATTATTTATTTATTTCCACTTTACAGCATTTTATTTATTTAGAAAAGACAGATAGACAGACCGACAGATAGATAGATAGATAGATAGATAAATAAATAAATAAATCGATAGATACTTTATTAATCCCAAGGTAATTGCAGTGTTGCAGCAGCACCATAAGCATGGCCCCTGGAAATGACCAGAGAAAAAGTGTGAAACAGCATCATGGAAAAGGCCTCTGGTTTATGTACTAGTTCTGCATGAATATTTGTCTTGGAAGGTTTACAAGTTCTACATGCTAACATCTTCAAAACCACAGTGCTTATGTACCTTCTACTGAGTGCTTTTACCATCTCGCCTCTCAGAAAAGCAACAGATAAATGTGTGATTGTGCCAGGGTGAAAAAAAATGCTAGGATTCGGTCTGTGCGATGTGTGTGTATCGAAAGGTAGAAAGAGAGAGAATGACAGATAAGGCAGAGGGAGAGAAATAAAACATCTTTTATGGCTCTTCTCTTTTTTTTTTTTTGCATTCATAAGTGGGTCAGCTGAAATCAGGCATTTTTAAGCTGCTGACATGACTATGCCTTCTGCTTGATGTAATATTCCCAGTCTGCTCTAGGTCCTGACACGGTTCTCCCGGTGGCTATATATATACCCTTCACCTAATGAAGGCCAATCGCCTTATAAGGCCTGGGACAGCGCACATACAGCCGCATTCTAGCGCTTGAAATGTAGTCCACATGCTCTTTCTCTCACTTTCCGTCCCTCCCTCTCTCTTTTGTTCCAGCAAAGGAGTATCCAGTCTTGGTTTGTTAGACAAGCTACATAGATATATGGAACAAATGACACTCTGTCTCAGCGTGAACAGAAAGTCATTTTGTGTTATGCATGTCAATCCTTTGTTTAAGGTAACAAACATGAAAAAAGCCGCCACCAATAGATTTTGGTCATGTCTCATGCTTCATGAAGCCAAATCCCGCATTTGCTTCTTGCCAAGTTCACTGGAAGGCTTTTACTGCTTTTTGCTGAGATGGTGAGTAAACAATTGAGTACATGAGGACAGAACGATCATTTGTTTGTACATGTTTTATTTGGAATAAATACCTTTGAAGTCATGACCATTCAAAATGCCAGCGTTAAAAAAAAAAAAAAAACATATATATATAAAACAATAAAAGGTATTTACATGACTTATTTGTGCACAGCCAGATGGATGTATACATGGTATACAAGGCAGCCCATGCAGGACGTTGAAATCTTTTGCCGTACTAAAGCGCAAAAGAAAATAAAAAATTAATAATAATAAAATAAAACATTCCAAGTAATACAGGAACCATCTTTTAGATGGACGATATGGTTGCTCTGAAGAACCCCGCACATATATATTTTGCCGTATGATGTGTTACAGGAATTTACACTTAAACTGTGTACAAAGAACTGCTCACCAAGTTGGCACCGGAAGCTGCGCCAACCTCGTGCTATGAGCCGCTGCTTCTTTAAAAATAGCTCTAATAGTAATAATAACTTAGTTTAATATGGCAACTGTACCAGACAGGACTTGATCGTAGCAGCTGCACCTCTGGCTCAATGGAAAGAGTGGAGGAGAGGAGGACAACACAGATAAAACAAAATCAAAATGAATAAACAAATCGTGAAAGAGGCTGGAGGACATAGGTGGGTGTGATGTTGGTTCATTTGTCTAGGGCAAAGTGTCTGGAAAGGGTTTAGAAGAATGGCCAACACGCTAACAGTGAAACCTGGTGACTTGAATGAAGGAAGATTTCTGGTTTCATTACAGCTTTTAGTGTTTTGTATATCTTATTCCATAACCTGTGAAGGTGGCCTCCACTAATTTTTGAGGCCATGGCGCTGCAAGAATAGCGACTCTTTACTCAAGACAAAGTTATAATCATCTTTTTAAAGCCATTTCAAACTGACTTCACTTTTCTCCCACAAAACAAGGCATGGGAAGACCGAGTTTCCCACCACTCAAAGACTTTGCAGATGGGAGATAGCAATGTTGACCCTAGCCAGATTCTTTAGTGCATGTTGCAATCAAAATAAACGTTTGGAGGCATTTCTCAATAAACGCTTCTACCGAATATTCACACAGAAACCAGGACTAATAATATGTCCGCGGGATAAATGGTGAAAAACACCACTGATGACCAAAAACAATCAAATTATTAAACAATTTTTGCAATAATTAACATCTTGAGCACTCTTGACCCTGTGACTGTCAAATTGGACCCCAGTTAAGTCTCTCCAGCCTCTTTTGACCATGTCCATGCCTTTAGACTAAGAGAAACTCAAAGAGGACAGCTGCAGCCAACTCCATGCAGTACAAGGGCATTTTCTGTGCTTATTTCATATCTAGCTGTGGAATGTTTCTTTTTGACCCAGGAGGCTATCAGTGTTTTGGTTGGCCTATACAGCAAATACTCCTTGAACGGTGTCACTTTGGTCTTTAATCAATTGCTCACATAAATGTACTGTATTTAAACCAATAAAAAACGTATATACGGTCCATAAGACCAGTCATGTGACCTGGCAGTGATCTGAACAGAAATAGACATATAAGAGATGAATATGTATGTTTTTTTTTTTGTTTTGTTTCATTACTTTAGGAATGCCAGGGCAGTTATTTGGGACAACTGGTTGTAATTTAGTGTGAGCTGGGTCATATAAATTTAATTACAGTTAGAGGTAGAACACCATTTACAGCTGTGTTTAACCCTGTCATCCCACCTCTTGTCTCTCTTTATTTGTTTCTTTTAACTGTTTTGTACATTTTGGTTTTCATCATGGTTTTCCCCTTTGCAGGCAGTACACAAAAAAAATAAAAAATAAAATACACCAGAACAAAAAGCTCTGGATCGTTTACCTTATTTTTTTCTTCGTCGAGTATCATTTGACAAAATGATAAGTCCATGAATAATGATAACGGAAGTGGATGGTTGGGGTGGAGTCATTAACAGGGTTTTAATGAACAAAAGTCCAGCTCCTGAGGCTTCTTCATGCCCGTGCAGTGCTCCCTCGGCAACAGCATCCCTGTCTGGGTAGCACAGCGGAGAGGTCTTCTCTTGAAGCCCTTCCCGCAGCTCCTGGAGCAAGGGGACCACTCACCTACATCCCACATGGGACAGGGGTCCCCGCAAGCCCGCATGGCATTGGGCCTTTTAGCAGGGTCACAGTCCATCCCGGGACCACCATCTACCCTCAGGCACTGCACCAGCCTCCTTTGGAGGCCATTCCCACAAGTCACTGAGCATTCATCCCACCCAGCAGCAGCCCATTTTCCAGGGAGCAGGGCTTCCTTGGCATAAGGGTCTGGGTCCTTTTCCTTGAGGAGGTCGGCTTCTTTCCCACCGATCCCACCCTCCTCGGCCAGGACACTATTTTCCGCCCGTTCCCTGCCCTCTTTCTTAAGTGCCTTTTCCTCTTTGCTGTCCCGCTTCAGGTAGAAGGAGTAGCGGATACGTGGAGGGGTCATCTGGCCCACTGACAGCACCTCCACAGTCAAAGCCTCCCCCAGAGGTTTGACAGCCTGCAGAGTCTCAGACTGCCCTCCTGTGCCACTGTACCGGAGCAGGCTCCCTCGCACCAAAATGTCCCTTTCCACTGCTGACACCACATAATTTCCATTCAGCAGGTACTTGCCCTGGCTGTTCTTTACGGCCAGGTAGTTGTCATCACTCACGATGCCCTTGTAGCCGCGCTGGCGTATGTCAATGTTAGAGGCGCCCACCGGAAGCATGACAACAAAGTTGTAGCCATGGCTGGGGAAAAAAAGAAGGATGTTATAAGTTTAGGGTAATGGGCTGGGCATAAAGGAATGTATTATTTTTCTTTAATTACATTTTCATAAAAATGTGCAAACATTCAGGTTAATCAATTATTTAAAACCAATTGAAAAGCCAAAATGTAATTAGATTTGCCATGACAAATTAATTTGGCTTGTTTATGGTGTCCTTGAGAGCCAACAGTAAAAAAATGCTGAAACTGAAAAATGCTATATTGGCCAGGTAAGTTAATGTAGCCTCAGTTAAGCGATAATTTATAATCACTTCCATTTGTGCTGCATGATGATCGCACTGCAGCGAGAGCCAACTCAGCAAACCTGTGTGGACTCAATTTTTTACACTGTACTACTGGTTCATTTTGCATATACCATGCATTCAGTATGACCGACAAACTTTTTTGGAGTTGCAATCATCAACCGGTTCTAACTTTAAGCTAACTTAAGCTGACTGCTTTCCTGTGTCTTTTGTACACACTGTAAGAGGGATTCACAGGAACAAAAAAAAGCGTGTCAGTGTTTTCTGCAGAACTCAGTACAGAAACAACAAACCTCCTCTTCCCAGCATTCAGCTAGCTATTGTTCTGTCCCTGGACAACAACCTAGATGAGCTGTGCGCATGGATTAAACACCAAAGGGACATTAGAAACTGCTTTGTTCACTTGACGTGAGATGCATGCCTGTCTGTGCTGTTACTCTGGAGGGTTTCTACGTTTGCCGACAAGACCAAATGAAGGACTCAGGCAAGTCGTGTGGAATTGGTGTGTGCTTTATCGTTAACTCTTCATGGTTACACATATCTGTGCACTGTGCACTGCTCCCCTGTTATGGAACAGCTGACCATAAAAGATTGACCTTTCTACCTCCTTAGAGAGTTCAGCTCAGTCCTCCTTACAGCTGTCAAACCACCCCCCCACCCCCACCCCGCCCACAGGGTGACAAATCTTCAGCCTTGGATGAGCTGTACAAGATTGTAAATGAACTGGAGAACTCATTCCCAGAGGTCACGCTCATTGTTTTGGGAAACTTCAGCAGAATCAACACGAAGAAGGTTCGCCCAAAATACAATCAATACATAACTTTTCCCACAAGGGGAGAACAACCACTGCATTACTGCTACACCCCATTCAGTGACTGTTACAAACCCCTCCACCACACTGCTTTTGGAAATGTGGACCACTGCTCCGTCCTACTGTTGCCCGCATATAGGCAGAAAGTGAAACTAGAAAAACTGTTTACATGGTCATTCACAAATAAGACAGTGAGCCTGAGGGGGTCTTACAGGACTGATTTGAGACAACTGACTGGCAGATGTCTGAGGATGCAGCTCATGCTAACAATGTTGTTCCAAAAGTCCCTGTTTGCACCTACCAAAATCAGAAACCCCCGGTTAAATGGGAGATTCATAGAATGGACCACTGCCTTCATCTTAGGGGATCCTGACAGCTACAAAGCCAGAAATGACCTCTGGAAGTCTCTCAGGTATGACAAGAGGGACAACAGGGATAAAGTAGAGTCCAACTATTACAGCTCTGACCCCAGGCACATGTGGAGTGGATTACACTGCATCACACACTAGAAGGGAGAAAACAGGGACATTGTCCAGCTCACCACATTGCTCCTGGATGAGCTCAACACCTTTTATGTTTGGTTCGCTGGGTCCTCATATGAGTGGGAAGGCTGCCACACTGACCCACGAAAGGGCAGACATGGGCCAATTCTTCATAAAGGAATGCTTCCACAAAGCTGCTGGGCTTGACAGTATCCCAGGCTGGGCCCTAAGGGTATGCACTGACCAACTGGTGGGGATGACCTTTCACTGAGTCAGTCCATGGTCCCCACCTCCCTCAAGGCACCCACCATTGTTCCTATCTTCAAGAAACCAGTGGCCTCCTGTTTAAATGACCACAAATCAGTCAGTGACATCGGTCATCAGGAAGCGCTTCAAGCAATTTGTCAAAACCCACACGTGCTCCTCCTTTCCAGACACCTTGGAATCTCTTCAGTTTGCATACAGATCAAACTGGAACACGAAGTATGCCATAACCTTGGCGACACACACTGCACTTACTCCCCTGGACAAATGAAATCCATATGTGAGAATATTCTTCACTGATTACAGCTTGGTGTTCGACACCATCATTGCATCAATACTCATTTTTAAGCTTGTGAATCTTAGACTTAGGACCTGAGGAAGGTCTCTGAAGAAATTAGGCATAAATGCCAGCATCATTACAAACGTCTAAACAAGCACCATCAAGAGCTTGCTGACAGGCTGCATCACAGTCTTCTATGGGAAGCTTTGTCCACAGCTGCAAATCACTACAGACTGTGGTGGAGGCAGCACAGCACCTCACTGGCAACAGACTCCCTGACATTTAGAATTAAGACTATAGTGGCCTTAACCAACATTTGATAGTGCTACATAAAAACAACAAGCCATTAGTCCAGTCACAATTTACCATGTTTTTAATTTTTGTTTGCTACATCATGAACTTCATCCCCTCTGAGTCTGACACAGCTCTGTAAATCCGTCATCTAATAAATCATTCAAACAGGAACATGTGAAGACATGGTCCGTCTCCCATATACAGTAAGATTTTACTGGCTACAATTCCAAAGGTGACCCAGAAGTTCTAAGAAATAGTAAATTATTATGGTCAGAATGTAGGCTTCGGTTCATCTTCATGTGACTACGGCTTCAGGTACTAATGGCTTACGTAGGTCTTGTGAAGAGGCCTGAGACCTTCTTGCAGTTTTTGTTGTCTCCCCCACACACACCACACTTGTCAAACTTCTTGTTGGAGCCCAGTTTGCCATCACAGCCCGCCTTGGTGCATTTGCCCTGAACGCAGACTGCTGAAGAGTCAGGAGAACATGGAGTCCCATCCACAACCTACAACACAACGAGATGGTTAAGGCCATCAATCATGTTTTGTATGTATTAAAGAAGACCAGGAAAGAAGGTATTGGCTCTTAATATTATATTTACTATATCGACCTAGTATATATTTAGTATATTGACCATTACCGAGTTTCTCCAAAAAGCATTTTGCACGATGATTACAGATCCATTAAGATCAGTTGGATCACAGTCAGAATGATATGGTCTCTAAAATCCTGATACGAATGTCTAAAAAGGATTATGCAGGAGTAGAACATTTTCTTAAACCTCACATTTTCTATCTGTGATTCTTTCCAGTTAATTTTGCTCTCACACTTTGGTTAACTCCTACATTCATATTTTGACTTGCCACAAATCAGCTTGCATGTGCCCCACATGAAATGGATCTGATCTGCATTTATCTGCTGGTCTCAAGTTTTCCCAAAGACGGAATGGCAACCTTTTTCACCAGTCCTAAATGAGTGATAGCCTGGTCCTGATTAGAGTTTGAAAAATTGTCCTATACATGTCAGATTCTGATCACTTCTCAAATATTAGTTGACCTTTGGTCAAGTTCAGTCTTTTAATGGACATTTTAGTTTGTCTCAGTGATAAAGAAACCATGATATTTGTCTCTCTAGATTTAACACAAACATTTCTAAATGAGGGGTATGATACAAGTTGTTGAGCTGAACATATATTTTAACCATTTCAGCTATTTTGTGTTGCTCTCAGATTCACTTGTGTTGCTCACTGGACAGTTGTGGGAAACACAGGCATGGCAATCATGGGACACTCAGGACCTTCACAACTGACAACTGACACTCCCAAGTTATATTTGCACTATACGTTTATTCATGATCTTTTAATTTCATTTATTGCTACCAGTTCTGTACAAACTGGTTAATCTACTTAACCAACAGGTTATTTTCTAAAGTATGAGGAGAAATTTGCTTAATGCATTCTCATAAACCACTCAAGCTTAAAACACAGGAGAGAAAAGCTCCTAATTCATGTGACATTAACTTTTCTTCAAAAACAGTGATAAAGCTATGGTTCCTCTACATTTTCCTTTTTCCACTCAGTTCCAGTGTTCATGATGTACTTTCCTATGTCACCAACCCTGATCAAAGACATTTACGATTGTTATCCCTTCCTTGCTGATAGTTTTGTCACAATAGTCAGCCTGTCCTTTTTTTTACTATGTTACCCCAAATATATGATTATATTAAGCACAATTCATCATATTACTTAAATTACAAATTGTTTTCCCCTAATCTTTGATGAAAATGTAGTGGCTTTTGCCTCCCTCAAAACCATCTTCTGAGTTTAACGTCACCAACCGCCAGCAGCCAATTTTATTATTAACTAATAATTTAATGGCCCCCTCACTTCTTCTTCCAGCTAGCTCAGAGACCCTCCAAAATTCTTGACGTTTCACTAGGAATTTGGCACAGTATGGCAGGAAAATGATTTTTGATTCACAATGACTTTCATTGCAAAAGAAAGTTAAAGAAACAGAATGTTTTTTATAAAACATTTGAATATTGGTCACATGTTCTTAAAAATGGCACTTCTTCAAAATAAATGTAGTGAAAATGCAAACAAAACTGTGAATTAAAAAAAAAATCTGAATTGTACTTAAATAATCAAATCAAATCGAATCATGAAATTTGAGATTTTCATTTTGCACTGAATCTTTGCGAGGTTAGAGAAATACCCTTTTGTTTATTATCATGGTTAATCATCATCCTTCTCTATCTTTTATAGCCCCTTTACTAGTTACCTTGGGAGCGAGGACATAGAAGTAGCCGGTTCCATTAGCCCTGCATATCAGCTTGCACTGGTCTTTAGGGGACACTCCTGAGTATTTCGGCACCCACACCACGGAAGGCGTGAGGCGGTTGGTGTTCAGGCTGAAACCGTTGAAGGCCTCACACTGTTCCTCACGATAACTCTTCCCTGTGTAAAGGAAATATAACAGAGGTTAGAGGAGGAACACACCATAATAAATAATGATAATTAAATGAAACTTTTCCCA
This sequence comes from Brycinus macrolepidotus, assembly GCA_037974445.1. Classification (NCBI taxonomy): domain Eukaryota; kingdom Metazoa; phylum Chordata; class Actinopteri; order Characiformes; family Alestidae; genus Brycinus; species Brycinus macrolepidotus. Next base: position 11,550,197 of record JBBPCZ010000089.1, read on the forward strand.
AGCTCAAGGTTATTTTATAAAGCGCAATCAGCAGAGAATAAAGGCCAACAAAGATCCATAGTAATAACTAAACAAAAGCCTAATAAGGGGGAATTGTAAGAAAACAATGGAGAGCAACAATGTCTGAGAATGAAATCCTGCAATAACAACAACAATACATGGATATCAAAGGCAAACATTAGGCAAAGGCAAAACAATACAACAAAAAGAAATCAAATGAACAGGACAGAAAAAAAAAACAGATTACAACATAGTGTGAGGTATCCTTTACGTCATAGCATTTGTTGTCCTTAGATTTGGTTTCCTTAGATTTGCAGGTCAAGAAACTTTAAGAAAGTAAAATGAATCTACTTATCCAGTTTAAACAACTGGCTATTCCCTCAAGAAATAAATGACGAGACCTGTTAAGTGGGCAGCAAATACAATTGGGTCAAGTTTTTCTCCAGCAAACTGAGTATCTAAGTAAGGTCAAGTCCTTTTCCTCTGCATGATACACCCAATTCAGTTCCAAGGGAAACTGTTCCAGATCCAGATGTCACTGTATTATTTATTGTTGCTGTATACATCTCTTAATTTGCTCTAGATTTGTAGGGTAAGAAATCTGAGAGTTGGAGTGTGTGTGTGTGTGTGTGTGTGTGTGTGTGTGTGTGTGTGTGTGTGTGTGTATGTCTAAGATTGAGGTCTTTTCATTGTATGCACTAGCCAACAACACTGAAACACAAAGTCTTTGAACCACATATTCAAACTAGCAATCATTTGGCCAAAAATCACCTAAAATTACAAAATCACACAATTTTCTCCTTATCCCAAATGTAGTTGATCGTAGGCTTACATAGTCCATAAGCTGCAGCAAGCAGTGGAAGATGTTCACAGATAAAAGCATGTGAAGCAGTTTAACAAACCAAAAGTCTATTCCACATTACGTAACAGTGTACGAGGGTTTGATGATTTAAGCAGTTTGCTTGATGCTAACCTGACTATATGCTTCCATGTCTTGTTAGCTACATAACCATTGTAGCTCTAGTACAACATTTAGGAAGCAAACTTCAGACAGCAAACAAGTCCTGGCAATTACATTTTGTAGGTTTGATTTCTGGCCGACCAACATTTTACATTCTCGTAATCCTGTAACTAAAATGCATCAGGCTTAGTTTCCTCACCTGTGTCCGGGCATGGTGTGAGGTTGCAGGAGCGGTGCTTGACCCGCACTCCTTGGCAGTATTTGCCTCCGTTCTCTGGCACTGGGTTATTGCACTCTCGCTTTGCAAGCTGCACCCCACCGCCACAGGTCCTAGAGCAAGTTCCGAACACTCCCCATTTACCCCACTTTCCATCCACCTAGAGAAAGAGAGAGAGAGAGATTCAGTGAGATGCTTTATTAACAATGATACGATAACTGTGGTGCTGCGGAAAGCCGGTATCCTCCATTTCGAGAACAACTGGGTGCAAGTCAGAAATCCTTCCTGATCAGAATGGACCTCTATTAACCCATAGATTTTTAAATTATTGTCCAGGGTTTTTACTGTCATTCAAATGTCACATCTTAATACATTTATTAGTCTTGAAAAACTTTTAAAGGCTTATTTGAGCTAAAGGAAATGTCTTTCTGAATCAAATTTAAATTGTCATGTTGATGTGCATGTATGAATTTAATTCCCAAACTTTCTTTAAATTTACACAATCTTCCAACTTCCCTAGATGTTTAGTGCTAGAGCTTAGTTTAGTGCTAGAGCTATGAAGTTACCATTAAAAAAACACTAGAAGCCAAGTCTACCAAATAATTTCTGTAAACACATCCCCAAACCTTCCCTCACCCCACACAAACTGCATCCAGTTCAAACAACCACTTTCCACTGAATGTGTTTGTTTCAACCATATTAGCTGCAATACAAAAATTACGTATAAAATTAGAGCATTGATTCGTTATCAGCAGTGATAACTGTGATTTGAGTTTATCCATCCATCCATCCATCCATCCATCCATCCATTCTTCCAGCCAACACACCCAGTTCATCTCAGGAAGGGTTCATTGGTTCATTATTTACATTACGTATGTTGGCAGCCCAGGAAGCTTTAAAGCTTTAAAGGGCAGAGGTACCCCCAGACCAGGACTTAGAACCACTTTTCTAGATCTACTTTTCTAGTTCCAGCACTACAGCTCAGTTCAGTGGTGTATCTTTTCTAACTTGTATAAAATGCCACACATGTGAAAGAGTGACTAGTTAAACCAGGTTTGTAAAGTGGACTATACTTGGACTATAACCAGGACTATACTTGATGCCCTCTGTGGAATCAGCTGCTAACTCCAAAATATGTTTATGGACAAGTTACTTAGCAACAAAACATAGCAGTGGAAAGGGTCTGTAGAAGTGTATTTAACAACTTTGCAATAATGTGTCAAATGTTGGCAGTGTTCATGTGTCCTATCACAGCAGGGTGAGACTTCCTGGAGAGATGAAAGCATTTGATTGTAGAATACAACTGCAAGTACCACTTTAAAGCACTGGTACCGCACACACAGAATGGGATTCTCTGGCGCAGCCACTCACCATGACCAGTGTCAGGCGTGGGATAAAGTGCTACAAAGCAGCCAGAGAATAATTTGGTTCACCTCACTCTTCCCCTAGTGTGATGTTAGCCATTGCGGTGTAATGGAACTGGAAGTTACTCTTTTCCAAGCGTGTTTAGCTGCCCAATGATGTCGTGTGATTGGCCGCTTAAAAAAAGTTAAACTTGGGGAAAGCATGTGCTAGCCCTCATCCTCCCAGCTTGGTACCTCACTAAGGGTCTTAATCCTCACTAGGATCGCAGGTACCCGAAGCCTATCCCGGGGTCAATGAACTTGGGACTCACCCTGGGCGGGGTGCCAGCCCACCACAGGGCGCACACACACACACACACATACACACACACACACACACACACCATTCACTCACACACTCAATTTAGAATCCCCAGTTCACCTGACGTGCATGTCTTTGGACTGTGGGAGAAACCAGAGACCCCATAGGAAACCCGCGCCACCACGAGGAGAACATGCAAACTCCACACACACACAAGGCCAGGACCTGGATTCAAACCCCCAACCCTGGAGGTGTGAGGCAACGGCACTACCCACTGCACCACAATAATAATAATAATAATAATAATAATAATAATAATAATAATAATAGTAGTAGTAGTACTAAGACTCCAGCTTTCTGCTAATTATTGGAAAGAAGTTGCACAAGACTACCATATCAAAATCATTTTAAACATTTTTCTGCAACCAAATTGGTTCTAAATTTTTACAGTGTGGAACTTTTGCATAATGAACTAAGGGTGAACAAGAATGAATGAATGTTAGCTGTGAGCTTCTTGTGAGCTGCCATCCTTGCCTCGTGCATATTTACACCAGTCAGCCATTGGTTGTACGTGGTTGCATGTTACTGTGTATGTCTAGGATGTCACTCACCTTTGCCTTGGTGACCTCCTTCTTCTCTACGCAGACGCCACGCATGCAGACCTTGCCGTCTCCACAGCTGGTGCCGTCTGCCCAGGGGAAATGGCGTGTCTGGCAGACGGGTTGCCCGCGGGTCTTCCCCGTGCACCACAGCCGCTGACATGGATCCTGCATGAGCGGGCAAGGCTTAGAGCCCGTCCCGAATGCCAGCTCACACTGCCTGTCCAGACCATAAGACACTCCTGGGAGAATATCTGGGAGGGTCAAGGGCTTCTGAGGCTGGTCCAGCAAACACTCACCTGCAGGAGGAAGCACAATGTTACATCAATATTTAAAGTAAAGTTGTCCCTTATAGTCACACGTGAACACACCACAATGCGAACAGTGTGAAATTCTTTCTCTGCATTTAACCTATTCACCAAGTGAAGCAGTGGGGAGCCAGGAACACAGCACCCGGGGAGCAGTGTGTGGGGACGGTATCTTGCTCAAGGGTACCTCAGTGGTGCCGCTGAGAGTCCTGGGATTCGAACCCACAACCTTCCGATCACAGGGGCAACTCCCTAACCACCAGGCCACCAGCTGCCTAGTGGTTAGGGAGTACTCACTACTACAATGCTAATTATTTTATTCTGTGTTGAAATTGATGACAAGGGGACTATAAATGCAGAATGTAAACTGAATGCAAAGGTGATTTATTGCTAAAATATGAAACCAACAAATTTTGTTATTTTGTAATTACTAGGCCTATCAAACAATTCAAATTACTTCATTTTTTGTACTTAATTGTGATAATCCCATTTTTTGTGTATCATTCAGTATTCTTTGTAGGTAATCAGGTTAATTGCATTATTATGCGTAGTTATTCACAATTAACCCCTGGATTTTGTGTTGTCAATTGGGTTAATCGCATTATTATGTGTAGTTATATACAATTAATCAGAATGATTAATCACATCATTTTGTATAGTCAATCAGATCAGTTGCATAATTTTGTGCCATTAACCACATTTGTCAGATCTGCTCAAATTTTAAAAGCAGTGCATTTTCCATTTAAGAGCAGTGCATGTTTTTATAACTATTTGAGTGGACAAAAATACAAAAAAAATGTATTTGTCACTGTGAGTAACTCAGTCACGCAGAGTTCACATGAACCAGAACATTAAACCTGCATGAAATTCTATAATTCCGAATTTTCATCACCAGTGTCCACTGAGAGCAACGGCAGCTGCATATCCTTCTAAAAAGCTCACCTATATTTCACTAGTGAAACGGCAAAAAACATATGTTCCCATGTCATCATTTGAACAATGCAGGATCACGTGACGCAGTGAAGCGTGAAACAGCACATTTTTTCATGTGTTTGTGTAAAAAGTTCAGTATGCAAAAACCTTGCGTTTTTCTATAAGCGAGCCAAAAGTGTATTTCTTGCCTTAGCTATGTGTTTTGCTTGTAAAAGACACTTCAGACGTCATTGTTTTTCAGTGATAAACAAATTCTCCACTTCAGTAGCTGTAAATAACCCCTTTTTTCAGTCAAGACAGCAATCAGTGGAACTTTCTAAACATTATCTGAAAGAGAGGACTGCAGTCCCAGTTTGGATCTTGATTTTAAGGGTCATACTAGGAAAATGCATTAACAGCTTTACAAATAAGTGGTGTTAATGTGTCATTACACTGTAAAAAATGGTAACGTTACAAGGTTGACTTAATATTTTGAGTTAACTGAACATTAAATAGTAAGTTAACACAAAAAAGTGATCTAAAAAATTTCAAGGCTACCCTTGAAATTTAAAGTTCAAACACCAAATTTATTAGTGTAAAATGCTAACACCTAGGTCTCCATGTACTAAAGCTTATAATATGAAAAACAGAACCATTTCAATCACATATGATATTTAAGCTAAATGAAACATCCTACTAATTTGTCATCACACCAAAGCAACACACACCTTTTCATTAATGATGTTGATATTTGGCTCCATTGTTCTGGGAGAAGTTTGACCAAATGACTGAGTTATGGTCTAGGAGATATTTATTTAACCCCCATCTTCAGATTCACCACATCTGCATTTGTTTGTTTGGAGTGAGCGAGTCTGAGAGAGTGTGAGTGTTAGTTGGAGGCTTTGAGGGCTTCAGAGGTCCTAGTGTAAATGTCCTAATCAGTGCAATCATGCTGGGCCCTTACTCACACAAACACTTCTGTCAGCGCTGTTTGCTCTTTCCCTTGTTCCTTTCACACAGCTGTAGATCACAGTGTGTGAACGTGTGTGTGCTGGGGAGCGCATACAATCAGCTGCTCCACAGTGACCTTGTGTCTGAGTGGCTTATAGAAGGGAGACGGAGTGTGTATGTGGCTGTGGACTACACACCCACACATATACAGTACAGTCAAGGATTCACACATAGTATATTTTAGTTTGTCTAAAAACAAACTAATATATAATGATACGTGTGAATCTTTTTGAAGCCTGAATTTAGTCTGTTTATATGGACACAGTATGTCATACTGTAATGTTCTCTTTGTATTTTCACCTGTTTCTTGGCTTTGCTAAAGTTCCCCTGTCTTCCCCGTTTCCATGGTTATATCAGTTACTGTTCTATGTGCCTTTGTTTTTGTTTGGAACCCTGCCCTTTTTCCCACCTCCCCCTTAGTGTTTTCACCTGCTTATTTGTAACCCTGTTTTTCCCAGGTGCTCCCCTCTATCCCACATATACGTATCCCTGTCTTTCAGTCTATATCAGTTCTCTGTGCTTTTGCCTTTCTCTACGTGGTTTTTGGTCTCTGTGTATCTCGGTTCAGCCCTGGTCTGTTCATGTTAATCTCTGTTTTCTTCTCATTCTGCTTTGTTTTGTTTCGTTTTATTTTACTTTATTCTTAGTTATTTCCGATGTTACTTCAGTGTTCTATTTCTCGTTTAGCATCTCGTTTCCTATTTTCTGTTAATAATCCCGGTTCGCATTCACATCCTTCTCCATGCCTGCTTCAAATCATTGTACATATAGTGTCATGAACCACATAAATAAGTCTATTACAGAAAATTGACCAACTCAACACAGTCTGAGGTGTGTTTATGTGTGCAGTTTGCTTGTTGTTACAGTGCAAAACTTCAGGCATGCCTTGAAGAGATTTTCACCAAACCTTTAATAAGGAATGCCACAGATTTTTTTTTTCCAGATTTTCCTTTAAGTCAGCCACTGACAAAAGTCATTCAGCATGTTGTGATGGGAAATGCATTATAGAGAAATTATAGAGACTTAGTTGTTGCAATCATGGTGACTGGAACTAAGGGTCAGAATGTCACAAATATATCCACCTCATTCACAAAAATGAACCTACATGTATCTTCCTTGGCTTAGGCTGTAGTCTTGATAATGGTAAAATAGTGGTAAATCTGGACAACTTATTCTTGGGGTTTACTTAGCCTCTTTTCCATGAGCGGATTCATAAAAATATGTTCGGGCTGAAATCATACCTCAAAACGACCATAAAACGATGTCTCAGGCAGAATATTCGCAACCATTTCATGTGTTAACTTCCTGTGAGGTAGGTTTTAGAGGCATGAAATACTTCAGCCGTCTGGTTCCTATCACAGTGCTATGACCAACTCTGTAAGTTTCTTTGGAATATAGCATTTCACATCAAACCACTCTGAATAACAGAAGCAGATTACTCTCCCTTTCCTGCATACTTCTAATGGACTTGAGACGTCTTCTCACACTTTTTCCCCCTCAAACGGACTGTGAAAGAAATCTGACGGGAGTTTCTATTTCCACCTGCGTGGGAAAACTTGACTGACCTACAACAACAGCCAGACCACTATGGGTTGTCCTAACCTAGTCTACTTTAAGACAAGTGGTCTGGACGGCTGCCTGTAATTCACTGCAGTGAGTTTGTGAACCAGCAGTTGCCATAGTTGTTCACTTTCATTGGCATAGTTGTTCACTCTCATTTGTGGTCCATGTCTCACCATGGAACTTTACAGGACTTTACAGGAAACCTAACTGCATAGATCTTTGTTATCATAGAGCATGTGTATTTGCTCCCAGTTTAGGACACTTATAACACATGAATGGTCTTGATGAATGAGCCACTCATTGCTATAGGCACAATGGCCTACAAACATTCCCAACTGATGGCTGGTGTGTTACTTAAAGTGAACTTTATTTTGATCAGCCTTAAAAGAAGCTGGTTTTCAGAGATAGTAATGCAGGAGAAACTAGACAGGCCCAAGACAAGTAGGACTGGATGTCTTTAGTATTTTACTGATACCAATGTCGACCCCGATACTGCTTATTGATACCAATACTTAAAGACTGTCTTACTACTTTGTTTTTAGCTAAATTTGGCACTCACTTTTCGCTGTTCCAAATTTAAGGCAGCAATGCAGGAGAGATCACAAGCTGAGTCTCAAAATTAGACAGTTCAGGAAAAACTAGACAATCACAAGCTGAAACTCTAGTTGAGCGTCAGATTTAGCACATGCTGAGATTCTGAGGTGGCGATGTAAGAGACACTAGACAACCACAAGCTGAGACTGAAGGTAAGCCTCAGAATCAGCACATGTTGAGCTTCAGGGTTACCAGTGCAGCAGGAACTAGACAACCACAAGGCAAGTTAAGTCTAGACCCAGAGAAAACAGACCAAATGTTCTGATCTGACTCACCATGCCCACTGTCTAGGAAGTCTGTGATGATGGCAGCACTGCAGGGAGACCATGGGCTGGTGCGGTTGATCCGGATCAGCGTCGGAGACATCATGTGATTGTCCTGCAACTTTCCAAACACATCTTCACATGCCTTCACATTATCGTGAGGCATATTGAAGACATGGCCTGGGAATAGAGAAGAGAAGAGAGGAGAAGAGAAGAGAAGAGAAGAGAAACTTTACAATCATTCCTTCTTGTCAGTGTATGTCAACCATTTGCAAACCTCAAGTAAATAAATTTCTGTTTTGTTGCTTTCCAATCACTACCAAGTTCAACTTGGACAATTATCTTGTCAGCAATCCTGTGACAGTTGTGTGAGTCACTGCTCCAGTACCTCCAGTGGCTCTCCTCATTTCCTGCCCTTGTAAATATGCTTTACTAAAACCAGAGATGAGGCGTCCTGCATGGAAGGATTTAAGCCAGTAAAAACACTTTTTCCCGGAGCACAGGCTAAATTCAGTCATGTCGGCTAAAAAGGTTGCTATGGACAGCAGCTAGCCAGCACATTATCATATATTCTGGAAATAATCACACCTGAGAGCAAGCTAGCTAGCGAGGATTCTGGAGGAGCGGGAAACTCGTTTGGACTGCATGTGTCGTTAAAACTGGCAAGGAATGGAATGGAGTTTCACAAACCATGCAAAGAGTATGATATGTAGACTTAGAAGCTTTGTGCTGCTGATGTCTTAACCATTTTCAAACATTTACTGATTTTACTGATTCTCATTTTTTTCACACTTGTGGTGTTAGGAGTCAGGGTTTATAATATCTAGAGTGCAAATACAGGCATGAAAAGTCACCAGTGAACCTCCATGTGTCTTCTTTGTTATATGTCAAGCTGTTGATGGAATGATAGTTAGACTCCTTATAACAAAATAGAGTTCCCTATAAGACAAATAATAATTCGTTTAGGTGCTAATCTGTCTTACAACCTTTTTGAAGGTGCCACATATTTTAGAAATCTTGTACTAAGAAGGTGCAAACATCCCTGAAAAGTGGCTTTTCTTCCTTTGCATACTCACCAAGTTCATGGGCAGTGGTGAATGCAGATGGCAAGCCATCGTCTTCGATCACCGAGCAGCTCCTTTTAGGGTCACACATGGTGCCGACGTCTGCCATGCCCAGGGTATCACAGGTGGAGGCCCCGCATAGATCCTGGATCGGAAAGAGAGAGTTGTGAATGAAAGCCATGTGTCAGGCCACACAGAGACAAGACCAGGTGGAAAGTTCAACTAAAACCTAAAAAAGAGAAGCCATAACTGGCTGTTGGAGGACGTAGCACCTGTTGCTAAGACATGCTTAGGGAAAAAAAAATCCCAAAAAAGTTACTTAAGCAGCTCTCCTACAAGATAACAGGGACTCGGCCACCGTGGCTAGGTGGCTACATGGATGTTAAACCATCTGGCAGTACGCTGTGAACGTAACATATGGTTGACTTTGCCCCTTAGTGTTACACAAGAAGGAACACAAATTGGCTTAAGGAGAGCTTGCATGAATATAAACAGATTTGAGGAAAACATTGAGCAAACTGAGCTCTTTGATTTAGGGCAAATTACTTCCTTGTTTGTGTCCATATTTTATAACTTAGGCGATTTGTGACCAATCTAGCAATTAGGCGTAATTGAATAATAACAAACACACAAAGAAAGCACTCGAGAAGCCTGTATTCCAGTCCACTAAAAGGTTTCTTTCATCCGGATGCATTCTTAATCTGCAAGGCATTATTAGAGCTACTGCGCAATCCAAAAGATCATCCTCAAACCGTGGTTAGAACGGGCTGATGATGAAGTGACCATAAAGCCTCTCAAGAAGCCAACCGTCCAATCTTATTCTCATTCTAGAATCCCCTCCTAAGTGTTTTTGATTCGCTGAGAGATATTCCAGATGCCCTGTTAAAATGTCTCAGATTTTTTTTTTTTTTCTGCTGTTACATGAGGTAACCGTTGCTATTAAAATGTGGTGTCTCCGGCCAAAGGGAAAGAAGTTTCCAGCTGACCTATATTCATCTTACCACACTGTTTAAAACACATTTGCCCGAAATATCCGTTGATCCCGGCGATTGTACATCATAATAACAGGATTTTCTGTCAGCGCGATTCCAGGGCGCAAAACCCTCATTCGACCGACCTGTAAGGCAAGGCCTTATGTGGGTTGACAACTGTTATACGGAGAAGAGCACATAAAAGATTAGTGCTTTTGCCTGCCAGTGGTGCATATAACACACCAAAGCTGCGAGCCAGTGTCCACGTTGAACTCAGCTAAAGTGCGGTTCCAGGGTCTGTTAACTTCGTAACAGCATGCACACAGGGATGTGGACACAGTTCCCAGATCAGCACATGGTCATGTAAAGTCTATATGTACTTATCCTAGGCTCTGATTCTCAAGCCAAACATGCTGCCAGTTTTGTTCGAATGTTAAAGAGCGTTATCTAAGGCGAAATCCCAAATGAGTGTGACAAATTGTTTATGTGCCGCAGTTGTCGACCATTGAAAACCTGAACCAGATGTGGGTATGTGAGAGGGAGGATAGCCATTAACAAAAGTGCAAGACAGCCCGGGTGAAAAAAGGAAGAAGAAAAAATATTCATTCTTTTTATTTTTTTTTTAAACGAGCTCGTGTTTTTTAACAGTGACCTACTTCTTACATCCGTTCTACCTCTTTTAGTTTGTGTGGACCCAGCTGCCGGTTGGTCAAGTCTTTTCGGTGCAGGCTAACTGTAAACAAACCCTTGCTTAGCCTTTTGTAAGTGCATTCTGTAGAGATAAATGTCAGTGCAAGTAGTTGTTACTGGGTGAATTTAGTTTTTTTTGAATATCTCTATATCGTCATAAAATGCTCACTGAGAATTCTGCTAGCAATTAGTTATAGGCCACCAAAGTACTGTCCTAATTTTACTGTTGAATCTTCTGAAATGGTGCCCATGATTTACACTGATTTTAACTCTTTTATCATTGCGGGAGATTTTAATATCCATACTGATGTAATGGCACGCCCCGTCCTGTTTACTCTTTTCTGTCACAACCTGTCTTTGTTTTCCATGTTCCATTTGTTTACATGCTTCATGTGTTTCCAATTTACATCCCTAGCTCTACCCTTGTCCTGCCCTCCTGTTTAGTGCCTTCACCTGTCTAAATGTAACCCTGCCTTGTCCCAGCTGCTCCCTGTTTGCCCTATGTTGCACTAGTGTTTGTCGGTCCACCCTGACACTTCCCTGTCTCTACCTTGTTAGTTTTCTTGTGATAATCTGTTTTGCATTATCCGGTGGTTCTGTTTATTGTCCAGACTATCATTCAGTGTTTTGCTTTATATCCTTCATGGTTGTTTAGTTTGAAAAAGTTCCTCACATGTGCTATAAGGTAAAGGGGCATTTGGCTGATGCTCTTATCCAGAGCAACTTACAATCATTAGTTACAGGGACAGTCCCCCTGGAGCAACTAAGGGTTAAGTGTCTTGCTCAAGGACACAATGGTAGAAAGTGGAGCTCAAACCTGCAACTTTGTGGTTATTGGGTTCACAAGTGTTTTACCCACTAGGCTACTACCACTTTCAAGTCCTCCATACTACTGTAATCGTCACAACTGACAATTCTAATGACTGCAGAGCCAAAGAAATTACTGCTGTGTTTGACACTTTTGAAGTCCTCAGCATGTGACCAGCCCCACTCATTTCCATGGTCATACACTGGATTTGATTATCAGTAAAAGGCCTCAGTATTACTTCTCTGAATGTTTTAGATGTGGCTCATTGTGTTTTCTTTGATACATTATCACATAGTATCATACAAATTAGGTCTAGAACTGTCAAAAAGGCATATTAATGAAAATACCAGTCCCTCCTTTATGGAAGTCAAATCTATAACTCCAAGCGAATCAGCAGAGTCTGCGGATGAAAGGCTTAAAAAAATACTCAGGGTCAATGATGCTCATAGCACCCATTAAGGTCAAAACAATTTCTGGTAAGCAGAAAGCACCATGGAGAAATTTCATAGCAGTAATAAAGCAGAAGAGAGAATGCAGAGAAGCTGAGCACCATTGGAGGCAAACTATGCTTCAGGTTGACCATGACATTTTCAAAGAGAGACTCAGCTACAACAATGAGTTCGGCAGAACTAGAAAGGCATATTTCTCTAATATTATTAACAGGAACACTAAGAACACTCATACTCTATTTGCCACGGTCAAGAGGTTAACAAATCCCCAGTTGCTTTTATGCTTTTATCCCCAGTTGAGTTATGAAACGCAGTGAACTTGCATCTTTTTTTCCTCACAAAATCAAAAATATTAGACAAAACATTAGCTCCACTCATTCAAGTAGCGACTGTATGTCAACCCACAGAAATAACATGTCTAGCATGTCTGACTTTGGTCCTGTAGATGCTGGAACTCTTAAGGAAACAGGGCGATCTCTTAAACCATCTACAAGTTCCCTGGACATTCTACCTACAAGCTTTTTTTTTGTGTGTTTTTAGTAACTTCGTCCAGGACCTGTTGCAAATTGTGAATTGGGTCACTAAATTCAGGCAGCCCACTTTTGACCATAACATTTTACTCAACAAATTGCAAATTGGATGAATCAAACTTTTTTTCAATTAAATAAAGACAAAATTGAGATAGTTTTGTTTGGAAATAAAGAAGGAAGATCAGATCTCAGTGTCCTCCTGGAATCTAGAGCACTTAAGATGTCAACTCTTGTAAAACAAGCTTGCCGTGATCATGGATAGAGATCTTAGTTTTAGTGACCACATTAAAGCTATAACAAAGTCAGCATTTTGGCACCTTAAAAACATAGATAAAGTTAGAGATTTTGTGTCCAAACAAGACTTAGAGAAACTTATCCATGCTTTTATCACATCACTCCAATTCTCAGGTCCTTGCACTGGAATTGATTTCAAAGCATTACTCATCATGTACTCGATGGTTTGGGCCCTAAATACATTTCCTAGTAGGTCTCTTAGATCTGCAGGAGCTGGGAAAAAAAGCTGAAACTAAACATTGTCAAATGGCTTTTAGCCACTATGCTACCTCCTTCTGGAACAAACTGCCCAATCGGTATCAGATCTGCACCAACTGCAGCTTTAAACTGCTGCTAAAAATGCCACTATGACCTTCTATCAAATATCTGCACTTTTATCACACTTTTAATCTTTTATTAATATTATATGCAGTCTTTTTTTACTTTCTACTATTTTTTTTGATTTATTCATATCTCCATTCTATCCCTGTAAAGCACATTGTTTTACCTTTGTGTAAGATAATGGGCTATTTAAATAAACTTGACTTGACTTGACTTGACTTTTGTGCTCTTAAATGTGTGGTGGAGTCTTGCCTTAAAGAGTGTAGAAAGTCTGACAAGGGCCAGTCCACCACAGCCCTGGTCATCACTGAGGAATCATAGTTTTGTGAAACTTTGGAGGAGTTGCGCACCTACACAGCAGCTGCGGTGTCACGCATCAGAGCAAGTCAGCTTGGAAATAGTGTATGAGGAAAACCACTGTGTAACAATATACCATTGTCGTAGACTAAGCATGGAATTAACACTAATATTACACAATGGGGCTCTGTGATACAGCTATGTTGCATTCATTTAAACCATGTGGGAATATTATTGGATTCCACAAAGGCTTGGACCACAATGGAACTCTTTTTCAGTGTCTTACTATCTGGGGTATTTGGTTTAGTATGCACTGGGTGATCAAGTGACAAACATTTTTTTAAAAAGTATGGATGTGAATGTGAATGTGAATGTGAATGTCGACACTCTTAAAAATAAGGCTTGCCAAGAAGGGTTCTTTGAAACCCTACATTGAAAGCTTTTTCAAGAACCTTTCAACTTAGAGCTCTTCAGAAAAAATGGAAATCGACAAAAACAGAGAACCTCTACACGATCTAAAGATTCTACAGTCATTAAATGTCATTCTCTAGAACTAGTCCTAGGTGGTGGTTAATCATGTAACAGCCCCCAGTGGTGGTGCTGTAATGCAATTTGATTATTTTCAGACCATCTCAAGACAGGATTCCAACATGTGAACTTAGCAAAATCGTGCAAACATGTGGGGTGATGTGATTTCATACATTATTCCACATTTGTTGTACCTAGAATAATTCAAATCGTTTTGCCTACAAAAAGGTGGTGTATCGTGTACACCTCAGGTTTCATAAACTGAAAAAATAGGCATCCTAGATTAATCAGTTTTGTGACAAAATCAGCATTCTCTGAAATATGAAATGGGGTGTGTGTGTGTGTGTGTGTGTGAGAGAGAGAGAGAGAGAGAGAGAGAGAGAGAGAGAGAGTGTTTTTTCCCTTCAGAGTTTTACCTTCAGTAGCTGCTCTGTGTTTCCATCACACATTCCACTTGTAAGCCCACATGAGTCATCCCGCACTCTTGGTAACAAGTAAATACTAAACAATTCAAGAAGAGGACTTTACTTAATTAGATCACTAAACCATATGAAGCTTTGTGGTTGTGTGAGGTGCTGTTTCTTTGGAAAAGTGTCTAGCCAAGGAAGTGAAGTACACCCTCCTACAGACAAGGTCCTGGTGACATATTATACTCATAAACTGAAGTATGGATCTTCTTATTTAGCAGTGGGTGTCAGTCTGAATTTACAGGGTGTAACTGGAGTAAGTTACAGGCAAAAACTCCCTTAGCCTCAGCAACCAGTGGGCAGCACTGAGCTCAGATCAGACGCTTTCCTAGGATTGTATAAGCTCTCTCTCTCTCTCTCTCTCTCTCTCTCTCTCTCTCTCTCTCTCTCTGTCTGTCTGTCTGTCTCTCTCTCTCTCTCTCTCTCTCTCTCTCTCTCTCTCTCTCTCTCTCTCT
>JBBPCZ010000089.1:11576701-11593740 GCA_037974445.1 Brycinus macrolepidotus
AAAAGGTTCTTCCCCAAACTGTGTCCACAAAGTTGGAAGCATGGCGTTCTCCAAAATGTCTTGGTATGCTGAAGCATTAAGATTGGCTTCACTGGAAGTAGGGGGGCCTGAAAAACAGGTGTGTCCCAATACTTTTGCCCATATAGCGTATTTGCCACTTCCATTGTGGGATACTGGAATACTACTGGTCTGCCCCAGCTCAGAGAGGCGTGGCCTGGGGCGCGGACCTCTAGTCTGACCTAACAGGGTGGGCGTGTCGGGGAGCTCGTGGAGCCGCTGGTCCGTTTCTGCTGCACGAGGCGGAGGAGCTGAACATCATCAGGAATAAAAAGCGCGCGCGCACGTTCAAGTGGAATCAAGAGCGTATAAATAGTGGCGCGCTCTCACCGCACGGGAGAGCAGCTCTTAGCTCGCAGCGCGCGGGGTCCGGTGCCGCCGCCGTTCCACGCTCGTGCCTTTTCAACTTTCTAGGACTGTCTCGAACTCTCGTGCGCGTTTCTATGACACCTCTCGAACTCCTCGTACTCTCGTGCGCGTTCTGAATTCGGGTCTCCTAAGTGACCGTTTTTTAATGGATAACGGACAGCCTGACTCTGTCTGAAAAAAAAAAAAAGGAGAGAAAAACATTTGTTTTAGTTCGAGTTGGAGATTTCATCTGACGCACTTGCACAAAAAGTCTTAGACTAAGTTATTTCTTTTCTTTTTTTTAACCATTTCTTAACCGTTTTTAATGAGAACCATGATCTGTCATATGCATTTACTCCTGGCCACCCTTCTGCTGGCTGGAGCTGTCAGGTGTGAGGTGGTAGAAGCAGAAGAGACCACACCTGTGAAGCTGACCCCGAGACCCAGAGCTGTGTGGAGAGGTGGGTCTGCTGCTGAGAGGCAGGTCTTTCAGATCTCCGCCTTTGGTCAGGTCTTCCTGCTCCACCTGAGGCCGGACAGCAGCTTCGTGGCCCCCACGCTGCACATCCAGCATGTCAGAGCCAAGCAGGTCCCACCAGCCATGGTGGATCCTCATCGTGAGGATGTGTCCGAGGAGCTGAGGGGCTGCTTCTACTCTGGCAAGGTGGACGAGGACGTGGACTCGGTGGTCGCCCTAAGCCTCTGTCAGGGCATCAGGGGGACATTCATCACACGTGGGGACGAGTACTTCATCCAGCCGGTCCAGAGTGGGGGGACCACCTCTCAGCCCCACACCATCAGGAGACGGGTGGTCCCCACAAGCAGGGGGACCTCCAAGAGCGAGGCTGGTCGAGTGCAAGACAACAACCACCTTCACCCAGGGGAGAAGGGTGACAGGACAAGGCGAGAAAAGAGATTCGTCTCATCCGCGAGGTACATCGAGACGCTGGTAGTGGCAGACTACTCCATGACTCGTTTCTATGGAGACGAGATTAAGGTAAAGGCAAAGCCCAGCGATTGGGGGTTTACATCACTGCTGACTCAGGATGAAACTATTAAAGCGTTTAAACTTGTTGCACTCATCTCTTAAACATGACACCTAGTGGGGCAGTTGGTGGCCGGGTGGTAAGGAAAGGTTCTGGTTTTGAATCCCAGTACTGCCAGTGGCACCACAGAGGGACCCTTGAGTAAGGTACCATCCCCACACACTGCTCCCCTGATGCTGTGTTCCTGGCTGCCCGCTGCTTCACTTGTTTAATGGGTTAAATGCAGAGAACAGTTCCGTGCTGTGTGCTGTGCTGTGGTGTGTTCACGTATGACACTTTACACTTTTTTGGTTTTTAACAAGACTGACCATTCGCTTTTTAAGGTAAGTCGGAACCCAGCACTTTTCAGCACATACTTGCATTTTACTGAGTAGTTTACTGAGTAACTGACTGGCTGGACCAGGTTTGGGGGGCTACTGGTTTGGGGGGCTACTGTTTTAGACAAAAGA
This sequence comes from Brycinus macrolepidotus, assembly GCA_037974445.1. Taxonomy (NCBI): domain Eukaryota; kingdom Metazoa; phylum Chordata; class Actinopteri; order Characiformes; family Alestidae; genus Brycinus; species Brycinus macrolepidotus. Next base: position 11,578,602 of record JBBPCZ010000089.1, read on the forward strand.
TTGACCAGTCCGTTTTGACTATCAGCATGTTTTAAGTGGGCTGTGTGGGTACTTCTCAGTGATTTCCCTCTCAAACGTGTGATACACTCAGTGTCATTAAAAGAGTTATCTGGTGTGTTGATTGGGATCCAGTAATAGGACACCGGCTTATACAGGGGCTCCGGGAATCCTCGTGAGTGTGAGCGGCATGAGGTGAATGTAGACCATAATCCCACACGACAGTCCACCAGCATTCCTCGGTCAGGACTCCTGTTTGGAAGAGAGAATAACACATGTGGCAGGCACTTCTGGATGTAAACATCTGCCTCCTCCCACCCTGTAGTGCAATAAAACTCTCTAGGCTTGTCCCAGCTCAGAGGATGGGTTTAGGTTCTCTCATCAGTGGTGTAACTAGGGTCTCTTGGGCCTCCAGTGCAAAAACAAATGTTGCCCTTATAAAAAACCTTGTTTAAAAAGTGTCATTTGCTAGTTCACTCAATATCGTTGTGATGTTCTCAAGGCATGCCACTCCACCCACTAGCGTCTAACATTAACCAAAATAATTTGCCTGCACTGCCTATTTAAATGCCAATATTTATATGTCAGCTTTCTTACACACCAGAATGAGAAAATTATGTAGATTCCCAAGAACTCTGCTTTGATATTGATAAAGTACATATTCCGATATATTATTTAAATGGAAATATGGATAAGAGGGACATAAATAGACATCAAAGTGTGTCATTGGTGTATAGTTGTCTTAGAAGCTATATATGGGGCCCAATAAAAACTACACAAGCATGCGATTGCCCCTTTTGCGGCCCAAGTAGTTACGCCACTGTCCATTATGATGCTAAAATGCCTCAAAAGTAAATAAGGCTGATTTGTGAAAAAAAGATGGATGCTCCATTTTGTATGAGGTTATTGTAGAAATGTCTACCGTGCAATTGAAACGTCTTTATTGCTTTTCTTCAGATGAATGAAATCTCGAGACCGTGAATTCAAAGCGTGTAACCACAAATATTTACAGCTCTCCGTGTTTTGTTGATTGTGCGTTCCTATTGGTACATGCCTCCATAAACAGAGGATGTAGGGAGCTCTTTAAGAGTATCCTGTTGATATTTTTCAATGGTGTATAATTAACTCAGGTTGACAGCTGCCAGACCTGTTTGCAACTTTTTTCCCCTGCTTCTTTTTATTTTTTGTATAATTGAACAGGGAGCATGTATGCTTTTAAAAACATGGCTGGAATTTCAAGAGAGAACAGTGATTTAGGAAATTGTATGTGTCACATGATATTTCCATGATATTTCTTCCTGTCAAATTGCAGCAGTGCTTTTATACACTTCAGACTGCGAAGGAATGACCGAGGTCAAAAAAATGGTTATGGGTTTGTCAGCACCAGCTCTCATGTAGTCTCAGACTAACAGTGAATATCATTGATTTGCATCAGGTCCTCTGAAGCTGTTGAAATACATGAAGCACAGCACAAACCACACAGACCACCAGCATTTAAGAAATGGTGTATTACTGGCTTTCTCGCAAAACTTGTGGTTTGAAGCCACTACAAGACTTGGTAAATGAAGTCGTACTGCCACTATGTGCGAAATCCCCGTCTGTGATGATATATTGATGGATCTGGAATGCGACACACCTTTAAAATGTATATTTTCTCATTCTGGAAATGTGATGATGCATCGAGGGAAAGGGCGAGAGACAGAGAGAACGAGAGAGAGAGAGAGAGAGAGAGACGGATGAAATAAAACTGCTGGCATGAGGGGCTCAAGTTTGACTTAGCCCCATCTGGAAGAGAGTGGAGGCCAAGAGGAGTTTGTTTTTGAGCTCCTTCCACCCATTTTATTGACGGAAAGAAAAACACAAATGTTTAAATATTTGAGTCCCAGAGGCTTATAGATTTGGGTTGCTCTGCGCCCCCCCACCCCCCACCCCAAGCAGAATTTTCGTGTTGTGCCTGCATGTCTCCTTATGTGAAAAATGGAGAGTGAAAATAATAAAGACGAAACAATCTGCATGGGATGAATTCTGAAAATGTGCAAACCAGGCTACATTTCCAAGATTTCTCCAATTTAAAGATTGATAAAGTGCCTCTGACGCATCGTTGTTTTAGCTTTCAGGGGAAAAGTAATTCTCTATTGGATGAGACTTAGATGTGTCCTTTTGATTTTGGCTTGGATGTTGTCCTGAATGTCTTATTGAACTAAACACATTTTCCAGTCCAAAGCCAGTCACATTCTTGCCTTCGAACAGCTGTGCTTGGGACATTTTTGGTTTGTGCTCAGACTCTTCAGCTGTACAGGCCAATCTTTTTTGACTTTTAAATTACTGAATTATAATCTCTCCCTATGTCTCCCTCTGCTCTTTTTTTTGTTTTTTGCTCTCTCTCTTTTAATCTCTTTCTGTAGCACTACCTCCTCACCTTGATGGGGATGGCTGCGCAACTCTATGCCCATCCCAGCCTGAAGAATGCAGTGAGCCTTGTGGTGGTCAAGATGTTGGTAATAGAGGACGAGGAGTTGGGGCCTGAGTTGTCCAGCAATGGAGGCATGGCCCTGCGCAACTTCTGTGCCTGGCAGCAACTCTTCAACCCTTCCAGTCAGCGTCATCCTGAGCATTTTGATACCGCCATCTTATTTACCAGAGAGGTGAGCCAGACCACAAGAGCCACACCCACTCAGACCAGGATGGTGCCAGAGTATTTTGTGACTGTTTGGATGGACAGTATCTGTTGAAATTCCTTTTCAGGCTAGAATTGTTTTTTTTTTTTTTTGGACAGTAGAAAGTGTCCCACATTGCGTTTGCTGAGATAGGGCTGTTTCCTTAATCGTTCACTTGCTCGGTCAGTAATAACGATGCTATGATTGTGATGGTGCTCGAGTTTCGTCTGCTGGTTTTAGTCCAGGTTTAGTTTTGGACTTGTGAAAGGTCCTGGTAATATGAGGAGTGGAACACATAATCCCATATTCACTATTGAGATTAAACTTATTTGGCCCTTTGATTAATTAAACTGTCGGGAAGAGCATGAAAGAGCCGCGGCGACAACTCTCCCTTTGAGAAAAGAACGCATTTATTAGATGCAGTGGACAGATATGAGCGCCTCAGTTATTTGATTAAATGGTCTTGGCTGTTTGTGTGACGCCTCAGATGCTTCAAAACAGGAAAGGATCTGGCAGAATTGTGACCGCATGGCTCTTCAGGGAGCACCTTGTCCAGTCATGAAGACAGTGAACGTAAGGCTGCACTTCTGCCAAGTACAGAAGGTTAGGGCAGTACATGAGCGAAACATGCGGCTCGAGCCGAGTTTTGGCGAGGACTCCCGGGTCGAGTATCACAACTGAGCTCATGGTGGTCTCGGTTCTGCTGGGGCCGGATGGAGACGCAGGTGGTTTTGTTTAGCAGAGGTCGGGGCGTCTCTGCTTGTTTCCAAGAGCCTCCACGGGACGCATCCTCCCCAGTCAGGGTCACTCGAGTCAGGGCCGACACATGTTCTAGAGAGCTCTTTGAAAGGCTCGGGACGCATACCACATCACCAGCCATTACACAGTTAAATTCCCTCCCTTGCTCCTTCTAGCACACGGTCTGCCATGTATTTGCTTCATTTTACGATGGAAACACTGACAAATATGTTTTGCTGGCAAGAGCCTACTTGGGGGAAAAAAGGTCTGTCTGGAACTAATGGAGCGATGTCTGGATATCAGTGTCTGAAATGTGTCCCCCCTCTCTAACCCTTTCCTTCCCTTATTCCTCTCCTCCTGTGATTCCTCTCCTCCTGATCTTTCCACTTTCCTCCCCGCTCTTCTTTCTTTCTGTTGTCTTTCTTTTGCCCTCCCAGGATATTTGTGGCCATCAGCATTGTGATACCCTCGGCGTAGCTGATGTGGGCACCATGTGTGACCCCAAAAGAAGCTGTTCAGTCATCGAGGACAACGGCCTCCAAGCGGCCTTCACTGTGTCACATGAGCTTGGTATGGGTCACGTATGCGTGTGCATGCGTACACACACACACACACACACACACACACATACACACACACACACACACAAACTTGCATGCCACCAGACTCCACTCCATGTCTCTGGCTGACATCTCACCCCTACGGAGTGTCTGCACCAGAGTGGATGCCCCAAATTTAGATCAAGTCATTCATTAATGTGTGTCAGACCTTCTCAGCTTCACTTGAACACTTTCCATGGTCATATTTGCACAATTACGGAATGGCCAAACTGTTATGACTTAAGGGAATATTTTTGTTCCACCAGATTAGATCATCTTAATTGCAAAGCATTTACAATTAAGTTCCCAGTTAAGTGTGTCACATGTGATTTTGTTCACACAAAGAGCATAGAAATATGTGCCCATTGAACAATAAGCAGTGACTGTCAAGTTTCAGTAGTAGCTGTGGCAAGTGGGTGAGCTTGGATATTTGACTGGAAGTTTTCTCTAGAGAGAGGAACTCAGAAGTTGTTACTGTATATAACTATTAAACACATCAGTGTCATTGTCACCCTGACACTGTCTCTCTCTCTCTCTCTCTCTCTCTCTCTCTCTCTCTCTCTCTCTCTCTCTCTCTCTCTCTCTCTCTCTTAACTCTTCTTAGGCCATGTACTCAGCATGCCGCATGATGACTCCAGAAACTGTGAGAAATTGTTTGGGCATATCGATGGACACCACATGATGGCTCCCTTCTTCGTCCATCTCAACAAAACCCTTCCCTGGTCACCATGCAGTGCCCTTTACATTACCGAGTTCTTCGACAACGGGCATGGTATGGTGTTCCGTACACCACAGTTTTTCTGTTGACATTTTTTTCTCCTTTAACACAAGGTTTTGAGTTTTCATTTGGTTTTGGCATGAAAGAAGACCTTTTCCCCCCAAGAACCAAACCAAAAAGTAATATTATTCATTAACATTTTCGAGGCAGTTGTCCTAAATCATCAAGCTGTCATTATATAGTTAATGGAAACGTGCCACAGAAGACAGACTGTGTAATTTTGAACTTAGAGTGCGGTGAAAAATCTGCCTATAATGTGGCAGCCTCAATTTCACAAGTTTATTTTCTTTCACTCTATCGTGCTCTATCATTTTTTTTTACAATACACTTCTGCCTTTACTCGTTCCCCAACCACTAATAACAGACTTGTGAAACCTCACTGTATAATTTTGCTGAGAATGTCAAAACTGACAACCAATGTAAAGCATGCTCTCCCTTTCCACCTCCTCCTCTCTTGGGTGGTTTGCTGCCCTAGCCTTGGCGCAATGTACTCAGGTGAACGGAACACACGAGGCGTGTCTGAGGTTGCTACACTAATCTATCCGGTGTTTCCTACAATCGCTCTCTCTCTCTCCGAGAGACACCTCGCACCTCTGTAGAGTATTTCCAAAAGGCCGAAACAAAGAGAGAAGTGACAACGCAAAAAATATCACCGTTGAAAAATAGCAGACATATTTTCGCCAGGGGTTGATTTATCTTGGTCAATATTTCAGTCTACGCTCCCCTGCTCTCGCTCTTCCTCTGAGTCATCCTTAGTGACTAACACATTCCAGCTTTAACAACTGTTTTCCCTCACTCAGACGCTACGCGTTGCCAAGCACATGCTGTCTGTTGCCACAGGTAGACATGAGCGCTGATATGGCCGTAAGGCTCAGTTATTTTCCGCTGTTTCAAACTCATAAAACGGTTTTAAGTGCGTGAACTGTAAAAGGATTGCCTCACATTGCTGAAAGCATTCTACGGGATGATTCAAGTTGTCTTCTACCCACATCTCAAACCAAAGAAGATTTCAAAATCGAAAAAGGAGCTTACACAACGACTTGACCGTTTTCAAATTTGAAACAATACGTAAGGAAAAAGGAGTGCAGTTCAGGAGGATTTGAGGTAGACATGCTAATTTTTGTGTGCTGTGGATTCAGATCTTTGAGCTGAAGTGGATTTGACTGGAGCTGCAGTATAATAGGTTGCATAATGGAAATCTCCAGATGGGCGACTATTCTGACTTACGCACATGAGTATGTGTGTGTGTGTGTGTGTGTGTGTGTGGTGGGGAGGGGGGGTGTAAATGTGTTTGGCCAGTGAAATCTCTGAGCAATGAAAATCGTTCCCTCAAGCTACAGATGTGCACACCTGTTTACTGAAAATAAGAGGCTGCTTCAGCAAACTCAAACGTCAGCAGCATCAGTATCTGTCAGTAACAGTTGGTGTAAGGAAAAGAGCTGCTGAAGCCAGCTACCTGTAATTACATGGGCAGGAATCTTCCTTGACACGTGTAGTACAGTGTGTGTAAGTAAACAGTGAACTAACCTTTTTGCTCTTTTTTCCTCTCTTTCTGCCTTTCTATGCACGTCTTTGTCTAACTCCCCTAGTCACAGCAGGCTATTATCATACTATGACAGTTAATAACGACTTTGAAATGAACTGAAGTGTGGAGAACTGCAACTGAAATGCTGAAATGTCTTTGATTCCTTACGTGCATGCTCTGTTTTTCCCATAAGGTGACTGTTTGCTGGATGCTCCCGAGCAGACCATCCCGTTACAGGCCGAACCTCCGGGCCGCACGTATGGTCCGGACCGGCAGTGCCAGCAGGCGTTCGGCGAGGAGTTCACCCACTGCCCCAACGCCCCAGAGGACCAAGCCTGTGTCCAGCTGTGGTGCCGCGAGGAGGGCAAGCTGCAATGCATCACCCGAAACGGAAGCCTTCCTTGGGCTGACGGCACACCCTGCGGGGAACACAAGACTTGCCATAGAGGCATTTGCATGTTGAGCACACTGGAGGGGGCGAGACAAGAGGAGGTACGTGCACGCGAGCGGCGCGACCGAGCGTGCTTGAGTCACCTCAATTTAAATAATTTGAATGTTTCCCCATCAGGATGTAAACATGCTGGGAAAGAACAAAAATACTAGTAAATACCTCTGAGCAGATTTATAGTGATGACGTCTTTTATAAACAATATATTCCCCCTCCCCCCCGTTTGTTTACCACTCTCATAGGTCTGGCTTCCATAAGAGTAGCTCATGCTGGCAACTTTTTTTAAGGTGTCTTTCTCAGTCGCTCCCAACCTTTAGCTTTCTTTGTCCACTCAAGATCGCTCTTTGCTCTGGCGGACACATTCTTCTCAGCACATTGTTTAGGTGTCTGGACGAGTCTGCCTGACTGTCAGATTGTCCATTTTTTTTTCCACCTTTTGAAATCTAACCAGCACCTCTTGGACCCTGATGGGCCCCCTTTCAGAGGTGCTTAAAATAATCAATCTGCTTCAAATGCCTTCCCTAAATGCCAGACTGGCTGCTTCTTCTACAGCTGGTCAGAGAGAGAGAGAGAGAGAGAGAGATGAAGAGAGAGAGAGAGGAAGAGAGAGGGAGGGGAGAAAAGCCACAAAAGAGAGAGAAGGAGACTTGGTGTTCATTTGCAGGGAGTCTTTAAAAAGTTGAATTATTTTTGGATCTTCCATTTAAGAAGTAGTCACATTGTATTCAGTAAAGCCTCCTAAAAGAGTAAGATTATATTTAGGTCTGGCCTGTTAGAAAAGCCAGCCCGTGATGCCAGACAGCCTGGCTGTGAGCAGGAATCTCTTAGCCAACTCATAAAAGAAGGAATAAATGAAATGTGGTATTTCTACACATGCCGCGAGCACCATGCATAGAGAGCTGGCGATGTCTGTGTGGCCTTCACATGCCTGGTTAGTCCAGAGGTCATGAAGTGCCAGCCAGAAGCTGTGAACTCTGCACTGCTGGCATCGAGCAACTGTCGCAGCTGTGGAAAACATCTAATAGGTTAATAGCCTAACCTGGTGTTTTAGAGATGTGAAAGCACAAAGCATGTTCCAGTCACCTGGCACTCGATTCCCTTGATACTTACTGTATGCCTGAGAGAAAAAGTGTCAATGATACATTATGTATCTGTCGTTTTTTTCTTGTATCGTAGCTTCCAGTGGATGGAGGATGGGGCGCTTGGGGCTCCTGGGGCCCATGCTCACGAACCTGTGGAGGTGGAGTTGAGTTTTCCCAACGCGAGTGCACAGACCCGGTGCCACAAAATGGAGGATCCTACTGCATAGGCCAGAGGGTCAAATACCAGTCCTGCAACATCCAGACCTGCCCAGGAGACAGTGGTAACCGTTTATATTTGTAATTTAGGAGGCACAGGTCACATTATTCATGTGGCAAGAGTGCAAAGGTGTCAGTTAAGGTCAAAGTTGACATTGTTTTCTCAGTTATAAGTGTTGGAGGTGCGTTGTTTATCTGCCAACTGTTTTCCATTCTGCAGGTAAGAGCTTCAGAGAGGAACAATGTGAAAAATACAACAGTGACCGTTACTTGGACATCAACGGGAACATAAAGCAGTGGATCCCAAAGTATGCCGGAGTTTCACCCAGGGACCGGTGCAAACTTTTTTGCAGAGCGAAAAACAGCAATGAATTTAAAGTTTTTGAAGCCAAGGTGATCACCCAATGCAAATGTTTCCTAGTGTTTTGGTATACCTCTTTTCAGTGATTAAAGTGAAATATATTTTCCTCTTTTACCTCTCTGTATCTGCCATGGTCTTAAGCTTAACATCTGTATCTCTTAGCAGATCACTTTCTTTCCATAATCCTGATATCTTTGCCTTGCCACTGAACTCTCAGGCATGATTATTTTCTCTGTAGTAAAACCACGTAACCTATTGCTTTAAGCTCCTGAGTGCACTTTTCTGCAATTGATATTTCTCACACTGTCTAAAAGTAGTTGGTTTTACATCACTGGTCTAATGATTTTACCCGTTTTCACTTTATGCATAGCTGATTTAACTTAAAGCGTACGTGAAATAACTTCATAACTTTCAAGGCACATTATCTCTTGTTTTTCTGCATCATAAGTCTTTGCCCTTTTGTGTGTTCGACCAGGTTGTGGATGGTACAACCTGTGGTCCAGACACCACCTCTATCTGTGTCCAGGGTCAGTGTATTAAGGCTGGCTGTGACCAAGTCATAGGCTCCAGCCTGAGGCTGGACAAGTGTGGTGTCTGTGGAGGAGATGGGACAGGCTGCAGAAAAATAAGCGGCTCTCTGAACAAAGCAAAGTAAGTGAGAAAAGGACTCAAAATGGTAAGATAAACTTAAAGTTCTATCCCAGAAACCCAGTGACTAGACGCTTCAAGATGTCATTATATTTCCGCAGCTTTGGCTACAATGACGTTGTCACTATCCCTGCTGGGGCCACCAATATTGACGTCAAGCAGCGTAGCCACCGTGGAATCAAACACGATGGCAACTACCTGGCAGTGAAGGCTGAAGACGGAACCTACATCCTGAATGGGAACTTCTCAGTGTCTACCGCTGAACAGGACATCCCAGTGCGTGGCGCTGTCCTTCGGTACAGCGGCTCATCCACAACACTGGAACGGCTCCTCAGCTTCCAGGAGCTCAAGCAGACCATCACCATCCAGCTCCTTTCCACAGCCGGGGACAGCTCGCCACCTAGGGTCAAATACAACTTCTTCCTGCCCAAGGATGTGCCCTTCAGCAAAACCGGCACGGAAAGTGGCCTCTCCCCTCATGTCATCCTGCCTTTCGGGGGAGCTGACTGGGTACTGGGCGAATGGTCTGAGTGTTCCAAAAGCTGCGGTGCTGGCTGGTCCAGGAGAAGCGTCGAGTGTCAGGACAGGGCAGGATCCCCATCCTACTCTTGCGACGTAGACCTGCGGCCAGCCGACATCCGGCCATGCGGGGATCTGCCCTGCCCCGTGTGGCAGATGGGGCCGTGGTCAGCCTGCTCTCGGACTTGTGGTCCTGGAGAGCGCCGGCGAAGCGTGCTCTGCATAGACTACACCGGCAAAGCTGTGGAACCCGAAAAGTGCAGCCCAGATAAGAGGCCAGAGGCCGTTTCAGGGGAATGTTTTTACCAAGACTGCTAAAACGAAGTATGCCCTGTTCCAAACAACAGGGGCAGTTGTTGACAGAGGTGTGATCCATAGTGTAGGTAGAGAACGAGAGAGCAATTAGCACCCAAAGCACGCCCTTCCCTTTTGAATAGCAAACTGACCATGCTTCAGAGGTAAGCAAGGAAACTAACATTCAACACGGGTGCAGAAATCACTTGTCGAGCTTAACCAGGGCATTTGGTATGAGTTTTTTTTTTTTATCTCTGTGACAAAACTCTCATTGTTACTCCCAAATTTTCCTTTTAAATCGTCCAACCACTATCGAAGATTGTTTTTTTTTTCTTGCCCCGTTGAGATCTACCTCAATCCTTCAAAAAATATCGTAATGCTTTGTAACCTGCTTTTTTAACCTATCGTTATAGGAGTCTTTACCACAAAGGACTATTACCTTTGCACAAACCTGCTGAAGCTCTGTTCAAATACAACTGGTGAAATACCTCCGTAGTACAATGCATTTTGTCCCACATCAGAGTGATAATGTAACTGAGAAAAATTTAAGAGCTACCTGAGACATAAACACGACAGCTTCACAAGCTGGCGTGTCTATCTCTTTAGAAACGTCTGCATCCGACTGCCTTTTTAGCTGATATATTTCACGCATACTCTTATTATCGGATTTATTTCGCACATTTAATTTATTTGCCAGTTTGTATTCTATAGCTATACATTTTGTTAACTGTTACCGACTGTCATAATTTAATGCTGGTTAATATTACACTTGGAAAACTTTTAAAGATTTTACATATTTCAACACTGGAACATTGTTTTGTAAGTGCAGTACTTAGTCACAAAGGTATGCAATGTGAGAGCTATTGGATTCAGTGAGGGCATTTAGTATCAGCTTCTGAAATGTGTCTGCTTTTGATTATGGAGATGCTTTTTAGTACATGAAGAACAGCAGTGAACATGCTCCCTCTGGATGATCAACACTGCTTTTTTACTATAACCACGTTATCACAGTGTTTATGAGCAACAGCATCTAGATATGACCATGATCGAAAACGGGCCTTTACTATGCCCTTTAACATCCACTGGTAGACGTTACTTACAAGGGATTATGTAAAAAAGCAACACCAGGGATTGCAGGAATAAACTATCTCGAACTAAATGTAAGCTCAGTAGCACCTATTTATCTGCATGGATATAAGTGTATCCAGTGGACTATTGCAAAAAAAAGAGTCGTTCCTGTGAAAAATACATTGACATTTAGGATTCTTCTTTTTTTAAGCTTTAGTGGTCACTGTATGCATCACATAAATGCAAAAATACCACAACAGTCTTCGTATTAAAATGCCCTGGAATAGTTAGAAAAGTAACATTTCATCTACTGTTTCTGAGGATATTAATAAAACATAAAATACCCTTTAGAAACTCTCCTAACTCTAGTCTAACAGAGTAGAGCAGACTGGAAGACCGCCTTGCTTAGCGGGGCAGACTTCTTTCAGTATCAGTTAAGAGTCATTTCCAAATTGTGAGATGAACATAGAGTAAAATAGATGCACAGTAGAGTCAACGAGAGACAAGAAATTGAAATATTTGTAATGTTGTTTTTGGGTTTTTTTGCCTATCCCCCCCGAACCCTAAACACGAAAACAGCCTAAATTGAAAAACACGACGTCATTCTAATGATTTGCATTCCTTTTGAATGAAAATAGAAGCATTCTGAAATTATGTAGATCTGAAACTAAAGCATTCTATCCCTTCAGTGAAGGTCTGTATGATGCTATTGTTATAGCTTCCTTTTTAAGCTATTTATTTTGTTTTTTTTTTTCTACTTTAAGACACCTAATTGTGTTTTGTTTCTTGTTGCTGCTGTCTGTCCTCCATAGCTGTTATGAACTGAAATCATTCATTAAAATGTGTCTCGACTGAATTAAGTGGTTTTGTTTGGTGCAACGCAACAAATAATTGAAGAACATTACAAAATGTTCGGTAAAGTAGATCTGATATCACATATAAGACTTTTCAAAACATCCAAACTCAAGAAAAAGTGTGGTAGAAGTAAAATCTGTACATCTTTGTGCATCTAAGAGTGAAAAACAAGGTCAAAATATCCTTTAAATGTTTTGCCAAAAATGTACACATTTGACCATACTCAGCTACATTATTCTATAGTAGCCTCATGACCCCAGTGCTACAAGTCTAAGAAAGCAAGTTTCAGACACCAAACAAGGGGGGGAAACTGCAGGTTTGATTTTTCCATGAACCAGTAGAACTGCAGTGGTCCTTTTTTGTACATCCATCATCTATCAGCATAAGAACCAAAGTTTGTTAGGTATTAACAAATTCTTAAGATCCTTTTGATCTAATCTGAAATTATTAAAGTGCAGCAGGAAGGACCAACAGAACAGAAAGAAACTAAACAGAATGGAAAATGGAATTAGGTGCTAAGTGAGAATGACTGGAACGGAACCAAGTCAAACCAAATAAGATAATGCTGGGCAGATGGTGGACTAGTGTTTAGGGTGTTGCCCCTGTAATCAGAAGGTTGTGGGTTTGAATCCTAGTTGCTAATGTCATCACTGAGGTACCCTTGAGGAAGGTACTGTCCCCAAACACTGCAAGGCCCCTTACTTTCAGTGTAGGGTAATATTAATGCTTCAGCATACCAAGACATTTTGGACAACGCCATGCTTCCAACTTTGTGGACACAGTTTGAGGAAGAACCTTTCCTATTCCAGCATGACTGTGCCCCAGTGCACAAAGCAAGCTCCATAAAGACATGGTTGGGTGAGTTCGGTATGGAAGAACTTGACTGGCTCGCACAGAGCCCTGACCTCAACCCCATCCAACACCTTTAGGATGAACTGGAACAGAGACTGCGAGCCAGGCCTTCTTGTCCAACTTCAGTGCCTGACCTCATAAATGCTCTACAGAATGAACGGGCACAAATTCCCACAGAAACTCCAAAATCTTGTGGAAAGCTGTTATAGCTGCAAAGGGTGGACCAACTCCATATTAAAGTCTATGTATTTGAATGCAATGTCATTAAAGTCCCTGTTGTTGTAATGGTCAGACGTCCCAATACTTTTGTCCACATAGTGTATGTATGTATGGATGTATACAGTGTAGAGGGGGGGTGTTCAGCATAGGTGTAATAAGAAAACGCCACCACTCGAACGGCATGCTGGGACAGAGTCTGTGGCCCAAAACAGAAACATGTAACAGGGCGAGACTTTGAAGTACTTTCTGTGGGCTTTTTTGGGTCGGGTCATTCTGTTGAGGGGAGATTTTGACACTCAGCCCGACCGAGAGACACACCGGACCGGTATGTGAAGGTATCTTTGGAGAGAAAGGGAGAGAAAAGGAAAGGTCTTGCAGATGCTAAGGCTAGCTAGCTCTCGCTAACTCGGACAGCTGGCTAGCTTCATGTCCACCAAACCTCCCGATTTATCCGTCTGAACAAAGTTGGTGAGTAACACAGATAACGTTAATATACCTTATTTTTTATGTGTTTGCGTTTAAGTCCAAACAGAGCTCCTTTTTGACGGTTGTTGTCACATAACAAGCTAGCGAGATAGCCTGCTAGCTAGCTGAGTTAGCACCAAAATAGAATTTGAGGACATTTTTTTCTTTACTCTCGTGAAAGTGGGGGGATTCAGTCCTACCACCGGTTTGTGAATGAGTTTTTAGTCATATATGAGCATGTAACTGGCTTATCATTTAGTGAGATTGCACAATAAATTAAGAGTTTGTTAATTTCGTTCACGTCTCTCTTAATCCTGACTACACCAACAGCATCACATCATGACTGTCTGAAGTTCCACAGCATCAGGTGTAGCAGATGTTCACACAGATGGCTGAAGAGAAACTCTGTGTTTTGACAGATTTGAACGTGAGCATGCTCCCAGGAGCACGTAAACAAAAGCAACTCGTGGGGAGAGACACGCCCCTTCAACTTTCTCACAACAGGCCTGCTCAGTGGCCCTCAGTCCACACTTCATGGTAATGTTTATTAATCCACTATTATCTGCTGCAGCTCATAATGGGGCAACTTGTGGCCTTGTGGTTAGGGAGTTGCCCCTGCGATCAGAAGGTTGCGGGTTCAAATCCCAGGATTGCCAGTGGCACCACTGAGGCACCCTTTACAAAGATACCGTCCCCACACGCTGCTCCCTGATTCCTGCTTCTGACATACTTTTTGGGGCAGCTGGTGGCTTAGTGGTTAGGGATCAGTCCCTGCGATCAGAAGGTCGTGGGTTCGAATCTCAGGACTGCCAGAGGCAGCACTGAGGTACACTTGAGTAAGGTACCATCCCCACACTCTCCTCCTCGGGCGCTGTATCCTGGCTACCCGCTGGTTCACTTGGTGAATGGGTTAAATGCAGAGAAAGAGGTTCACACTGTTCACACTGTATGCTGTGCTGTTGTGTGTTCACGCGTGACTATAAGGGGCTGCTTTGCTCTGCTTCACTTTACTTTGCAATCAGAAGGCTATGAGTTCGAATCCCAGGAGTGCCAGTGGCACCACTGAGGTACCCTTGAGCAAGGTATCGTCCCCACACACTGCCCCCGGGCGCTGTGGTCCTGGCTGCCCGCTGCTTCACTTGGTGAATGGGTTAAATGCAGAGGAAGAATTGCGTGCTGTGCTGTGGTGTGTTCACGTATGACAAATGGACACTTTACACTATACTCAGTCATTGAACACTCTAAAGCGTGCAGTGCTGTAGGTCGCTGGGAGCAGGAATTAAAAAAATATGCTGCTCTATATGGCGTAGTTTCCCAACTCTGGTCCTGGGTCTGCTTATTTCTGTGTTTTCCCTGCTTCCAACACACCTGATAAAAGCTAAACAGGTGATTTAATAAGTCTTGGCTTGAGGTTGGTGTGTTAGAGCAGGATAAAACTAACATGTGCAGGTGTGGGAGGCCTCCAGGACCAGGGTTTGGAACCAGAGGTCTAAGGCAGTGGTTCCTAGCCTTGGTCCTGAAGGCCCGCCTGCTATGCACACCTTTGTTTTTTTCCATGCTTCCAACACACCTGATACAACTAATAAGACTTTCCTGGATGTGCAGATGGGGGGGTCTCCAGAACTAAGGTTGGGAAACACTGTTATACAGGGGATTGTACATGAAATGTTTCAAATAAAATGTGCCATTTTCATTTGCATTAAGCTTCCCAGACAAAGAAAGAAACAAGCAGTCTGTATAGATTAGTGTTGTCAAAAGACCCGGTACTTCGGTACCAAGTCGGTACTAAAAAATTTAAATGTTACGGTACTAGGTTTT
>JBBPCZ010000089.1:11594399-11604605 GCA_037974445.1 Brycinus macrolepidotus
TGCATCAATGAATTGTGACGGCCTCCCTGATTGTGATTGCGAGTGGAACTAGGAGATCCTCGTGGTAAATCGAACCCTGTTTACAACACGTTTTGATCAATAATGTTTTGTAACTTTTTGACCCGCCCGCCCGCACCTGCAATATTTTAAAAATGTCTGCCCTAAAAGCGCCCGCACCCGCGGGTCACCCGCGGTTACCCGTGGGTCACGGGTCGACCCGCGCATCACTACTTGTCAGGGTTGTTCAGATCTTCCTGCTTGTCCATTTTGTCCTGCTTCCAGCACATCAACTTTAAGAACTGATGGTTCTTGTACTGTCTAATATATCCTACCCTTTGACGGCCGGCACTGTAAAGAGTAAAGAGTGTATTCACTACCTGTCTGGTTTTAATGTTACGGATTTTCAATGTGTGATCAGTATTGAAATGGTGTTCTACCTGAAGGCTGTGGAACCCCTGATTTTTACTCACTATTTTATGTCAGCAATCAAACCTTATAAAATGTGCAGCGTAGCAACAAAGTTTAGTTTGATTTTATAAAGACATATGAGACCTGCAGCTGGTGGCCTAGTGTTTTGGGAGTTTCCCCGGCGATCAGAAGGTTGTGTGTTCAAATCCCAACACTGCAAGTGGCACCACTGAGGCACCCTTGAGCCAGGTACCGTCCCCACACACTGCTCCCCGGGCTCCCCCTGTTGGTGGCTTCATTTGGTGAATGGGTTAAATGCAGAGAAATAATTTTACACTGTTCACGCTGTGTGCTGTGCTGTGGTTTGTTCACGCGTGACTATAATGGGCCACTTTACTTTAATGCAGAATAGCCATTATTTTTCAGAAGCACACGCAGGAAACAAGTGTCATTGAAGTCTTAAATCTAGCTTTTCAACAGTATGTTCATGGTCCAGCCAGGCATTTTCACTCATTGCCTGGAACGTTAAATCAGTGCCTCTCTGAAGCGGAGGGGCTTCACTCTGTTTCTGCTCTATCCGGCCATTCCTCCCCGATGCCTTGTAAAAGTTCTGCCATGAAGGAATGGTACATACCTGTCTGTACACTCAGAAATTTTGAATTGCGAAAAGAAATGGGGGAATTGTTCAGCTGTGTTCGATCTTCACCCTAGTGATGTGGGGGGAAAAAAAAAAGCAATCGGAATTGTAAACCTCGGGTCAGGGACTGTGGATTGTCTTTTCTTTGAGCTTTGAAAAAGAGGCCTGCTTAGTGCATCCGAGTCTTTGTCCACTGCGCAGTTAAGTGTCATCTGGGTCTGGGCATCAGAGATTCTTGGCAGGTGGTGTTCTAGAAATTTAGTTTTGGCTTTGAGTGAAGTACATAATCTGAAATTCACCCAGTCCACAACATTTAAGTCGTTCTGGTTTGGTAGTGTTTTCTATTACTGTCAGAATTATTTCAGTTTGGCACTGAGTGATAAAGACCAGTGTATTTAACCTCCCTCTCTCTGACTCACCAGTTTATTAGGTCCATCTTTTGCTGCACAATTTAGCAGTCCCTCTCCACCCAGTCCTTCAATGGAAGCAGACCATAGTAGGAAAAGCACTCAGTCTTATTTGGGTGGTGGGTCATTTTCAGAATTCATACCAACATGGTGGTGATATGTTAGTGGTTATTGTTCCGGTGAGAGGGTATTAGACCTAACATTGTGGCTGAGATTTTTACACACATCATTGTCACTGATGGGTTGAGGACACATTGCTTCCCACAGTTCAAGCCATTAGGCTTGTGTTCAGAAACTGATGCCTGATGAAAAGCTAGAATTTGACACATTGTGCGTTGAAAAAGGAGGGCTGTAGTCTTAAAACACATGCAGTTCAAATGTGCTTTTCAGCTTTTCTGATTTGAGCAGGACAGATTTTCTGCAGTCCAAACAGGAAAAAGACTGGATCACACAGCAGATAATTATATTTTTTTTTGTTAGGCTGTTCACTGTCTTCTTAATGTCTGACTTAATATCACTCCGAAAACGTATGTGCAAAGGAATGAAATATTACGCGACAGTTGTGTAGAGGTAAACAATCTAAACGTAGCCGGCAGTAGCAGCCACTGACCTAAAACTCAAGTGGAGGCCAGCTACAAATTCAAAGACAATTTAATATGAGGTGAAAGAGGTTTTTAATGTAAGGTCTATGTGGAGTCATGGCAGCTATTCAGACAATTAATTCATGTCAATCTCAAGGGTTATTGAAGTGAGATATTCAGGGAAGTACAGAATGTACCAATGAACTAGTCTTCAATGCTCAGTGAAGACCAGTTTGCCCCGGAATCTAATATTGGCCACATTTTAAAAAATAATGTGAACAGGTAAAGAAAAAATCTGAGCAATAACTCCGAACTGTTCTTGACATCAGTGCGCTTCAGAAAAGTTGTGACTGAACATAACATAAATAAGGAGAGTTGATGCTTTCGGCAGACATTTAGGTACATATTTTATTTTGCAGTATTACACTAACTCTCAATAAAGCAGTGAAAACTCGTCTCTAAATATTAATATTAACTGCTGATCAGATCATCTCAGTCTCATGTTTTTGTCATATTCTAGTTGCTAAAAAGCGCAATATTGTTGTGAAATAGACATTGAAGAATATGACTCAAAATCTAAGCTCATAAATGCACCTGTTTCAAGTTTTGCTTGCCCCTCTATAATCAGTGTACTCCCCTTACGTTGTTGTTATGGTAGTGTGGATATGCCAGCAAATCTGACTAAACAAATTACGTTTGGTTACTTGATTTACGAAACAAATCTTGCCTTGCGGTGTGAATAAGGCCTTACTTTGTATTAGGGCTGCTCGATTAATCAAATTTTATTTTCAATGAATTTATATTCTTTTGGCTTCCAATGATAATGAAAACAAGATAATCAAGATAAAACGACTATTATGCCTCATTCAATTTTGCAGAGATGCTCTCGTTTTGCCTTGTTACACCCCTGGATTCCACTGAGGGGTGCTGCGCCGCATTCTGGCTGCAACGTGGCCAGCAGGTCGATCGTCGCCATTGCTGACAGTACTTGCTATTCAACCGGGCGTCTCAGCAGCTCTCCACTCTGTCGTGATAACGTGTTGTTGCCAGACCTGCCTCCGATATTTCTGGATTTCTCACCATATTGAACGAAACCACCCCCTACTGACATGACAAACGAAACCACTCCCGTCAACGTAAAATGACCAAATCAGTAAATAGTTCTGAATGTCCCAATATGTTATTTTTATATGTTGAAAATAGGTTTATAGTTGCTTTCAGTGTGATGTGGAAGTTCACTAATCTTGTTGCATAGTTTCTTTTTTATTATTTATTTAATTTGCAAATCGTGTTTTAAACAATTTTCATTTATATTTTTATTTCTCCTTTTTTTTTTTTTTTTTTTACACATTTTTGTTTTTCTGTTGAATTATATTTAAAGTTAAAGAAAATCCAGTGTTTGAACATTTTTCTAAAGTTCAAAAAATGCATGTCTCTAAAATCAGTAACGCCCTGCTAACTTTGCCTCCCCCAAACAGGAAATCCATCCTTCATCAGCAGAGAGGATGGGAGTAAAGACCTTCACTCACAACTCCCCAAGTCACAGCCAGGAGCTGTTGGACAAGCTCAACGCCCTGCGTGGCGAAGGCCATTTCTGTGACGTCACCATCCGCGTCCAGGGCCAGCTCTTCTCCGCCCACAAGGTGGTGCTGGCCTGCTGCAGCGACTTCCTGAAGGCCAAGCTTTCAAGTAAGCTCAGCGATGAGGACGCCGGGGCTGAGGACGACAAGCCTGTGCTGGACCTTCACCATGTGACGGTTGCCGGCTTCGCTCCTCTGCTGGAGTACGCCTACACCTCCACACTGTCCATCAGCACAGAGAACATCATCGATGTGCTGGCTGCTGCCAGCTACATGCAGATGTTTGCTGTGGCTAATACCTGCTCGGAATTCATGAAGTCCAGCATTCTGTGGAACTCTTCCTCAGCTGCCGGGGCCGCTGGCAGTGCAGCAACTGCAAATCTCCACCGGCCACAGGAGGCCCCCGAAGGTACCACGGGCTGCGCCCTCACAACTTTGGACGCCCTCTCACCTTCCCCAGTGTCCTCAGAGTGTAGCGTGGCCGAACGACCTATACCTGTGTGCCGCGAGTCGCGCCGCAAGCGCAAAGGTTTTGCGAGCCCACAGCCAGCCTCTTCTTCCTCGCCGCAAGTCCCCAACCCTTCGCCTTCCTCATCCTCATTCCCCGAGAGTTCTGCACAGGCCCTGGAGCCTTCGCTGGCCTTCTCCTGGACCTACCCCTTCGGTGTGGATCGCCGTTTTGCCCCTGAGAAGGCCAAGTTGCCTGAGGGGCTGCTGGAGTCTGGCGGTGCTCCTGGGCAGGACCCAGGTGGTCGGGCACTGGTGGAGTACCTCTCCTGCGAGGGTCCTCGAGGGATGAGTGTGGGTGGGGCAGCAGTGGTGGAGGAGGAAGAAGAGGATGTGCAGGTAAAGGTGGAAAGGCTAAGCGATGAGGAGGTGCATGAAGAGGCTTCACAGCCAGTCAGCGCCGCCCACAGCTCCGTGAGCGACCAGCAGACTGTTCCAGGCAGCGAACACGCGCAGGAGGATTTGCTCATCAGCCCCCAGTCTTCATCTATAGGTGTGCTCAGTTAAATAGTGAGCCTAATCAATCAACTAGTCAGCTACTATGACTTTTTATAATTTTATTTTTTGTTATTTTTATAATGTTGAATTGCATATAGTTGGTCATGTTTACTTTAGTTAAGATAAGATAAGATAAACCTTTATAAACCTTGTCGTTTTTATAAATGGGATGCACAATAATATCAAAGTCATATCGGTATCACCAGATATTTGTTTAAAAAACATCAGCATCAGACAGATCAACAGTATTTGATATGTTAATTGTTAAATGGGCTAGGCTACTATGCTGTACCACTATGATACAGTGTCTTTATTTTGTTCATTTTACTACATCAGTAATAAATGTCGTATTTTTCTGTAATGCTAATCCAGATAGACAATTGTTTAAGTATTGGCATCTTAGATAATTATATGAAAAATGTCAGTTATCGGCATTAAACCACAATTCCCATGAGTGCACCCCTAATATAGTGTTTAATAAGAATGCCTACTGTTGCTTATACTTTTAATAGCCAGGTAGTGCAACCCAGATGAATAACACACCTTTCACTTTTGTTATGCAGTTTACGGAGTAAAATAGTCAGAATAACTCAAATGTAAGTGAGTCCTCAGATTAAGTTACTTAGATGTTGGTTAGATACTTTTACTTTGGTTTTTAGTCATCTTTGGATTTTGTCAGTGAGGAAATTAGAACAAATATCTTTTTGTACCCCTAGGCTCAATGGACGAGGGGGTGACCGAGGGCCTTCAGTCCATCCAAGGCACTCCAAACACCACCGGCCACATGGAGGAAGACGAAAGGTAGGCTCCTCTCCACACACCTATTTTGTTTTTACAGAGTCTCCTTTTACGATGTCTCACTTTTACAATTTTACTAAAAGGCCCCTCTGAGGCAGAACATTATTTTTCACCCTCCCGGTCTCCATCTTTCATCATTTATACTCGTTTATAAGTGGTGGAAGCTTATTGTCGTGGCTATTAGGACAGTGACTCATTGCCAAGCGGCCAGAAGCTGGTTGGCAGCCTTTCTGGAAAGTTCTTGGATCTGGAATTTTGTTGGAATCCTGGAAGAAAAGTGAAGTGTCATGATGCAAAACAAAAGCAGAAGAAAAAGACGCAGCTGTCCATCTCTGGAGAGGAGTTTATAGTTTTATATGACAACTTGATATGCCTGACTAAACCTGTTATATGTTATCCTGAAACCTCTCTGGACAGATCTTCATGGAGCTGTGGAAGAAGACAGCATTGGTATGAAAACAAGTCAAGAGGATCTGCTAAGTTGGCAGTTCACAGCCATTCAAGCAGATCGCTTTGTAGATTTCAAATCATGTTCATATATACCTTTCAGAATAAAGATATTTGAGATTTGAAAAATGTCTGTCCTAGGGTTTTTGAAGTACCCAGGTTATGCAACAGAAATATTTCACACCTGTTTATATACATAAAGACTCTAAGTTAGTGTTGTCCCGATCAAATGAGGATATTACAAGTGGGATCTCCATAACATCTCTCATTTTCTCTCCTCTAGGTTGGAAAATGTCCAGTACCCATATCACCTGTACATCAGCCCTTCCGCACGGCCCAGTCTCAATGGACCCGAGCGTCCATTCCAGTGTCCCACATGTGGGGTCCGCTTCACTCGAATCCAGAACCTCAAGCAGCACATGCTCATTCACTCCGGTGAGGGAGCCTCTGCATTTACATGGACAACATTTCAGAGCACCAGAGCACAAATACATCCTCCACAGGCTTTCAGCTTACAGCTGGCAGTTAGAAGTTGTTTGCCTTCACTCTCTGCTGGCCTCCTTTCATCATAACCATAAGTGTCATTTATGCTGGGTACAGTGGAACCATGTCCCCACCACTTATTGTCTTGGCCTGTTTTGTCCCCACAACTTTTAAAAAGATCGGTAAATCCCCCTAAATCTGTACATTTCTAAACACAATAGTATTGTTCTTGTGGACACACAATACACATGTGCATTGTATGTCCTACACAGTGCATGTATGTCCTATTAATAACTTTCCAATGTCTGCTAAATGGCTGCTGTATTTCTCCTTTTGATGTAAACTGGCCAGTCCTTATCTTGAGTGAAGCTTGTGTAAGCATTACCCTCACCTCACCATCAAGTCTGTCTGATTAAGACATCTGGCGAGTACCTGAGCCAAAGCTAACCTACCATAAGAGTTACCACAGCCACTTGTGCATGCAGCTGTTCATTTTTTTGTTTGTCCATTTACCATGTCAGTGTTCCCTGGACACACATCTAGCAGTAAAATGAATAGGAACTTCAAGACATTGGCAAACAAAGTTTGGATTGTGTTTTTAGAGAGTTTTCTCCGAGCTCACCCTACAGTTTTTAGTTCTGCTTCACTGACTTCAAGGCCAGTCAAGTAGGTGTTTGTCATTACAACCATATACCCATTATACAGTGAAGTGAAACAGCTTTCCTCTAGGACCATAGTGCAACATAAAGAGCAAAAAACAGAACACCACAAGACTACACAAGTGAGGACAGGACTAAAGAGATTGCAGAAAAGAAAAAAAAAAAAAAACACAAAACAGCATACAGTGTATAGCAGTCTGGGACTGTTAAACTGAAGCATGTCAATCAAGTGTCTTTTAAAATATTAGGACCTTGGCTTTTGTTATATTTTAGTATCATCTAAACATTTTTAAAATTTTACACTGTGTTTGCTGGGATTTTATTCCGCTCCTATTTGTATATGCATGAGGGTGGTAGAAAAGTTGGTTCGGTACAAAAAAGGAGCAATATACAGCACTTTCCTCTAACATTTGCCAAGCTTACTGACTTCATTGAAGGTGCTCCGCAACCACATGAACCGCCCTCAGCCGCCCTTGGTGCAGAACATCTCAAAACTGCTACATTTAGCTATGTCATCTTTATTTTTTCCAAAAATAGTACTGTGCTGGTGCTGTGGTGCTCTTTGCAAGAGACATACTATACTTTCAGTAGTCTATGCATAATTTGTGTAGCAAAGTTGGCTTGGTTCAAAAGTGTTTAAAGCAAAATTGCCTTTCATGTTGACTTTTGTGTGACTGCTGACCCGTTTCCTCGGCAGGCATTAAGCCATTCCAGTGCGACCGCTGTGGGAAAAAGTTTACGCGAGCCTACTCCCTAAAGATGCACCGGCTGAAGCATGAAGGTAAACGCTGTTTCCGGTGCCAGATCTGTAGCGCCACATTCACTTCCTTCGGTGAATATAAGCACCATATGAGGGTGTCCCGCCACATCATCCGCAAGCCTCGGATTTACGAGTGCAAAACATGCGGCGCCATGTTTACCAACTCCGGCAATTTAATCGTACACCTGAGGAGTCTGAACCATGAGGCGTCAGAGCTAGCAAACTACTTCCAGACCAGGTGAGGAGGAGCTGAACGGCATTAGAAATGACTCTCTGTGCGAACAGGAACACCAATGCAGGCTTAGCTAGTCACCCAGGTTTAAGATGGCAGTGACCAAGGCGGGATGTGGAAATTACGCTCCTGTTCAAAAGTTTGGAATAACTTATTAATGAAACATTTAGGATAATGGTCATTTTGGTATTACAATCTAAAAAGAGATTTTCAAAATAAGTATTCTGGAAAAATATATTGGTTAAAAAATACAGTGTGATTATCTTTGACAGTAGTTTTCTGTAAAGTTAACTCACTTTTGAAACATTAATTATATTAGAATGTAATCCTCAGTGTAATAAAGATTTTGGGTGGTTTTTTTTTTTTTTTTTTATGAATTTACTAGTCTACTACGAATCTGAACACTCTGGAATTCACAACGTCCTAGCTTACCTGCCCTTTTGTAGATAATTCAAGCATCATTTAAAAGTACTTGGAAGCAAATAGCTTTTCTAACATTGAAAACAATAATTCCAAACATTTGAATGGTGGTGTAAATTCATATTACACTATACATACGCTCATTAAATGGATCTTAATTGGCTCTTGAATTTGACTGAGCTGTTTGTATTCTACATGGTTAAAGCGGTCACAGGCCATTGTAGCACCATGTTCTTTTTGAGCTTAGTAGTTATACTGTTTTCTCATGAGAACTTTCTTTCCATCCCTTACTTTATCTATACTTGCTGCTGATCTTTATTATTATCATTATTATTTTTGAGCTTCACTGACAGATTCTGGCCCACATGAAACAGTGCAGTCGTTTTTGTATTTTATTGACTGACTCACAGAACTGTTCGATAGCTTAATAGGCATACTTACCCTTAGGGACTCATGCTCACACATGTTCCTAATGCGATTCATGTCCCAAAACATCACGGAGGCCTTCTATCACTTGATAACAGTCTGCGTGTTCTTCAGGAAGCCAGTTCCCTCTGTCTAAATATATATTTATAAAAACTGAAATAATGGAACAGTGGGTTTTATTTCCAGTTTGGGGTTATAAATGCTTGTGAAGTATGCGCTTTACTAGGAAAGGCATCGTTGTGTTGAGAAGAGTTATTTTATGCAGGGAAAGCCTATTCCTGGTCACCGGGGGAATTTATTCTGGAGTGAAGGTTATGGCTAAAAATAAACTTGAGGAGACTCGGTCACATACGAGCAGAATTGTCATTCCATTCTCCGAATTCCTTTTTGGCGGTCTTAACAAAGATCACAGGTGACAAAAACACTTGGTGTTCAACCAGTATGATGATTTACCTGAGGACCGTCGGTCTGTTTCCACTGGATGTTAAAGCCTTGAAAGTTTTGCCCATACACTGATCAGCCACAACATTAAAACCACTGACAGATGAAGCGGAAAAACATATATTATCTAATTACAATGGAACCTGTCAGGAGGTGGCGTATATTAGAACGCTCAGTTCTTGGAGTTGATGTTTTGGAAGCGGTAAAAATGGATCTGAGTGGGGCCAAATTGTGATGGCTTGATGACTGGATCAGAGCATGTCCGAAACGGTCTTGTGGGGTGTTATGTCTGGTATGCAGTGGTTAGTACTGACCAAAACACAAGCAGTGAAGCAGTGACAGGACCATGGGTGTCCAGGGCTCATTGATGCACATGGAAACTACTGTAATACAAACTGCTAAAAAGGTTATGGCTGGTAATTAGTTGTAGGCTTTGCAGTATTTAAGAGAAGTATGTTGTTTAAGTATCTTAATTCCAGTATGCCACAAAGACGAGTCGAATTGTCTAAGACAGGGGTGTCAAACGGATCCGGCCTGGCAATCAATTTTGTCTGGCCCGCGGGCTATTTTCAAAATATAAGAAATTAATTACCTTTTTATTATCTTGTCTAACACTAAATTTCTATTTTATTGTCAAAATAGTAACAAAATATTCAGACCTCGGGGAAAAAAAAGACCGACACAAAAAGACACAAATTTTTGAGAGCTCAAATTTCGAAAAATGTAAATCCATTTCATTTATTAGCATCAGAAATATTCTTTCAATCAGAGAAATTGTTCAAACAGAGCTTAAAACAGTTTTTAGCTAAAAGAAAGTGCACTGTAAGAGTTACTGAATTTTATATTTTTGGGGAAATTATTTTCTCTATTTGAAACCATGAAAATTTTTGTTTTGTATAATATAAAATAAATGATTGACCAA
>JBBPCZ010000089.1:11605982-11610982 GCA_037974445.1 Brycinus macrolepidotus
CTAAAAACTTTTTTTGAAGTCTGATAAAAACAAATTAAAACTAAAAAACATTTTATTTTACTTCACCGGACCAAAAAATTTTTTTTTTGTCCGGCCCGAGAGACCTTAAATTTTGACCCATTTGGCCCGCGGCGAAAATGAGTTTGATGCCCCTGGTCTAAGACATAAATTTGGCCACATGACAGACAGCACTAACAGTTAGCTTTATTGTGTTGCTCTTCAGAACTGCAGAGCGAAGAGAGGGAGATTGGTGATGACTATGAAGAATTTGTGCTAAAGAGAGTAGCTTCATCTGTGGTTTGGAAACGGTTTGGGCTTGAAAAGACTTAATACGTAGCAAAGTGTGCCATGCCACTATTGTGGCCAGTCATGGAAACACTAGTGACCTGTTTCATCACCTCAAAACAAAAATTGTGCTTGAAGACCAAATCAACTTGCGATTACAGGCATCATAGACGAGGTCATTAACCAGCAGGGACTGTGAAACACAGGTTTCAGACACATGCCTAGACCTCACTTTAATTCGCGTTTTCATAAGGCTCTGCGTATGGCTGTAAAAGCAAATGCAAGTTACAAGCACAATTACGGCTTGTTTATGCAAGGACCTATCCTCTAATTTTAAAACAGCTTATACCCCAGGAGTAGTTTGGTTTGCCGTTAAATCAGTATTTGCAAAAGAGCAGTAATGACAGATGCACCTATTTGTTTTTCAGTTCTGTTTTTGCTATTTTGCACAGTAAAATATCTGATATGTACTTCGGTTGTTAGATATGGCTATTTATGATGGAGTGCAGTGTGTATAGTAAAACAAGCCAAAAATAGGCTTACAGTTTTCTTGTATGTTACTATTTGTAGAAAAAAATAAATCTCAGTTCACTGCACCAAAACTGTCAGAAATTTTAATTATACTGTGAGTTTTTGCCCCTATTGCCCACTCCTACTGGCTATAATAGAAAGGTGTCAGAAACAGTGCATCACAGGTTGCTATGTATTGTGCACCTACAATGGGCACAGAAGCATCACAACTTATCCATGAAAAATGGAAGAGATGGGTATGAGAGCCAGGATGTAGTATGGGAGCAAGGCAAGCCAGTGGAGGCAGTATGATGCTCTGAGTGGTGTTCTGCTGGGAAACCTTGGGTCCTGGTATTCATGTTGAGGTCACTTTCATATGGCGCACTCACCTAAACATTTTTACAGACCATAATGCACCCTGCCACACAGTGAAAACTGTTCAGGAATGTTTTGAAGAACATGACAAAGAGTTCAGGGTGTTGACTTGGCCTCCATATTCCCCAGATCTCAGTTTGATCGAGCATCTGTGGTATAGTACTATCCATGGAGGCCCAGCCTCGTACTTTACAGGACTTAAGGAATCTGTTGCCAATCTGTTGTCTTGGTGCCAGAGTCATCTTCAGAGTCCGTGTCTGGACGAGTCAGAGCTGTTTAGGGAGACATATTATTAAGCAGGTGGTTTTAATGCTATGGCTGATCGATGTATGTGCCCATTCTTTCCTCACCCAACTCACTCTTTTTCTCCCCACCCAAATAAACACTCAACCCAAATAAACAGCATCTGAGCTGACCAGGCTTGCAAGAGTGAGGCAATGCTTTGGCACACTCTCAAAAGCACAGACAGACAGAGGGAGAGAGAGAGAGAGAGAGAGAGTGGGTGGGTGAGAGAGAAGGAAAGAAAAAATGAGAGACCGCTGGCAGGCAGAGAACGTGGCTGCATTGTGTGTTCTGATCCATGTTTCTCTGTTGCGATAACGAGAACCAGCCGCTGTCTGCCTCACGTCTCCCTGCGATCCATTCCCTGCAGAAACCAGGTGTTCCCCAGGCTCACAGTAGAAGAGAGAATCTCGGAGTCTTATAACCCTTAAAGGAATATTACTGTGTTTTTTCAGACTAATCTCCACCTGTCACATCTGTATGATTCGGTCACGTAATAATTTCAGTGCCTTTCTCTATTCTTCGAAAAGTTGCTTCAGTACCTGCCCATTGGCTTCTATTATAAATGTGTGTTGAATAATTTGTTCTATTCTTTTACTAAGTACAGGGAGACATTACAAAATTGTCTGTAGTCATGAAACATATGCTGCGTACGTAGCAGGTAAAGATAAAGTATTATTTTAATAGTGGACTTGCTTAACCATTCCATGATGCCTTTTACTTAACTAATTGTTGCCTAAAGAGCATTTCCTGCCTCTTAGTTCCTCCCAGCTCACTGTTTAGCCCTTTGTTGCATATTTGCAACCTGCGTCAAGTTTATAATATGTGTATTATTTGTAATAGAGTTTCAAACCATATTTAGGACACTGCAAGTCTGAACGATACTCAGTAGGTCATCTTTAATACATGCAGCTCCTACTTTACTTTTAATACGAAAGCAGATCCTCTGTTTAAACTCTGGTGGTTGTGCCAAAGGCCATGAAATTGATCTCGTATTAAAATTTGGACCTGCTTGTGGAAAGACTGATTGAGAGTAGAAGTCATGCAAATGCTTTTATAAAGCAAATGTCAGTTTAAATAGTGGATTATTTCAGTTTTTTGATTTACATTAGGATTTATGAGAAGAGTAGTGGAACATGACTGGTCTTGCAGTGTAAACTCTCCTTTCTTGCCTCTATAAGAAATTTAAAGGCTACTGATGGTTGCTGGATGTTCACTTATCGCTTTTCCTCTAAGTCTAAGCTGTTTGTCTTTAAAGTGCTCAATTTAAAAGAATTATGTAGCTATTTTAATCCTAAACCCTTCCTGCTACATCTGTATCGTATGGTCATTCACCACAGGCAATAATTCTATAAGAAGAAGCCAGTGGGCAGTTGATTTGGCTGGAGTGTTTCTTGTTGTTTAATGTTGATGAAGACAGCATCCATTAGTGATTTTAACCTCCGTTGCTCTCTCTTCTATTTCAGTGAGTTCCTCCTCCCAGACTACCTGAGCCACATGCAAGAGGAGGAGGAGAGTCTGGCCCACTTCGAAATGACCGAACAGGCCTTTGAAGCTACAGCCAGCGCCACCACTTCTTCCTCCTCCTCTTCCTCAGTCCAAACACCTGTCATCTCCCAGGTTTCCTCCACCATGAACTATGACCCCCACCCACCGGCACCCCCGCCCCACAACCCAGGCTCCGGAGCAGCTCACGGGGGCGAGGCGGGGGATGAGGGGACACCAGCGGATCAGTCCAAGAACGCCGCTGTTGTCACCTCTCTACCTGAGTCTGAGGAAGGCGAGAGAGAAAAGGAAGAGGAGGGACGAAAGCAGAAGAAAGCACTCGTGTCCATTACAATCGAGTGAGGGGACGTTCCTATCATTTTTTTTTTTTTTTTTTTTTGTAAACATTTCTTTTGTTTTTGTGTATTTGTACTTGTATGCACACAGTTACAGTTTGGGGCCTGAGTCAGGATAATTGCAGCAAGAAAAACAAAAAAACTGGTCTCTGTGTGGAATAAAAGGCGAAATGCTCTTGTTTTGGACACTATAGCTGACTTTCTACAAGCTTCATAATCAGTCGTGAACCGTTCTTTAGACAAATGTGAATGTTTTCCTTTTACTTTGGATACGAGCGTTTTCAAAAGACATTTGTTCTGAAGTTCAGAGTAAACTTGAAATATTTTAAGACATCCTTTTTTTTCTTTTTTTTTTTTTTAAACACTCCAGACATTTTATTTTTCCATTCGCTTTCCCTGTTGTGTTATCAGACTATATATAATGTACTATGACCCTCTACGAGGCCACACGACAGAGGAATCAAACTGAGTGTAAAAGCTGTGAGATGCTGAATAGCACCTACTGAGGTGACACCTTAGCCTTATTCAGTTGAACTGGATCGTACTGGATTGTGAGTGAATGAGCAAGTTTAAGCAAACCCATCTGGGTGTTTTATCTTGCCTCCTCTCCTTGCCTGCTCCTTCAGTGCAAGTTTGTTTAGTCTTGCACCCTGGAGCGCCTTAACCGTAGCACATTGCTCTTCTTGGCCTACAACCTAAAACAAGGATTTCTGATGGAGGTTCTTAGAAATGTTAAAAAGACTGAGCTACTACTTAATCTGCATTCTTTTGCAGCAACAGAATTCCAAGTGGGAGTGACATGTTGAGTGGTCACCACTGAGCTCGAATGGGTAACGCAACCTCAGACTCCTTATAAGGAATCCTGTGCTAATCCTGTTTCCTTTCCAAAACAGTGAATCATTACAATTTAAAGGCCGTTATGAGAGTAGGCTTTGGAGCATTGCATTTGGCGGGGGTTGAATAGAAAAAGTCCCCAAACTGCAGACTTATTGTTAATCTAAAGATTTAATATTCAGTTAATAGCACGAGTGGCTAACATAACAGCAGGAGATAAACTGTAAAATGAAATGATCATCAGTTCAGTAATAATCATAGCCAGTAACTGATAAAATAGCTCTCTGTTTAGCTCACATGCGTACTAACACAGGTGTAGTCACTAGTTCTGGTCATTTCTACTCGTTTTAGCTCATAATATATAACGGCACCACCCTACATATAGAAGAAAACAAGTCCAGTTCATTCTCGAGGCAAAAATGTCACTGCTATACCAATAAGAGTAAGCTATTTAAGCATTTATGAATATTTACAAATTGCGTGTATGTGAAGTAAAAGGGTATATGAAGTTTTTATCCTGGAAGACAGCCAACAGGCACCTCCAGTAATATTCAGTATATTACCAAACACCACCTTAAAACTGTAGTGTGGAGTACGCGTCACGGTCTTGTGTCGCATTGCCCTAATCCTTTGTACACGCGCCTGACCCAAAGAAAGTTCAGGAAAAGTACCGGCAGCTGAAACCACCACAGCTGCGGAATTCATGTTCAAATGAAGGTTGTTCGTTTAAGCCGCGTTCCCAAAGCTTTCGTTTTTCTGTTTCGTTCTGAAATGTCAGTGATAGATTATCGAAAATTACCCTGAATTTCTTACAAGGGCTGGCTATACTTGGCCCATTGGATAGCCAATGCAAATTTTGAATCGCTACAAAAA
>JBBPCZ010000089.1:11616253-11635388 GCA_037974445.1 Brycinus macrolepidotus
AACACCTTTGGGATGAACTGGAACGGAGATTGTGAGCCAGACCTTCTCGTCCAACATCAGTGCCTGACCTCATAAATACTCTACAGAATGAATGGGTACAAATTCCCACAGAAACTCCAAAATCTTGTGGAAAGCCTTCCAAGAAGAGTGGAAACTGTTATATCTGCAAAGGGGGGACAAACTCCATATTATATGTTTTTAAATGCAATGTCGTAAAAGTCCCTGTTGGTGTAATGGTCAGGCGTCCCAATACTTTTGTACATATAGTGTATGTAGCCTTTGTGTAGATGTTGTCATATGGGTGCCTTGCCTTCACGAAAGACTACAGTCCTTCAGCCAATAACAGTGTCTGAAGAGAGAGAGAGGCTATAAAAAGATATCACAGTTTACAATTTCTACCGTCCCATTAAGAAGCATTTATTAAGGGGAACTGTGGTAGACATGGCAAGATCTGGAAGACCGAGAAAACTCTTAGAGAGGCAAAGGTTTAGCTGGCACAGAAATAGTGATGCACTGTGTTGCACTGCTTGCACAGACTTGATCAGCAAGAGTCAGCGAGGAAACCTTACATGCAGTTTCACCACAAAGGTGGTGTGGCAGTCAGTGGAAGGATGGATTCTACTTAATATCAACAAATCAGAAGCAAACGTGACATTCAAGTAACTGAAGCTGAAAAGAGGCTGGCTTCTACACAAGGACAATAAATCAAAACACAGCTTAAAACCCACCAACAGCTACTTTGAAAAACTAATGGCACGCTATAGGAGAAATAGGGAGCCATTGCAGATTCCGTAAATGTGTCATGTGATTTGTAGCTAGAACTTTGAGTAAGACTTGCCATCACATAGGCTATGTGGCTGTATTTTAAGCTCATGGAAGCCGAGTGCAGTTCATGCAACACCACCACAAACTTGACTAAACAGTTGCAGAAGCATCATGGAAAGAAGTGCGCTGAACAATTGTGCTAAATGTGCGATAAATGTTTTCTGGACGGCGAGGTTAAGCAAAGTGCATCCAGACTGATACATTATTTGCATTATATATTATAGATCAGAAAAATGCAATATCGGATTGTTATTGGTATCAGCAGATCCTCAAGGCTGTGGCATCGTTATTGGTGTCCTGAAAAAGTGGTATTGCAATATTACTGTTTCACTCAATGTCTCCTGCTTCTAGGCATCTGAAGATACCTACTGTGTACATAAACACATATATATATTTATATTAATGCTGGGCAATGGAAAAAAATTGTAATCGCGATTAATCGCATGATTTTCTGTGATTAATCGTGATTAATCACATTGTTATACGCAACATTCAATAATGAATTCAAAAGTAGTGTATTGCGCACTTTTATTTTAAAAGAACTGTTATATGAACAAAAGTGCAAGAACATTTGGTTTGCAAACACTTAAGGTAAACAAATAAGGTGCTTTTTAACAGCAGTGTTCCCTTTAACACAGTAACAGTTAAAATATTTCTTGTAAATCTCAACTTAAACATTAATGTAATCAAATCAAATCAAATATAAAATCAAAGCTATTTGCCACTGCCAGGGCATTAATGTTTTGTCTAGTTTGTTATAGAAAAACAAGTTACTCTCAGAGTCCAGAGCATGGGGGGTGGAACCATTATAGCGGGGAGGGACGTGTCCCCCCGACTTTTTCCCTCCCGGTCGACAGCCGAGCCACATTAAAAGTGCTTCCGGCGCCCATGGTCCAGAGCCATGATCATAACATTATAACAGGCACCTTCCGAGCAACAGCAAGTTAACATTTATAAATGTTTTCTTTTTTTTCTGAACAGGTACCAGCAGAAACATTTTTCTTTTATCAGAGAGCAGCAGAAACAGTCTATGTTCAGTCGAGTGTCCCTGTTAGAGTGAGGTGAAGTGGTCGAGCACAAAAACAACTGTGTTAATGTGCGATAAAATAATTGTCGGCGTTAAGTAAATAATGCGTTAACGCGATAATAACGCGTTCTCTTGCCCAGCCCTAATTTATATTTGTATATTTTGTATAGCGTTTTTATATTATACTGTTATATTGTATAGTTTTCATTCCATTGGTTACGCTGCTTCTATTTTCTTCTTTTGTTCTGTCCACTTTGTTGCTGTAACAATGCAAATTTCACACCTGTGGGACTAAGGGTTTTCTTATCTTACCTTATTACGCCATCTCTAGTTGGAGACAAGGGTGGTGTTTCAGCTTTTATTTTGAACAAGTGCTGTAAATGAATTTGTCCAAAACTCACCAGACTCTCAGACAAAATTCATTGTTATTGTCCCTCGCTTGCTTTCCGCTTTTCAGCTGAGCCTCCCAGTGCCGTCAGGTTTAGGATGAGCTATTGCAGCCTGGATGCTGTTTGTGGTGGCCTAGCAGGCAGCGCAGCAGGTGACCACAGCTTGCTACATGTGCAGAAGAATTATTGTTTCGCAGCGAATTATGGTCCGGTAGCCTATGTGCTACTTTGCTGGAACGGGGGGGCAGGTTTCCATCATCCCCTCGGCGTCTTCCACGCTTTCTGCTTCTCCAAAGACTCCACACACAGTTCGTGATTCCGGAGTATCAGAGGCCCAGGCACATGCTGTACCGTGTGTCTTTGGTACACACTGACCACTAGTGTTGCGTAATGTCCCGACCTGAAAGTCTGCCGAATAAGCATTTCCACTGGGCTCTCGCCATGGTGACTGCCACTTTCAACAGGGCCTCTTCGACACCTTGATTAATTTACCACGCTTGTTTGTTGACAACAGTCTGAAGCAGTCCTGCAGTCTGGTAGGAGCATCTAATAAAAGTTCCAGGACAGGGGCCAATGAAATCATGTCTTCTATCAAACATGGCCCTATTAAACACAGCAGACTCTTGAGCTGATGTACGCAGGTCCCTGTGAGCACTGGATGCACTCCATATGCGTTCTGTTTGCTTCTGGCACACATTTTGGACTCATTAGAAGCTTTCGTTTTTCACGTGACGCGCAACCTTACAGCACACCGTCCCAGTTAGGAATTTGGCACAAAATACATGTAATTGGCCTGATGAAGTTCTCCAAAATGCCCAAGAGGCCTTAGAATAGCATTCCCCATATAGCAAGACTTCCCTGAGTCTTACAGCAGCATTCTTCAAATGATTCATCACCGCTAAATCTTTCAGCTGACGGGCTCACCAATATTCCACCAAATGATTTCCAGCAGTTGTACCCTTTTTCGTTCCCTCTGAGGATTTGACAGAAGCCTCCTACAGGCTGCGGTATTAAGTGTGGTATTAAGAAAATACTGTAATTGGAACAGGAGGTAAAAAACCAGTACAGCATTCTCGTCAAGAAATATGGGGTCCGTAAAAATGCATCTAACAAAGATTCTAGCCCGTACCACAAGTCAAACATGCCATTGCTCTCTCTTGCATTACCCATCTGTTGTCATTAAGCTGGCAATCGTGCCAAAGAACGTGCCCTCGTGCACCTGTGCTGGATTAGGCCCTGGGGCAGAGTTACAGTGCTTATGTAATGTCAAAGATACTGCGAAGTCTGGAGTCAACCAGCAAGCGCAGCAAATACCAAAAACCAAAAGGCCTGTTTTTTCAAATGTCACTTCAAGATCAGAGTGCATACTTAGGCTTTTTGTCTCCGAGTTTGTTTATTGCCATTTGCGCAGAAACCGAGTTTAGTCTGCGGCTGTCGTCATTCTAGTGGGAAGGTTCTTGTGCGGGCTTGCACAACAAAAAAGGGGCGACAGCACTGGGGTCAAGTTCTGTTCATCCAAAAAGAAACATCTCGGCTTGGTTTCAGTCAATACAAACACTCCTTTGTGGTTGATCAAATGAGGTGCTAAAGCAATGAGAGGCTTTATGTTTGTCCAGCAACAGTCTGAGTTTAGGGATTAAAGAGGGAACAATGAGATGAGAGAAGATTAGAGACAAGAGTCAATGGCCTCCAAGTATACACAAGGTCTGATGTGTCAATGGTGAAAATGCATGTTTTTGACAAAAAAATACTTTTACACATATTAAAAAAGGGTCCCAACAGTTTATTCTTATGTGTGGCCTCCATCTGTTTCTCCAGGGCTTCTTTTCCCAGCTGACATTCACTATTGTTTTCGACTGGCCGAAATTTCACAAACTTTGCTCTCGGCAGAAAAACAGCCATGCTGACACCACTGACGTGACTGCACATTCACGTGAAGAATGAAAGGACTTGGAAGTTCATGCTTCAAGAGGCCATGACCTTGGATCAAACGAGGGAGTTTGAGAATCAACCCCAGTTCAAGTTCTGGTCAAGCACTGTCAGATATGAAGGATTAGTGCCCAGCAATACTAAGCTTCTTTGTGATAGTGTTTAGCACACATTGCCAGGAACCACTGTGGAGAGCGAATTAAATCTAAGACCAGGCAGGCTGTGGAATCTCAATATCCGAGGATGTTGATTTAAGCGCTTAGGATACGATACTTTCCAAAACGACAAGCTGTAGATGAATCAGGTGTTAAAGCAACAGATTACGCAATGAAAGATAACAGAAGATTCCATCAGCGCTTAGCTATTCCTTCCCATCCCATCAGCGTGTTGTTGAGACTGTGGCGGATGTCTCTGGACCTCTCCTTCATCCATGGGCCCGTTTCTACCTGCTCAGCAATAACAAGAGCGGCCAGTGTAAACTAAATATAACGTCTCGAATCGAGTGTGATGGAGAACAAATCTGATTTCTGTCGTCATTCTGTGATCGGAGCCTGTTCTTTTTCGGAGCGAGGCCGTGGGCTGATAACGTATACTATGACTCATTTCAGCCCACTGCGTCCAAAAATGTCATAATTCTTGCCACAACAGTGGAGTCGGTTTCTTGACATGTGGGCTGGCTGCTACATCCACTCAGTAGTTCTGTCGATTGATGTTTGTGACTGTTGCCTGGGAAACCGTCCACGTGGCTGCTTTTTTGCCATCCTCTGTCTGCTGCGAGTCACGAAAGGTAAAGGAGATTTAGAGTGGCTCATGGGCCAGAAAGACAAAGAGGTGGCATCTTCTTGCTCTCCTTTTTATCTACTACTCAGATGATGGATCTGACCATGCCTCCCCGTAAATCCACTGAGATAATCCCGCTAGGCTTTTGGTTTGAAAGGCACAGGAAAGTGCATCCATTGCTGTGGAGTCCAAGCTCTGGAGCTCAATAGGTACTGCACTATCAGGCTGAGGTTTGGCTAACAGTAAATATGGCTTGGAAAGGAAGATCTCCTTTCAGCTTTGGACACAGTGTTGGCAAAGCTGGTAGGCCTATTGTTTTCCCCCCAAAAAACATCTCCAATAGAGCCATTCAACATTAGACGCCGTGTCAGCAAAGTTGGTAGGCCTACTGTTGGCAGTTGGTCCAGATGAAAAGCCTTAACACCAAAGAAAATGGGGGAAAAAATTAATATTTAAAAGCAAAGAGCACTGGATACTGTACAAATTTCAGAGAATTTTGTTGAAAGGCTTATGTGCCATGAAAAAAGATTAACGAAACACCTTCAAGTGAGAAAGATATCCTTTGGCACTCACAAAAATGGCCACATTGTATTGACACAAGGAGCATGGAAAGATTCGTCTCCTAATTTATGAGATTAAATGCTATTAGTGCTCTTGTACAAACTCTCGGATGTCCATAGCCCAGGTTGACCTGCTTTCGGAGATACTACCCCCAGAAGTGATGAAGCAGAGGACAAACTAATCCTTTTGATGCTTGTCAAAAGGTACAGGTTGCGGGGACACGACCTGTCTATCACCTTGATTGTTGATATGCCAAGCCAGAAACAATGGTGAGGGGTTAATACATTTGTATGGCCTTCAAAAGTTAGCAGAAGTCATGAAGTGAACAAAGTGCAGTCACGTTTTTGCCATCTGAAAAATCACAACCTTTGGGTTTGTTGATTTTTGTTGGAGAACGCTGGCTCTGGGTTTATGACCTCACGGCAAAATATTCACGTGTCCGCAATTCAGCTAATTTATACCCCAAATTGACCAATTTCCTATGATTCGCTTGGCACAAAAAGTGTGTGGTACTGTACTCCATTCCTGCTTTACTGCTAAGTGCACCTTTTATCTCATTCTAAAGTTCAATATTATAAGCCGTGGTGGGCCTTTCTTATAGCTCCTGGCACTATTTTGCTGTCTGGACTCTGGGCAGTTATAGGTCTGAAAAACGCCTGTTTCATTTTAGAGCTCGTACTCACTCTGATCAGTAATTAATTGCTGGCCAGACAAGTGTTCCATTTTCATAAAGAAAACGAGAAGTTTTTTTTCACTGGCCCAAACTGACCCATTTTCTCTTGTTAAATATAAGGTATCTCATAACCACCATGCTTCCTAGTGTCCCTGACTTACAGCCAGGTGTTGTGAAAATAAGTGATAGGCTATATATTCCTTTTTCTTCTTCAAAGTTCCACTCTTTCAAGTGTACAAGTCTATTTTTTTTTCCATTGCAGTTTTCCATTCCATGCTGTAGAATGAATGGAAAAGCCAATCAAAAGACAAAGTTAAAAACACAACACGATAAGAGTGACTCTTTCCAGACGGCAGAAATGTCAGCTGATTTGGGAAAACAGCTGATGTGATGGAAAGCTATGGAATAATAATAACAATTATAATAATAATGCGTATGCGTTCGTGATTTATGTCCTACGAGTGGGCTTACAGCGGCTGTAGGTTTGGACGTGTTGTGGTGACCTGTCCACAACCTGTTTTAACATTAACATTACATACAACAAGCTTTCACACATTTTGGAAGCAAATCTAAGCGCATGCTCAAGAAACGTTATGACAGAATATGATCCATGTTCCATTATTAGAAAATGATCCATTTGACATGCTTTGAATTAGCAGACTGAGTATCAAAGAAAGATACAAAGTTGGACTCACCAAAGGAGACGTGTGGAACTTAATGCTTCTAGTGAAAACATTGTATGTCTCTTAAAAGTACCGTGACAAGGACCTTCAAACAGTTGGCCTGAGAGAGGCCTGTAAAGCACACCAGAGCTGACCCAAATCCAGAAGTAAATATTTGAAACAAATCTGAAACTACTGACAGTGCAAGCCCTTTTGGACGTCTACCTAAAGATAGTAAAGCGCACGCATGCACCCAGACCTAAGCTATCACAGAGCCGCCTCGTTCTCGCCAGACTGGGCCAATTTTCACCCTCGTATAAACACCCAGACCATCGCACATAAATAAGTCTGGCCGACACAAACACAGGGGTAACACATGGGCTTTGAGACTATACAGAAGTAGTCAAGTGTGATGACTGCTATAGAAGATGATGGCTATATGGTCATGAGGAGGTTTTACTAGAGGCATGTTTCCTACATCAGATCTTTCCAGCTAAGACTTTTTTCTTGTTTGTTATAAAATGTCATGGTGTAGATTTTAATATACTAAAACACATTTTTGTGAAAATATGATATTCTTGATTTAGTTATAATTCAATTCTCAATGTTATACAGCTTTCTTATTCATTTTACAAGAATCTACAGCTTTCACCTACTTAGGCCTTTCATGGCAACTGACATTAACATACATAAACATTTATAAAGGCTTGTTCCAACAAGTGTCATAATGTACGATAATGAAGTAAATTCTGTCCGTACCGTCTGGCGTTCTGTAGTATCAGCCAAAAAGGCTAATAATGAAACACCTTCTGAGTCATCCTTCTAATGGAAAGCAGTGTCCTCAGTCTTGGATCATGTTAGGTGAGGAAAACATTTAAAAAGATGACAGTTTAGCAATTTAATGGTGTGTGTGTATGTGTGTGTGTGCGCCCTGCGGTGCGCTGGCGCCCCGCCCAGGGTGAGTCCCTGCCTCGCGCCCATTGACCCCAAGGCAGGCTCTGGGTACCCACAACCCTAGTAAGGATTAAGCGGTTACAGAAAATGAATGAATGAATGAATAAATGAGTTTAGCAATTTATATTTCCTTTAAGTAAAAAGGGATTCAGATTTAGCAATACTGTTAGCTAGAGCGACACTTCCTTTTGCTAGGGGTTACTAACGACGGTAGGTATACTCTTACTGTCCATTTATCGTACTTCAGATGACATGGGTTGGCTGTAGGGGTGTTATGATTGACAAAACAAAATCTGTTAATATATTCATGTTTTCATGTTCAGGCTTTTAAAGTGGGCTCCACCGAGGCGCAGTTGGTTTTGAGGAGTTTGAGGAGCATGATCACAAAAATGTGATGAGCTGTGGCCGTTCCCAACGTAGCTTAATTACAAATGTAAGATTAGAACATTAGAGACCAGAAGGTTCAGTATTATGATGCAATAATTACCCTCAGGAACTTTGTTTAAGTAAAGTGGCCCCTTATAGTCACGTGTGAACACAACACAGCACACAGTGTGAACAATGTGAAATTATTTCTCTGCATTTAACCCATTCACCAAGTGAAGCAGTGGGCTGCCACCAACGGGGGCACCCGGGGAGTAGTGTGTGCGGACAGTACCTTACTTAATGACACTCAGTGGTTCCACTAGAAGTCCTGGGATTTGAACCCACGACCTTCTGATCACAGGGGCAGACCCTGGTCATCTGACTGAGAGTACAGTGCTTTTAACTAGCAATCTCTAACATGTTTTTATGAATTCTGAAACAAAAAAAACTCACTCTCCAGGGAGTGGCATTGTTTAAAACAATTCACTCTTCAGAGGGTTACAACCAGCTGCCTAATTTAGCACATCTCACAGATGCTCTTTTGTATTGAGATCTGGGGAATTTGGAAGCCAAGTCAACACCTTGAACTCTTTGATATGTTCCTCAAACTATTCCTGAACAATGTTTTCAGTGTGACAGAGCGCATTATCCTGCTGAAAGAGGCCACTGCCATTAGAGAATACTGTTGCCAAGAAGGGGTGTGCAGGTGGGTGATACATGTCAAAGTAACATCCACATAATGCCAGGATCCAATGTTTCCCAGTAGAACATTGTTCATCACACTGCCTCCGCCAGTTTGCCTTTTCTCATACTGCAATCTGCTGCCTTCTCTTCCACAAGTTTGTGATGCACACAAACCCAGCCATTATTCATTCATTTTTTATAACCACTTAATCCTTATTAGGGTCGCGGGTACCCGGAGCCTATCCCGAGGTCTACAGGCGCGATTCAAGGACTCACCCTGGGTGGGGCGCCAGCCCACCACAGGGACCCAGCCATCCACATTATGGAAAAAAAACGTCCAATTCTGACACTCACATGCCCATTGTAGGTGCGGCATGGGCACTTTGACTGGTCTGTGGTTACACAGCAAGCTGTGATGCACTGTGTGTTAAAGGGGGCATTTAGCTGATGCTCTTATCCAGAACAACTTACAATCATTAGTTACAGGGGCAGCCCCCCTGGAGCAACTGAGGGTTAAGTGGGTCAAGGACACAATGGTAGAAAGTGGGGGGGTTTGAACCTGCAACGTTGTGGTCATCAGGTTCACAGGCAAGTGTTTTACCCACTAGACTACTACCACCCTAGTGGTGGTAGCCTAGTGGGTAGGTGTGTTCTGACACCTTTCTGTTTACTTTTTCAGCAATTTGTGCTACAGTAGCTCTTCTGTGTGATTGGACCAGACGGGCTAGCTTTCTGTTCCCACATGCATCTATGAGCCTTGAGCATGACCTTGTCACAGTTCACCGGTTGTCCGTCCTTTTTTAGGGGGGATTTTGGTGGTGCTTTGACACAGTGATCTAGCCATCACAATTTGTCAAAGTCGCTCGGATCCTTATACATTTTTCCTGTTTTTAACACATCAGCTTCAAGAACTGACTGTTCACTTGCTGCCTTATATAACTCATTCCTTGACAGATTTCATTGTAACCAGATAATCAATGTTATTCACCTCGCCTGTCAGTGGTTTTAATGTTATGGGTGTTTTGTTTATGTGAAATAGTTCTACTTCTAAAGCAAAAAATAGTCTCAAGTAGCTTTTCTTTATGGCTCACAAAGTGGAGTCAAACTTTACATGCCTTGTAAACCAATCCTATAAGGTGCCTTAAAAAAAGAAAAGAAAAGGAAAAAAAAAACTTAACCAGTCTTTTTCATACACAAACTGCTGTCATTTGTTCAAATATATGTTTAAAAGTATAACTTTCATGGCTTTCATGGCCTCGTTATTAACTGCAGAATACGTCTCCATGGTGCATACTTGTAGCTTCTTTTGTAGTTTCTTTTTTTGGTCACCTCAGTGAGAGCAGGAACTCTGAATGTCGTGATCATCTGGGATCCAGCAGCTTTGACGTAAACTGCCCCGGCATCCTCCGTTCCTTCCAAGGAAAGTTTGTTACCATGGCAGCCAAACGCTGCTCTGGGACATCTTGTGGAGAGCGTCCCATCATTCTTCGCTCACTGCTGGGAAGTACAGAGTACATTCCTGACTGGCTTTCTTCAGCTGGTGTTCAGCAGTCGAAGATGCATTTTTCAAGTCAAGAGTGATGACTCATATAGGTACCTCCACTGTAACAGTCTGAGAGAATATGTGGATTTACTTGATTCACTTGGTGATTATTCAACTTGGAAAAGAAAAAGTGTTTTCTCATGTAAACCATCAGATATTTTTCGAAATGCACAAAGTTTATTTTTTTCAGCCATGGTGCAGTTTGACCCATCAGTGTGGCAATAAACTGTGACCAAAGACCACGTCCATCCAGCTGAAGGTCGGGGAAGAGAAAAAAATAAACGGTGGCCAACCAAGGCCCTGGTCCTTCCCATCATAAACAAGAAAAATGTTTGAAGAGGCAGAAAAGACCTCAGCAAAGCCACCAGGATGAGAGAGACTGATGACACTAGCATGTGTAAGCTTCCTTCCTGGCCTCTGAAAGCCACCATGATGGCTTTCACAGACCTCGTGTGGGACCCTAAGCCTCGGTCCACCCACTGCCCGTCTGTCCTTCACATCAGCATAAGCCCGGTGGGCTTCCATCCAGCTACTTTTCTCACATTTACACCCATTTGCCACTGAAAATACAAGAATTAGCCTCTAGCATTCACTTGTTGGGCATTTTGTTCAGTTTGGTTTAGTGCAGAAGGTGCTTTTTAAGGCGGTGTCTCTAAGCAGCTTTCCAGAGACCAAAAAAAAGAGTCTTGTGAAACAAGAAAAATGCACTGTAAGACTAGAAACAGGGATGTAATGTGTTTCTTGTGAGCAACTCAAGCAAAAGCAGAGCAAATGTCTGTAGAGCTAGATGAAAGAAGATGGACAGAAAAAGTCAACTGCCTCACTAACGTGGTTGGTGAAATTGATCATTGCTTTTTTCAAAGATTAATTTCTCATATTTAAACAAGCACATGGATTGATAAGATTCCTCACTGTTTGTCACTAGAGATGCCAAAATTAGCATTTAGAATTGAGTTACTGAACATTCAAATCAGTCATTTTTTATAAATAAAATGCCTAAATGATTACGAAACTCCATAAAACCATAAAAATAATTGGATACAGGCGACACGAGCACGTACTAAACTTGAAAGAGGCATTTTTGACACCACTACAGACATTCTGAAGTTAGAATAGAGAAGAGTAAGTTGTCATCAGGCCCATAGGTCACATCCTGTCTGCAAGCATGCTCACCAAAACTGCTTTAAAAAGAAAAGTGTAGAATTCTCCACGAATACTTGGCCCACTGCTATCATCTGTTCCTCAGATGTGAAGAAGTTCCATGGAGCTACCAAATGATTGAAAACACATAGAACGTATGTATGAGTC
The DNA here is from genome assembly GCA_037974445.1 of Brycinus macrolepidotus. Classification (NCBI taxonomy): domain Eukaryota; kingdom Metazoa; phylum Chordata; class Actinopteri; order Characiformes; family Alestidae; genus Brycinus; species Brycinus macrolepidotus. Next base: position 11,627,955 of record JBBPCZ010000089.1, read on the forward strand.
ATCTTCTCACTAGTAAATTTGACATCCTGAGAGGGGGAATATTCAATATATGGAGTTCTAATTCAAGCTGCTTAGTTCCTAGTAAGTGTGAGTATGCGGGGAAGTACATATTTGTCTGTCACTGGATATTAAAGGTTAGTATTGCTTCATAGACCAATAAAGGATAGCATTTAATAAGGCCTTCTAATGTACAAAGAGATTTGTATCAGAATCGGAATCAGAAAACTTTACTGATCCCGGAGGACATTGCTTATGTTATGACTGCACAGACACACAGAAGCACAGAGACAAGAACAATATAAAATATAAAGTCTAAATAAATCTAAATAAAAATCTGTAGAAAAAACCTCAATATGAAAATACACTATGCTATACACAAATGCTGCAAGGTGAAGTGCAACCTGGGCCTCCCCAAAACACATACATACTCAAAAACACTCAAAGAGTCCACATCTGGTGACCAACCCCCACCCAGACCGCCAGCAGTTGTCAAGCAAAGTGCATCCATTTAAGCAAAACATCATCCTCTTCACTGCACATTTGTTCCCATGTTTGATTTGTCTTGAGCTCGGACACACAGTTCCTCATCAGTATCTTGCATTACTCTTAATAAAGGGAACAGGCTCCCAGTGATGGAAAGAAAGAAAAGAATGCTGGTGCACTGAAAAAGGAGGGTCAGGGGGAAAAAAAATGGATGGCCATAACAGAGTGTTTATGACTCCCGATGTTAATCTTTCTCTTCTTGAGTGAGATTAGACATAATGACAGCTAATATCTTGATGCTTGGATTTAAAACCCAAACACCCTTGAGATGGGCTAACCACAAGCAGCTACTTCCAGCTACTGCATTCATCAAGCAGATGGACTGCATGGCATTTACACAGCTGATGCTAAATCATTAACACACTTACACACATCTATATCCTGCCGGTGGATGACCAGTAAATTGGAACTCATGAAACACAGCTTAATTCTGAAGTTTGAGCATCTCGTTGATTATTACCTTTTGTTAACATGGACAAAACACATTACTTAACTGACTGGGAAAAAAAACCTTGGACCTTAGTTATTGTTGTCAAACTGTGCAACAGAATGAGAAATTAAAAGCACGACTGGAACACTAAAAAACTGCAACTGGGGCAGCTGGTATTGATGTCAGCATAGTGATTAGATTCATGGGCCTGCTTACTGAGTCTGCAGACTTTAAGCAGTGTCTGCCATCTAAATATCCATAACTTCAGCGGATTATGTTGGCAACACAAGTGCTGGAGAAGGATTTACAATCCAGGTAGCCTGTTGGGAGAAAATTGAAGAAAGGAGAAATGCTGCCCCAAGGTGGCGTAACAGGAGTTTTACACCCATTGTGAGCTCAAAACTAGGTTTACTGACATACAGTGGGAAAATATTTGTGACATATCAGAAACTCTTTGAGCTAATTAACTGCACAGCATTATATCTACACCTGAATATTAACTAGCATTAAAGTTTTGGGTTTATTCTCTTGTAAACCAGGCTAGAACAAAAGTTGCATTAAATAGGCTTTGATGTGTACGAGAATGATGTCATTAGCACTGAGCAGTGCTGGTTCTGCTCTTTGATGAATCTCAGATGACGCCAATACTGCCATGGGGGGGTGCATTACGACACCTAGAAACATCCAGGCCTTGGGCACAGGGAAACCAAACACAGGTAAACACAGCTTTCATCGACGTAATCCCACCTGCTGGGTGGCCTCATGGCAATTGATGGCACTTCGGGATGGCATCACCTACTTTCAACACCCATATGATAGCTCACAGCAAATACACGTCAGGGAAAGAGTGATCAGCTGGACGAGAAGTGGTGCTCACACCTGCCCTCGGGTGGAAACCTCGGCAATTCTGTTAGCATTCCCAGCAAAAAAAATGGCTTTATGGCATCTGGTTTATCTATCTTGACATCAAGCAAGCACACCTGGAGAAGAGGGTGATCAGCTGGTGGGGAAGCATTGCTAACGAAAGCCCTGGGGTAAACTCAGTGACTGTTCGCTAGATAAGCCTTCCTGCTAGCATCCAGCGGCAGCAGAAGTGTGGAAGGGTTTATGCCATCTGGTTCTTATATCTTCTTCTCACGGGAAATGGTCTTTTCCATCACCTGTTGACAGAGAGATTGGCTGATGATGTATATATTTCATCAACTGCCTGAAGACCAAGACTGTAGCACTGCGTAGCTAACAAAAATGGCTGACAGCAACAGGAAAGCCCTTTTATATCACCCTGATTCCTTCATGGTGTATAGCAAGATGATGGAACATTGTGGATTAGGTGGGCAGACCAGGCAAAGAAAATGGCTTCAGACTAGTATCTGCAGTATCTCCATTACTCTTACATAAAGATTTAGCACTTAATACTCTCCTCTGGTTCTCACACTGTCCTGGAACTTGAGTGTTTCCTCATATCGTTAGTCGCTTTGGATAAAATGAATGTAATGTAATGTAATCTACTCTGGTGATACTTCATTGTTTAATCATTTTTTTTGTAATTAGCCTAAGTGAAACTTCTTTAGAGTGTGGCTCTGGCAAAACACCTGGGTCATAGACGCAGTAGGCCACCCTTCACCAAAGACAGTGCTAACAACAATCATGACAAACATAAAGTGTATGCTTTAACAATTGCTGGCACAATAGAGTTCTGTTTCTGACAGATCCAGCTTCCGTGAACGGACCCGATGAATCAATCAAAGCCACTGGAGCTCCGCTGGCCGGGCTTGGATTTCCATGCTGGGTTCTTTGTAGTGGTCGACCCACACAGAGTCTACTGTCCCTCAGGTGTCAGTCTCACAGTCCAAGGCATCTGCTTGGAGCCTAACACACTGGGCCCTTTCTCTGGGGGAACGCAGGAAGAGACATGGCATGGATGTAGACACACATCCCGCCAGGTTTAGATCCTATTATACTCAGGTTTTAATTAAGAACTTGTTGATCTCGAGGCTTCGGTCTCACAGAGCTTCTTTGTAAAGGGCAAAGGCTTGGGCTCTGTTTCCCTTAATAACGAAAAAAGGGATATGAAGGATGTATGCGATAATGTTACTCCATCTTTACATTAAGGTAATTTGACACTCGTCCATGGGGGGACTTAACGAAGATGGAAACAAGTCTTTATCGGCATGCCCATAGCGTGAAAGAGGCAGCATTTCTGATTATTCATTGACAAGGCAATACTGTAATGACCACTTTTGATAGTTTGATAAATATTCATAGAAGTGTGAGGAAAATGCATTGCACTGTATTTTAAATGCATATCCAGGATTTAACAAAATGAACTTTTTATTCACATGTGACACATACAACAAATATATTAAAAAGATTCCGGATATACAGTTGCTTATATTGTTAGGCATCTTCAAAACAGCCAATAGCCAAGCAATGATCGAAGCATTGAAAATTGTTTGGCTAATATTATTTCGACAAACATCATAAATCAATACATTATTGAGGATGAAAGTTGCAGCCTGATTTCATAACATGATTTAGACGCAAGAAAACAAGGAGCTCAGAAAACAATTTGTGAAAGCTCTCTTTATGTCAGCTATTTCAAAAACCCTCTTTGATCATTCGCCTCCCTGCCTATCTACAACGGCGTCTGATGATTTTTTCAGGAGCTGCTCTTTTGAAAAGATGGTTTGAAGTAAGAACTGAGGCAGACAGCAAATCCTCGCAGAGGGCTGGATGGAGGTCGACTTCATAAGCCCTTCTCCGACGACTTCAGTCAAAACATTCACCGCTTGCGCATTTGAAGACAAAGAAATCAACAGCCAACAATTATTTCGTTTATTGGGACCCCACCAAAGTCAATGAGCTCTGTTAATTGTGGCACAATTAAAGCGGATTAAACATGCTCTCAGTGTGGCATCACAAGTCAAAGTGATATTGATATTTGATACAGTTTTTAATTTTACTCAGTAATAAAACAGTGCAAATTAAAATGCTATAAGCTAGACACTCTAGGTATTTTTAAATGATTAGATGATTTTTGTAGATGTTTAAGTTTTTAAGGAACAACAAGAAGTTTAAATTAAATGATTCATATATTTTTAGTCATTTTTAATGTCAAGTTTTCCATCTCCATCACCACTTTCATTCTCAGTATCATACATGTTCATTGTCCTGGACACGTCTGTCGTCTAAGCTTTTTGCTATAAATTTTGCTGCTAATTATATATTGCTCTCTTGTTATAAATTGAAAACCTAGCCTGCTGTGGAGTACTAACATCCTAGAATCAATTATAAACCAAAAATTCTTTTTTATTTATAAAAACAGCAATTCCAAACTTCTGAGCCGTGCTTATGTGCACGTACAAAGGCTCTGACACACCAGCTCATAATCTTGCTGGCCTGTAAGACAGACCCAAAAAAAAGGCAGGTGTGTGTTGTCCTGCCAGCTTCTATCAACCTTCGGCGGCGGCAGTAGTGAAGATTCAGTGTCTATTGGCTTCCTGCATGCTCTGATAATCATCGCCTTAGTGCGCTACACAAACCTATCTGCTTCCTGTCTTTAATTAGCCCTGCTGACAGACACCCTGCCAGCAAGACATGCTCACACAAATCCGTCAAAGGCCACTTTGTCTCGAACATGCTGAGGAACCATAGAGGCCGCAGCCTCTAAGCCCTTGATGTGGACCTCCTTGAGTCCTCAGCCTAATCCACACACACAGCTTCTAAATGGTTAAATGGTTCTAAATTCTAAATGGTGTTCTGAAGGGTTACAGGCTTCTAAACTGTTCTTAATTCTAAATAGTGTTCTGAAGAGTTACAGGCTTCTAAACTGTTCTAAATTCTAAACGGTGTTCTGAAGGGTTACAGGCTTCTAAACCGTTCTTGATTCTAAACGGTGTTCTGAAGGGTTACAGGCTTCTAAACTGTTGTAAATTCTAAATGGTGTTCTGAAGGGTTACAGGCTTCTAAACTGTTCTTAATTCTAAATTGTGTTCTGAAGGGTTACAGTCTTCTAATCTGTTCTTAATTCTAAATGGTGTTCTGAAGGGTTACAGGTTTCTAAACTGTTCTAAATTCTAAATGGTGTTCTGAAGGGTTACAGGCTTCTAAACTGTTCTTAATTCTAAATGGTGTTCTGAAGGGTTACAGGTTTCTAAACTGTTCTAAATTCTAAATGGTGTTCTGAAGGGTTACAGGCTTCTAAACTGTTCTTAATTCTAAATGGTGTTCTGAAGGGTTACAGGCTTCGAAACTGTTCTAAATTCGAAATGGTGCTCTGGTGTTCAGGGTTACAAAATCATCTCAGATAGTCTTAGGTATATGCCCAGGAATATCTGGTCGAGTTTCTTGAGGTTGATAGTAAATTATACCTATGGTTTATGCAATGGTGTTGAGAATTATGTGCGCTTGGAAACATCTGCCGAGCATATTTGGGTCGTAGAATTGTTTTATGCTGTAGCGGTGCGGCCTCCATGTGTTGTTTTTGTGTAATTCACCATGCCAGTCGCTATCCTTAAGAAAAGGTCAAGGTGGACAGAACTCTTCCTCTTTCTCCAAGGTGCATTGAGATCTGCAGTGAGGAAACACAATTATTCAAGCACTTTTGAACACATCCATAATAAATAAATCTAGTGCATATCCGCTTCAAATTTACAAAAAACAAAAGCAAGAACGTATACATACACATACATGCCAAAAGTATGTGGACACCCCTCCTAATTATTGAGTTCAGGTGAGTTCAGCCACACCCATTTGCTAACAGGTGTGTACAATCAAGCACATAGGCATGCAGTCTTCATAAATAAACACTGGCAGTAGGTCGTACAGAAGAGCTCAGTGACTGTGTCATAAAAAATGCTACAAGTCAGTTTGTGAAATTTCTGCCATGCTAGGCCTACTCTGGGCAACTGTAACAGCTCAGTTCAGCTCAGACCACACTAAGACCGCTGGGTGCTGAAATCTTCTGTTACATCACTCACTACAGATGTCCAGCGGTGCAAAAAAAGCAAAACTGCAGTGCAAAATTCCCAAACAGTGGAAAACTACGAAATAAGACCACTATGCATAAAGCCAAGTGTCAGTTAGAGTGGTGTAAATCATGCCACTACTAGACCCTGGAGCAGTGGAAATGTGTTCTCAGGAGAGATTTACGCGTCACTATCTGCCTGACTGATGGACGAATCTGGATTTGGCAGATGCCAGGAGAATGCTACCTAATGCTAACCATAAAGTTTGAAAGAGTGGCGATAATGGGCTGGGGCTGTTTTTGGGCTAGGTCCCCTGAAGAGTAATGTTAATGTTACAGCACACAAAGACATTTTAGACAATTCAACGCATCCAACTTTGTGGCAACAGTTTTGGGAAGGCCCTTTCCTGTTCCAGCATGAATCTGCCCCTGTGAACAGCGAGCAAGTGCAAGCGAGGTCCATAAAGACATAGTTTGATGAGTTCATGCTCTTTTGACTGAATGCACACAAATTGCCACAAGCACATTCCAATGAATACATTCTCTTCCCAGAAGAGTGGAGGCTGTTACTGCCACAAAGGGGAGGGGGTGACTCCATATTAATTCCCATGGTTTTGGAATGGGATGTCCAAAAAGCTCATATAGGTGTGATGTCAGGTGTCCAAATACATTTGGCCAAATAGGGTATATGGGAATATATAGGGTTAAATGTATTTGGACACCTGACATCCCATTCCAAATTCATGGGTATTTATATGGAGTGCACATGAAAATATTAAAACATATAAGTATTGCTGCAAGAATAAAATGTTCTAGCACAAATTGCACCTGATGTCACTATAAAAGACACTACCACCGGCTGGAAAGGTTTCAAGCATAAAAGGTGAAGGAACTTTTGTCAAACTATAACTAATCATCCCTAGACGGGTGCACCATGCAAAACTTCTGTCAAAATAATGATAAGGAAAGTAAGAGAGAAGCTAGCAGTCATTTGAAAAGAGCTGAAATCAGCAGGAACAACAGTTAAACAGAGAACAATAGGCAATGAACTGCACTGTAGTCATCTCTGTTCCTAAAAAAAGAAGCACAGAGATGCAGGTCTAACTATTTCACAGTCATTTAGACAAATCAGAACCCCTCTGGAATACTGTAATAATTCATCTCCTCATGACTGGCAAACGAAGGGTTGCACACAGAACACCATATTGCATATAGTGAAGCAGGCAGGCGGGAGAATCGCAATATGGGGCTGCTCATCTGCTAACAGTACTGCAGCATTACACTATATCAAAGGAAACACGAATGGAGCTACACTATATGGACAAAAGTATTGGGACAAACCTGTTTTTCAGGGTTTGGGCCAGGCCTCTTACTTCCAGTGAAGGGCGATCTTAATGCTTCAGCATACCAAGACATTGTGGACAACGCCATGCTTCCAACTTTGTGGACACAGTTTGGGGAAGAACCTTTTCTATTCCAGCATGACTGTGCCCCA
>JBBPCZ010000089.1:11639440-11649524 GCA_037974445.1 Brycinus macrolepidotus
GCCCAAACCCTGAAAAACAGGTGTGTCCCAATACTTTTGTCCATATAGTGTAGCTCAGAGACACCCTCTAATTCCATGTTTCGATACGTCACTGTATGAAAAAAAGATTAGGATTTCCGGTTCATGTCGGCTTTAAGGTTATTAGTTAGTAACACTGCAGCATTTAGCTACAAGAAGACACAATTATAGGAATACACATTATTTGAAACCTGGTGTTTAACACTGATATAACCACGTCCCAAACGTTTCATGAGAGATGTCATATGCTGTCATGAGCTGTCATGACAGAATATGTTCATTAATGTATCATGTTATCATAACTGTAATTGTCATATCATACTTCATAATGCTTGATTAGAAGGTAATGGAGATTTGCTGTGATCTGCTGTGCCGACCCCAAATCAGGAGCAGCCAAAAGTAGAAGAAGAAGAAGAAGACTTCATAACGCTTGATGTAAGGACAGCTTTATGCAAACATTTTTGCGAACTGTACTCTAGTAACCCATCATGACATCATACATTATTATGAGAGGGCACTGTTATATTACTGAACAAGGCAGCATATGATATCTGCCACATGTTCGTGGCATGTTTATGTCATTCTTTTATAGGAAGATTTGAGTAAAATGTTCCCCAAATGTGTGTGTGTGTCTTTAAAAAGGTGGTGGCTGGTGATGGCTGGGTTTTCGTGGCGCGTAATGACCCTGGCTACAAGCCATTCTGTGGGCCTCTCTACTCCCTCACAGATAACGGCTATAAAATGAATCCTTGAAGTCTCCCTGAAGCATACACCTGATGCACACTACTTAAAGTGAAGAGGCAGCAAACAATGCCTCCAGCTATTGATGCAGTAGCATTTGGGAATGAACTCATGATTCCAGGACTGCCAGTGGCACCACTGAGGTACCCTTGAGCAAGGTACCGTCCCCACACACTGCTCCCTGGGCGCTGTGTTCCTGGCTGCCCGCTGCTTCACTTGGTGAATGGGTTAAAAACAGAGGAAGAATTTCACACTGTTCACACTGTGAGCTGTGCTGTGTTTACGTATGACAAAAAATGGTCACTTCACTTCACTTCATGAAGTGGTGGAAGACATGATTTGGGTAAAGGACTAACCCGGTCCCAGTTTAGGGCCTGAAACATAATCAGTAACTCCAAAGTCATAACCACTTTTGATTACCATGACCAATAATTTAAACAAATTTCCCTGTACTTAGAAAAAAAAACCAAAAACCCATTGACTCAAAACACACCACAAACAGTAGCCAATGAACAGGTTAAGAGACAGCGGATGCTTTTGTACGGAGCACAGGGAGTGACATAGAAATCATGGTCTGCGGTGATTTGTGGTGCTACAGATGCTGGAGTGAAATGTGGCCAAGTGTATTCATTCATTTTCTATAACCGCTTAATCCTTGCTAGGGTACCCAGAGCCTATCCCGGGGTCTATGGGCGCGAGGCAGGGACTCACCCTGGGTAGGGTGCCAGCCCACCGCAGGGCGTACACACACACACCTTTTACTCACACACTCACACCTACGGTCAATTTAGAATCCCCAGTTCACCACATGCGTGTGTCTTTGGACTGTGGGAGAAACCAGAGACCCCGGAGGAAACCCACGCCACCACGAGGAGAACATGCAAACTCCACACACACAAGGATTCAAACCCCCAGCCCTGGAGGTGTGAGGCAACAGCGCTACCCACTGCACCACCATGGGGTCCATGTGGCCAAGTGTAAACATACCGAATTTCAAAATTTTAGGTTACGAGGTTCTTGAGACGTTCTTGAAATGTGTCAGTTGCAGCAGATTAAATTAGGATGGATCCCAATAGACGAAATTTCACTAAATGTGGTATGCTTCGAAAGAATGTGGTAGTGTGAATGTGAGGAAGAGTATATGACACTGACAACCAAAATTCAGTAAAAAAAAAAAAAGAACACAATAACAAAGAAATAAATGAATAAATAAAAACACTGACTTTTTACTATGAAATCACGATTGATGGTTGATTTAAAGAGCAAAACTATTTCAATAAATAATCTCAGCAATCAAACACTATCAGAAAAAGCCACTAGAAGCCTCCATTGTATATATATATATGCATGTGTGTGGCCATGTTGCTTAGCACTGTCAGTTTAATTTGCGCTGTTGCTGGTGATATGTACTGCTACCAAGCTGTAGAATGCTTTGGTAGAAAAATCTTAATTTATCAACACTGCTATCCCCTCACCACTATATTTACATTTTCTGCTTGGTCTTGAGATTAGAATGGTGTGTGCACCCTGCGGTGGGCTGGTGCCCCGCCCAGGGTGAGTCCCTGCCTCGCGCCCGTTGACCCTAGGATGGGCTCCGGGTACCCGCGACCCTAGTGAGGAATAAGCGGTCACAGAAAATGAGTGAGTGAGTGAGTCTTGAGATTAATGATGACTCGATTATTTCCCCCTCACATGTCTTTTAAACTCTGCACCTCAACAATGCACAGTGTGCTTGATAAGCTGCAGCCTTTGTAAATCAAGTGCTAAATTCAGGCCCATTGTGTGGGCATATTGCATTTGTTTCATGCCACGTTTTGCAATACACCTGTACATCTATCCCTAAGTGTTGTGAACATGTCTGTGGCACCACACTCAGACCTAAAAGTGTGGACCCTTAGGGCCAATTTCCAACCCTTAGAGTACAAGGGGTTCATTCCTCAAGATACCTTGTATGGAAGGCCATAGAACAATGAAGCCAACACAGACCTGGCATAATTATGGTAAAGCCTCATGCAACATCAAGGCACCCACTCTCTGGAACCTAAACACTTTGTAGCCAATCCCCACCATCCCACTTGTGGGTGACCTGAGGGCCACGATCACGTCTGTCTCTCTTTCTTTCTCTCTCTATCACTCTTTTCCTCCTCACCTCAGCTCCAGAGGAATTCTGCCGCTGGGCTTTTTAATATTACCCGGGCTCCGGTGCGGCCCGGCTAACACGAGCTGACACCACAGATTAACCGCAGACAGCAGGAATGCCACAGCGCCTTTGTGCCACGTGGAGTGTGGCCAACTCAACGCCTTCAGCCAGCCCAGGCAGCGGGAGAGCTCTGGGAAGGTAGGGAAAGAGAGGTAGAGAAAAAAGAGGGTGAGAAAAAGAAAGTAGAGCGTCTTACAGAGGGCTTTGTGCAGACTTGAGCTCATTGTTATAAAAAGACTTCATTTCCCATCACCACCCTGAAGAGAACTCATTTTGAGCAGCAAATCATGACCTGAAGCAAAGCCAAGTTTGAATACCATAAGGCCACACACGTTTTTTTTTTTTTTTTAACAGTCATGTTCACTTCAATAAAGCGAAGAGAAAAAATATGTTGGCTCACCTTGATGAGTTCATGCTGGAAGGCATAGCTTCCTTTAAATGTAGTTTTAACTTGGCTTTTTAGATGTGAAACTGGCTTGCAACTCACTTACTATTGGACTCACACACTCACTCACATTAGTAGACTAAGCATTCTCCACAAGGGGGTGACACTAGCAATGAAACACTTTATAATCATAATTTTATAATAATAATAATACTTTTTATTTATATAGTGCCTTTCTCAAAGGTCTACTATAGAGTAAGAGCAGTGTACTGCACCAATGACACAGAGTGTCCTTATTAATTGAAGGTTCCTATGCTAATTGCAGCTAATACAATTTGATGAGAAATACTAGGCAGTATGTTAGAGTTCATTAGAGTTCAGAAGCTTAGAAGTTTGTTTTGGAAGCTTAGAAGCTTTTTTAGAAGCTTTTTAAATTTGGCATAACCACATCCGGCCCACTTGTACCTCTAACACTTAGAAGCTGCAGCATTAATAAAAGCATGGTGCAATTTGATGTGAATTATTTGCTACTGAAATGGAGGAATTCAGCTAGAAGTGCAGATTCTAAACGTTCAGCTGATGTCACGTTTATGTTTAAGTAGAAGAGGAGATCATTTATTGTGATATGAATATGATTTTAGTATAATAACAGTATTTAATTTTTTCAACTTTTTACTTTTGTGCACCCCACTGCCACTTCAACACTTCCATCCTTTCCATCTTAAAGTCAAAGGGAAATGACATTCGGCTGTTTCAGAGGTATTGCAGAGAAAACGGACCACCAGAGACATGGCATGGATGCTTGGCTAGCTGCGTCACTCACATGGCATCAGGGTGAACTCCACAAACAAACCCAGAACAAGACGAGGTCTGTAACTGATCATAAAGGTTCGTAAAGGATCACGAAGGTTGTTTTAGCATCTTTCTTTGAAAATGAAAAGCAAGTCCCCTGAAAAGAATGGAAACTATAATAAAAGCAAAAGGGGGAACACTAAATGCTGAAAAAAAAAAACAAAACATATATTAGCTGTTCAGGCTTCTGTACGATTTTCCATTAAATGTTTTCTGCTATTTTTGTACAGAATTGTATGCAATGATGTAATTCTGTAATTGCAGAATTTACTATTTAAATAGTAAAGCAAAGCAACAGAGCAAATCAAATCTAGACGTCTTATGAATATTAAAGAAGGAATAAATACTGTATCAAGTAATAAATCTCATCATCTAGTTCAAACTATGAAAAAAGGCACCTGGTCTGATGTGTTCTGGTTTATTACAGGGGCAGATTGATGCTGATTAAAGTGTAGAGTTAAAACCCTTTTGGACGCAGTTGGGCATGTGACCTTCTGTGTCTTTAATTTCAGCTTTCCGAGGTTTCAGAAAATGTTTAGAAGTCCAAACATCCCTCCCATCAGCTGCACTGGCTTAGCACGGTTCCGGACGCGATGGGAAGAGTGGAGAGAGCGATAGCCCCTGCAGGGAGGGACGGGAGACCCTGCGGTGCCAGAGGCGCAGCCACGGACACCTGGCATTTTGTTGGTGGTCAGGGTTGCCACGGCAACCTCACCAAGACTCGGCTAGGGTCCCCTGAAACAAGGGAGTTCGGCGATGCATAGGTGCCCGTTCTTTGCGGATGGTGTTATGCAGAGTCGTGCCATGACAACAATGGTATTGAATTTTGTTGAAAACCAAAAACTCTATTTGAAAAAGTACCATTCAATCAATAGCACTGACCCAACTCTTACACTATGTTTCTCAGACAAAATTTCATCAGTCTGGAAAAAGGTCAGAAGAGGGTTTTTTTTTTTTTTTTTTTTTTTTTTTTTTTGAGAGGGATTAGTTAGCAAAGGAGAGACGTGGAAAAAAAAGCATGCTAGAAGAGAACAGGAGAGAGAAGTAGAGAGGTATTAGCCAGGCCAACAGGAAAAGAAGCTGTCTATTGCAGATTAGCTAGATGGCGGGAGGTTCAAAGAAAGATAAAAAAAAAAAAAAAAAAGAATGCGTGTATGTGCGTGTGTGTGTGTGTGTGTGCGTGGAGAGAGAGAAAGAGAGAAAGTGAGAAGGGGGGGACAACGGGATCTTTTAGTACTAGAAAGATCTGAGAAAGTAGCTGAACCAAATGGGGTGAAAAAAAGAGGGAAAATCACAAGTTAAAAGAAAGAAAAGATGAGGGTGAAGGAGAACAAAACTTCAGGGGGAATGAAAGGCTCACCAAGCAGAGAGAGGCCAGAGAGAGGGAGGTCTGACAGACAAGAAGACACAAAGCCAGAGTGAGAGAGAGAAAGAGAGAGAGAGAGAGAGAGAGAAAGTAGGGGGGGAACAAAAGAATTATTCGAAGAACAAAACTTCTCTGTATGACGGAAATGAACTGATGTAAAATGAAAAATCTTCAAAAACCCAAGCTGCTCAAACAAACACACAAGCCCCTGCAAACCCTTTTGGAAAGACTTCAACCTTGGGGGCAAAGCTATGAACTGCCCATGCAGTGAACTCTTTCCAAGTGTTTGCCGAAGATTACTTTGCTTTGGATAGAATCTGACCACATTATTGTCGGTACAATGTTCAGGAGGAGGCTAAGAAGCTGGATACCGGGGGCGTACTATTTGACTTTAGCTTAAGTTTTAACAGGTTCCAACGTGTTTCACCATATGAAAGTGATACTGTACCAGGCACACTGTAAAAGTGCTTTATTGGCTATGACACAAATGTGTGTGTGTGTGTTTCTGTGTGTGAGAGTGTGTGTGTGAGAAAGAGAGAGGTAGATGGTTTATATAGCCTGAGGAACATGCAGTTACATTTTTACGGCATGCCAGTAGACTGTCTTTACATGCTAACAAGTTATGTGATAAGCCTCCATAGACTTCCACAATAAGGTCCCTATGAATTATTAACTGAACAATATGACCAGGCCGCAGCCCAGTATCATCGCATTGCCAGTTATTCAGGATGCTTAATGAAGTTTAGTACCGCAAACTGCAATAAAGTCACTCTCTGCTCAACAAGGAACTAGCAAGACCATTACAGAAGCGGTACACTGATTAGTCTGATGAACTGCAGAAATTGCAATATTGACCCTCATGACAGTAGATGGCTAAAACAGCTGCAAAACCTCTACAGGATGCATGTTCAGCAACTAGCAAGCCATCCACGTTGCTCACCAAGCACAATGTGCTGCATTATCTAAAACCAACACCAGCCACTTTGTTTCAGCTAAACTGCAGAGGAATGGTCAGGAAATGTGTGGAAAATCATTAAAAATCAATTTTAGAACTGTAGCTCAAAATAGTTCATTTGTGTGGGAAGACAGAGCACCCGGTCAAGGCTTGAATTCCAGTAATGTGTCAGGCTAGGCTCATACTTTCAAAAAAAATAAAAATAAAAATAAAAAAATAAAATAAGCTCCAATCCTGAAAAACCTGAAAAAAAATACCTGACTCATTTTGCATATTTTTTTTAAATTCTACCAGCCACATACAAAGCACTTTCCAGTGTAATCAAATAGCCTTTCAGATTTTCCATGTCAAATAACAGCACGCCTGATACGGAATGTCGGCCTTCAGACTGCTAAACAGCATTGTAAAACATTATCTTCCGTATTGTTTGCTTTCCATCCATTCACTGAATAAACTCATAAAGAAGAAAGAATTTCCTGCTGACAAGCAGGAGCTCCATACGGCAGTGTTTATGTAGTTCCCTCCCATTAGCAATAAATGGGGTATGCCGCAAGTGAGAGTGAGATATCCACTAAACAAACACACACGCATACACTTAAACATACAGCAGAAAGCTGCGCTATAATACTCCTCACAATGGCCAGTTTAAAGCCGACAAATCAAGCAGGCATTATTTAATTTCATTAGCATGTGCGACGCTAAGCTCGCTCTCTGTGGTAACAATGTCTTAAAAGTGCTTTACAGTCATCACAACATGAATGCATGTTGTTTGCTTTTGATTTCGAAATCCTTCCTGAACCCTTGAAGTCTGAATGGCCACTCTCTGAATGTGCTCTGTAACTAAGCAGGGGATATTTATCTTTACAAGTAATACAAGTGGATCGCTATTGGGCTCGCAACTTTGCTCACCAAGGACAGTCGCTATATTAGCCAAAACTTTGCTTATTTCATTTCAGAAAAAAACTGGTGTGGCAAAGTAGTTTGCTCACAATAGTTTGAGTGCAGTCTTTATGTTGAGAATATTTACCAATGAGCAGTTAATTAGAAAGGATGTTAGCTAGTTAGCCAGCAACTATACATACAATAGATCACATCTACACTGATTAGCCACAACATTAAGTGAAGTGTCCATTTGTCATGTGAACACACCACAGCACACAGTGTGAACGGCACAAAATTGTTCTCTGCATTTAACTCATTCACCAAATGAAGCAGTGAGCAGCCAGGAACACAGCACCCAAGGGCAGTGTGTGGGGACGGTGCCTTGCTCAAGGGCACCTCAGTGGTGCCACTGGCAGTCCTGGGATTCAAAACCATGACTTTCTGATCACGGGGGCAACTCCTTAACCACTAGACCACCACTGACACTGATTGTATTATTACAATGTCATCTGTAAAGTCATCTGTAAAGCAAGAGAACAGTCAGTTCTTGAAGTTGCTCCCGGACAAGATGTGCTGCTATTGGTATTTATTTTGTATCATATCGATCCTAGAATGGATCAGTGGGAGGGATGCTCTGCACATCACTGGCAGACTCCTCCCTTATAACATATACATTAAACTCAAGAAACAATTTAGCTTGTAATAAATACATTTGTTAAATCTTTTTACACCTTTTCATGTGACTGCTGATTGACCTACATGGCTGCCTGAATTAAGTCACTAACTCCTGCCCACAGACTGATATCTGGGTCTGCCCCCCAGCTACCTTAACCCTATCATTCAAGCTTATGTTCCTGCTCGCTCCCTCCCCTCCTCCAGGGAACATCATCTGGCTCTGCCATCCCTACACACAAGGCAAACCCAGTCCAGACTCTTCTCTTTTGTGGTTCCCTGCTGGTGAAATGAGCTGCCAAAGATGACCAGAGCAGCAGAATCCCTCTCTAGCTTCAAAATCCTCCTGAAGACTCATCTGTTCAGACAGCACCTCCTCTCCTAATGATGTGTCTATCTTCTTGCATTACACTTACATAAAGATTTTGCACTTAGAACTCTCCTCTGTTTCTCACACCGTCCTGAAACTTGAATGTTTCCTCATACTGTAAATCGCTTTGGATAAAAGCGTCTGCCAAATGAATGTAATGTAATGTAATGGCATCTTTTTGCACCAAATTAGAGAGTAGTATTAATAAGAGTATCAATAAGTATCTGAATCAAGGAACAATATCAGTATTTGTATCAGTATCACTTAAATCCTAACGATACCCATCCCAACTCATCGTCCCTTTGTCTAGAACAAAGTTTTTTTTGTGAAAAACAAGTCCCACTGAGATTCTTATTTGGATTGTGGACCATTCTCAGCACAGCTGTGACACTGACACCGGAGTGGCACAGCAGTGTTGCTGGATTTTTGTTTTTTTGTCAGTGTCACGACTAGGTTGACCGTTGTTCACCAAAAATATCTAGCCAAGAGTGGTTCTGTGGTCAGAAAGTAATTACTGATGAAGGGCAGGAGGATGGCCAACGCAAACTGTGCCAACATTAGCAACATCTAAGTCAAGTAGGTTTTATTGTCATTTTGTACACAAAAAAAACAGTGAAACAAAACAACGTTTCTCCAGGACCACGGTGCAACACAAGAACACAACAGAACGCCACGAGACCAGAAGTGCAGACCGGATGAAAGAGAGTGCAAGACAAACACAAGAGCAACAAAACAACTGGACAAGACAACATTTAGTGCAAAATCTAAATCAAATGTCTTAAAAACAAAGGCTCCTAATGGTTATTGGCTTCAATGTACAGTTCTACTGAAAAAAAATCCTTAATTTTAGTTCCTCACATTAGCACATTAATTTACAAAAATGATTGAAAGGTTTCACTAAAAGGTTATATAGGGAACCAAAAGAAGTTCTTCTGTGGCATCATTCCAAAGAACACTTTTGGCACCTTAAAGAGTTTAATGTCATCTTAGTCTTGCAAATGACAACTACACTAAAAAGCCCCTTTACTGGCACAGCTCACTCAAGCCATTTCCATGCATTTTGAGACTGCTTTGGTGGCAGATACCATTTCAGTTTAGAGCTGCAGAAAACCAAACTATAGCACATAAACGATAAGTAGTGCTAATAAAACATCAGTAATGCTTTCTGATCACTGAATATGCAAAATTACCATCACGGACATAAAGCATTGAGAATAAGAAATTAAGTATATACATATTTTCAGAAGAACCTCAAAGACAAAGTGGGGTTATTTCAGTGTTTCCTGTCCGTTGCATCAGGCTAAGCATGTTATTGAAAGTTTGGACGGTTTATAATGGAAACGGAGATAAGATCAATGCTCTTTGCCTACTTTCTTTGACTGCCATGAGGAAAAATAATAAAAGGTTGGCCTCAGATTTTTTAATATCTCTGATTTATTGTGGCATGCTGTAATGGTTTGTTTTTTTGTTTTTGTTTTTTTTTTTGGTGTGTGTGTTTTTTTCCCCCAGATGTATTTATCTGTTGGCTAAAAATGTCTGTTTCTAGACATGAAAGAGTACCTGCCCTGTCTGTGTTACCTAAGTGAAGGCAAGGAAAAGTACAGGTTCTCCTTCGTTCTCTCTCTCTCTCGCTCTTTCTCTCT
>JBBPCZ010000089.1:11682287-11697255 GCA_037974445.1 Brycinus macrolepidotus
TTGTCAGCAGTTCTTAAAAACGAAGGCAAAGCTGTTCAGTTCAATACTTGCACCTATAAAAGATAAAACCTGAGAAATTGAACATTTTTGCAGTGGTCTCTTATTTTGTGTGTGTATATATATATATATATATATAGGTTCGTATGTAACAATATTTTCTCATATTGTTCTTTTATCAAAACTTCATATATATATATATATATATATATATATATATACACACACACATTTTTTCCCGTCCCTAACCCTACTGGCTTTCCTCCCGTTTTCCTACAATGTCAGGACACTGTTGTCAAGAAAAGGTATAAAAACAAGTACAGAGTGCCTGAATCTCTGGGACAGGTGTGTATAAGTGGAATAAGTGTCCCAGTCAGTGCTGCATTATTCTGAGGAGCAAAAGTGGGCTTGGTGCTCACCTCGTTTGTTTGACGCATTAGACTGCAGCTTTGAGGAGTGGCAAAGGAGTGCACACTGCAGTCCTGATCTCACACTAGTGTCTGCCCTAGTCTGGATTACAATCACTCCATCAGACACAATCACAGTCAGTAGTATGGAAGGTATTTCAGTATGTGTATGTCTGTTGCATACTGCCAGCTGCAAACAACATTCGACGGATGGTAAGATTTTAGAAATCACTGCATAGAATGAATTCATAGGTGTCAACTTCTAGCCACCAATTCTAGCATCCAACAGTTTTCACTGAATGTGGATTAGGCCTATGTGGGAATAGAAAGGAAGAAAAATGTATAAAAAAAAAAAAAAGATGTTAAAATCAGAAACACAAAACAGCCCCCTGCTATCACAAACTGCATTGTTTAGTTTCAATGATCTGTGTTAGCCTCATATTGACCCGAGTAAATCATTAAATAGAAGCCAGTGCTGTGATTAGGAAAAGAAGGTAAAACGTCTACACGCAAATTTAGCACATGGTGAGCTACTGAGTACTGTTGTCTAAGGCATATCATTGATCCCAGTAAATAACAGCACATTTCCACAAGTTTCCTGAAATAAAATTGAGCTTCAGACTTTGGGCAAAATACGCAGGTGTCACTTGCAATCACAAAAGCATACTGAAATTGATATTAAAGGTCCCATTTAATAAAAAAAATAAATTTGCCTTGCTTTTTTTAAATTAAAAAAAAAAGTTAGATATAGTATGTAAACACAGTTACTGAGTCTGTACAGTCTATGTATGGAAGCTAGGTAGCAAATAGTGAATTCACTATTTTAGTGGGGTCACGAAAACCAATGCATGTACACGTAGCCACCTATTCAGGCTGTTAGCAGTTTAGCCCCCCAGTTCATGCTAATATTTGCATTAGCATATCAGTCTGGACTGCATTCTGAAGTATACGGCAGCCAATCAGAGCAGAGATTGCTGAATATATATCAGTCTTGAAGGAACAAGTATGAAAACAGCTTTAATTTAATTCTAAGGAATAAACAGAGGCTGGAAAACTGGCACGTAGAAATGAATCGTACAGAGTGCCTGAATCTCTGGTACAGGTGTGTATAAGTACACGTAGCCACCTATTCAGGCTGTTAGCAGTTTAGCCCCCAAGTTCACACTAATATTTTTATACATTTACTTTTGGTCCAGAAAACCACCCAAATGTCATAAGGAGACCTCAAGGAAAAAAAAAATTCAAATATCAAAAATGTAAGATGTGGGCCCTTTAAGTATTTCTCATTTAGGCTCAATGAGCGGAATTCAGTCGACACTTTCAGCTGGAACTGCATTTCTGCATTTCTGCTCGTAAACAGAATTAGAGATTTATTTTTTATTATGGTTTGAATTTGATGAAAGGTAACTTCTACTGCGTAAAAACATCCTTTGCTTACTGGCACGTTTTTGTATCCTGAGATCAAGTATACAGACATTGAAACATATATAAAAATAAAAAAAAACAGAGATGCCACCTCAGAACTTCTAATGCAGATGTATAAAGTAAATCAAATTGTTACTTGCAATGCAAGTAAATACATAATATATAATAGGAGAGTAAAATAAAAGCAATCTTGGCTACATAAAAAAAAAAAAAAAGTTCCAAAACATTCAGCCACATTCAATCCATAGAGGTACTCAGTGTCCACAAACATTGCTAAGCAGAAAAGATGGTGGTTGGTTGTTCTCTGCACCGACATTATTAGGGCAGCACGCGGCCATTGAGCAGAAAGCAGGGCGTCTACTCAGGGAAAGCTAGGAGGCTGTACAGTTATCTTCCACGGTGTAACTCTAAACTATACAACCTACTACCTCATCCCGAGACAACGTCATTCCCACGCTAGAAGCAGAGACTACGAAACATCTGAGTCAAGGGAGTTTGAAAGTGCTCATTTTCACACGTCCACACATTAATACTAAACTGTGTCCTTACTATGTAAGAACTTTCAACAACATCGTAAGAATATTTCGTAGCTCTGAAAATGATTTCTTTTTACACAGTTCTCATATATGGAGCCACACTTTTCATTTCTCATTCTCATAAAGAAATAACTTCTCAAATCATTTATAACTGAATAATAAATCATTAGACTAAGAACTGAATAAGCCTAGGAATTAAAAACAGTAGCCGTCGTCCTTGGTTCCATAACGAATGCACCAAGAGAAACTCTCCAAAATGACACAAACAAATGATTATAATCTCGCTAGATTAACGTACATTTAGGTTACGGATGCTTTTTCCTTCTATTATAAAGTTATTATGTAAGCTTTCCTTATGGCGGCGGCCCTCTATTCATGAGTAGCCCTACATTAGTAGCCCTAAAGCATCGTATGTCACTAGGATAGTTAAGAGGGCGTATAGCGTCTTGGAACTTTCCAGAACATGACGGCTGTTGAAGAGGAGGGAAGGGCGTCACAGTGGCCTCGCAGACACATACCTGTAGACGCGAGCTTGTGCCCAGAGTCATCACAAGTTCGGATCTACGGGTTTGTGGCAGCTGGCAGTATCGCTCTGACCAGGCCAAAGCCTTCTCCTAGACCGTCCCACGAAGCGCAGCTTTATGCAGGACTAGAGAGGATGCAGTTGCAGCGCATGCTGAAGAATACTGCATCATGTGAAGCAGCGTTTAGGTTAGGTTAGGTTATGCTAGGCTGCAGAACACAAAAGGAGAAAAGTGCGTAAATGAGCTCCATCTGTTGATCAGATTTACAGAAGATATTCTCGGTTCCATAGCAACGTACTTAGGAAAAAACCTGGAAGTCCCCAAAGAAAGAAAGAGCAGTGAGACAGTTTTCAAGGATTTTACAAATATAAAACCTGTGCCTCTTAGGCAGAGTTGTCCAGAAACGATATTGACAACTGCATGAAACAAGAAGTGAGAAGCTGTGCCATCCGCCACAATGCTGAATGCTGTATATAATTAGGCTGATAAGCTATGTGAGTAAAGTACCGTAGATCTTTCCAAACAATTAAACTCAGCCCAGCCGTTAAATGAAGATCAAATAACTTAAGATTTAGCAGTGGTGAACCTGAATGTCTCACAAAATGTACAAAAGTATCCTCCAAAAAAAGACACGTAGTTACATTGTGTTAATTCCTGAACCGAAGTTTATGTGACATTAAGACTTTCGCTCTGAAGAGTAATGCTTGGAAACGAACTGCCAAGCTGCCCAGTGGTATAAGTATAATGATCCACAACACAAAAAAAATAAAAATGTCAGTGAAAGACTGTAATAGGGTTAAACGAATTCTGTCTTCATAAAAAAAAAACCAAAAAAAAAACAAGCAAATATTACCAATTTAAAACGCTGGGGCCGAATCATACTTCAGTACAGGTAGCTGAGTAAATATAGCCCTGCTTGGTGAAACCATTCA
Organism: Brycinus macrolepidotus; assembly: GCA_037974445.1. Lineage (NCBI taxonomy): Eukaryota > Metazoa > Chordata > Actinopteri > Characiformes > Alestidae > Brycinus > Brycinus macrolepidotus. The sequence continues at coordinate 11,686,109 of JBBPCZ010000089.1, forward strand.
CAAAGAGTCATGAAACGAAATCAAACAAGACGAGATGAAAAACCCAGCATAATGACAAGCTAGGATATTGCCTCAACCCATTACGAACTATTGTTGCAACGCCAGCGTTTTCAATAAAGAAAAGTTGGACGTGGGGTGCTTGGGTGTGTCCTGGCAAATGAAAAGGTGTGTGACTGAGAGCTTTACGACTTCAATGAAAACGTTTGAAAGCACATGGAGAGTCCTCCTGGAAACTGTCTTAATTTCATAAACTCCATTCTCCTCTTTCCAGATTCATAGAATAAGATGAAGGTCATTATGAAAGGACACGGCCACATGTTAGCTGGATGTTAGCAAGCTGCTGCTAGCCTCAAAGCACTGCAGCGTGGCTGACACTTCCCAACCATGCCACACCAGATAAACGCATCCAACCTTTCCTGAAAGATGAAAAGTCACACTTGCGGAGGCCAACCAAAGTTCGGACAATAGAACATGCTTTCAAGGAGCTGCGTTAAACTGGCGTCCTAGCTAAGCAGCACGGTTAGCGTTTTGCTTTACCTGGTTTTTGATGTTGCATTTTATGGCCTGCATCGCTACCCGAAATGACGGGTGTCGTGTCATCCACCTGCAAACTCTGCACCAAAGCCTTGCCTGGTTTGTACGAAGGCATGTAAGCACAGCAAGCTGTGTCTAGCTATGCCATGATTCATGGTGAGCTGCCACTCCCTTAGAAAAATCAGATAAAATGATAAAGCTATTGGTGCGTTTTATAATGTGGGCAGCAGGTATGTCAACTAATATTTGTCAGGTTTGTCAGGAGCCGAAACATATGCTATCTGGAACATCTTGGAATGAAAATGAAGGGTTGGTGGGTTGGTACAGTGTTAGCCAAGTGCTTTGCAAATCAGACCAACTCAGATTTCACATTCAAAATGCTGCTCCATGGAGAATGCTGTGGAATGATCGATCCTTGGTCAGTAGTGCTGTATTATGTGACAAAAAAAAGCATAGAGAGGCATAACAAGCAAAAAAGGAGTAAAGCTACGGCAAAATTTGTTTATTGAAGTGTTTGATGAATTCTACGGAATCTGAGACGAATACCCCAGCATTATTTTGCACAAACAGTAACATCTGGAGATGAGAAATAATATCTGAGCAGTCTCAAATGCAGAGACACAAACCTTTGGGAAAAGATTTTATTCTTATTGTTTTGGTTTTTTGTAAAAATTTGATTTGTGTATTTCTTGATTTATTTCTTTTTCTTTTCGCGACGTTATTCCGATCTCGTCAGCTGCGGCGAGAACTTCGAATGAGCGAAAATGCTGGACCAAATCACAAATACGGCACGGTTGGAAAAAAAAAAACATCGTTTTATGTCGGACTACCTCGAAACGAAAAAGAACAACGTAGAATGCAGGAGGGGGAAAAAGGCATAAGAAAAAGGAGCGTACCGGCGGAGGACGGGCGTTGGGAATGGCGCTGACCGGTGCGGGGTCCGAATAGGAGCAGCCACAGTCTTCTCTTGGCGGTAACATGGAGGCCGGCTCGGGGTGCAGGCTAGGCCGATTCCGTCGCCCAAAAATAAAAAAGAAGTAAATAAACAAACGAAACAAGAAATCTGGAAGAAGAAAAGGGACACATCACATTAGCACAAAGCAAAAAAAAAAAGGCTTTACTCACAAAATCAAACCGTTTAATACTCAGACAGGTCCAGACATGAATGGGGAGCGTACAGAGAAAGCTATGACCGCAAAGTCCCGGCGCTAGATCAACAACCGAATATGGCCAAGTCATTGTCAGAAAAAGGCTGAGAAAAAAAACAAAAAAAAAAAACAGTCCTGTCCCTTTGGTCACCCTCCCGTGCGGCGGCTCTCATCCACGTTTTTTACCAGCAGAGGCAAGAAAGCCCCGAAAAAACAGGTTTCTGAAAAAAGGTTCCGTGGAAGAGGGAGAGAGGAGAGAAGGCGGAAAAAAGAAAAGGTCGAACGCGGTGAGATGTGGTCGAGGAGGAGTTTCACCACTGCCCAGGCTACAGGGAAAGTGGAATTTGTGACCAAGCAAAGGAAAGGGTGTTTTTTTCTTTTTTTTTTTCTTTTTTTTTTTTTTTTTTGGCGCTTCGCTGTGCTCGAGTTTTTTGGATCACAGCAGGGTCCTTGGCTGCGGTTCTGACTCGCCTCAACGGTGCCAAAATGTGCACGATTTCCCCTTTTGTCTTTAACTCCCAAGCATAAAACTTAACGGGGGATAACAACAACAACAACAAGAAAAAGATGCTTCGGACAGAGAGGGGAAAAAACAAAAAGCACAAAGGGAAAGTTTGTGACAGAGGGAGAGAGATACTGAGACGAGAAGTGGAGAGAGAGAGGGAGCGTGCTACACAAAATAATAGAGGCTTAACAGAAGATTCTGACTGAGGGGAAAAAAAAGAAAAAAAAGAAAAGAAAAACGAAGCAGAATGCCGAAAAGAAAAAGTAAAGGACTGAAAAAAGGACTGCTTTCACACCGGATTTCTTTTTCGGCAAATATGCCAACGTCTCCCTCTCGGGCGAGCTGCACCGTGTCTCTCTCTCTCTCTCTGTCACTCTCTCTCTCTCTTGCTCTCTTTCCCTCTCCCTCTCCTCCTCCTTCCCTTCCAGCCTGCATCCAATCCAAGCCACGTAGAGAGAGAGAGAGAGAGAGAGAAAGGTGCACTTCCTTAGCCTCGCCAAAATGGCTGAGGCCGAAGATTATTTCGATTATTTTTTATCTCTCTCTGTCTCTGTCTCTCTCTCTCTCTGTATCTCTCTCTCTCTCTCTCTCTCTCTCTCTCTCTGCTCCAAAAAGATCCACACAGCGAAGAAAAATATATATATATTTTTGCATTCCCCACAGAAAGCCACGCTAAATGCCCGCAATTAATTGTGTTTTGTCTCCTGTCCCCTCCATCTCTCTCTGTCCATCTGTCTGCTCATCTGTCCGTCTGTCTGTCATGGTCTCAATGTCTATTTGCTTGTTTACATGGCCATCTAAATCCAGGCGCTGGCACAGGCTGCCCAACGCTCCCTCTGTCTGTCGACTTTGTGTGTGTGTGTGTGTGTGTGTGTGTCAGTCGGTCACAGTCTGGCTGCCCATCCACCTCTCTCTAGACGCTGAAATGCATTCGAGTGCTCCAGTGTCTCTGTCTTAGCCTCCTTTTCGCATTCCTTGCAGCGTCATACTTTTCATTTCGTTCCGAGGGGCTTTTAGTTTTATTGGTTAGGCTGCGGGTGGTCTGTACTGCAGGTTCGTGGTGGTTTCATCTCAATATGGCTTCCCACCACATCCATGACTTAACATGCCTGGGGGACTCCTTTCATTGCAGCACATACTGCAGACATGTTGTGCAACAAAATATACATTCCCCGGCTTCCCTCTTAAAATTAATCTTAGGGGATTTGGATCTTAAGTGCATTTAATAGTACTTTCGTGAATTAATGAGTAAACCCTCACTTCATGAATTAACCGCAGAAGTCACAGTAATCACTGGTGATAACATCATAATAATTAACATTGTATCACGGCTTATAACATTATCATGATATTGTATTAAGAAAATGATACATGGATGTGTCAGAAAATATATTTGTAGAAAAGGGTTCTGGATGCCATTTTCTAATCACAATATCATGTTGGTAGTTATCCATGTTAAGGATTTCTGTCCTAGATAAAAGGTGCACATGGCTCTTTGTACAATGGGCGAATTTCTAGACGTTGTCACTGATTTCTCCTAAAGCCGGCCGGCAGAGCCATCAATTCAATTCAGTTCAGTTCAATTTTATTTATATAGCATTTTTTACAACCGAAGTTGTCACAAAGCAGCTTTACAGAGTCCAGGTCTGAGCCCCTAGTGAGCAAGCCAAGGGCAACAGAGGCGAGGATAAACTCCCTAAGGCTGGAGGAAAAAACCTCGGGAGGAACCAAGACTCAAAAGGGGAACCCAGCCTCCGGAGAGAAAGAGAGTCTCTTAGGGGGATAACTAACGATAGAGGGCCTTAATGTATGAACTTAATCACTGTAGGACAGATTGGCAGTCTATGGCTGACAGAGTAGGTACAGTTAAGAGTCAACAGAGGTAGATGGAGTCTGAGTGAGTCTGAGAGAAGAGTAGTTTGAGAGTCTCTAGTCCACAACAACAGGAACAACGATCTCTGCCAAAGCTCTAACTAGCATGCTAGCATCTGCAACCATTACTATGAGCTATAAAAGGTGCTCCAACCAGTAACACACTAACAGCTGTGCAAACATCAAATAAAGCATGGGACCAGAATGTGACGTTGTAGTGTTAGTTATACTGTAGGACTACTCTGCAAATCTGGAACTTCTTTGACTAAAAGGAATGGACGGTTTTCATGAATATACCTCATGGCTGAATATCGGCACGTCTACTGATAAAAGCATGTTGTAATTTGATTATGCAGGCATGATAATATTGGGATCATATCTGTATCAGCAGAGAGTTGCATACTATCTACATTGGACAGACGACCAATATTTCAAACCAATATTGATTGTACTTGGGAAAGGTAGAACATTTAGGCAATGCAGGTCCACTGTGCTAAAGTATATAAATTATATTTCTTCATAATACTACTTCACACAGATCTAGTTCCTGTTTCTACATTTAATATATATGTATGTGTCAGCATGGGCAGATATGTACAGACCAAATTCCCAGTTTTATTTTATTTTATTTTCAATTTCATGTGAATTAGCTCATACACGTCGCTGATTAAAACAAGAAATAATGCAGTAAGTGTGGATTCTAAACGTTGAACCAGTAACCTCAAGAAAGATCCTCTTCCTAGAGGAGGAATTATTTTACTATGATTTGATTAACCTTAGTACGATACTTTCATTTTTATCCTGTTTTCAGTTCTTGACACCGAAATGAACAAAAGGTGCATAGCTGCTGATACAGTTATATAAATCAAATATAAATAGAATTTAGTAACCTTATAATCTAATCATTAACTATATAATTACAGAATTTAACACAAATGATTATGTAATGTAAATCAAACGACAATAATAACTCCATAATAAGGGTTAAACCCTTGACCCTGAAACCACGTTGGCCTTGAAACCAACTTTTTAATCTTTTTAAGCTTTTTAAGCTCTTTTAAGCTTATTTTTACAGATTCTTGTCCAATGGAAAGGTAATCACAGTGAACGTCAACATAGTGAGGGGACAAATTGTGGTCCACTTTTCCACCAAAATATGTCAAAAGTGTCATAAGGGATGAAATCAAAGATGGGAGACCAGAGGCATGAGGAGATCTGCTGGACCCCTCCCCACCTCCACTTCAATGTGAATGAACAGATTTGGCTGCTGAGCCTCAACGTCTGCCCCTCACCTGCCCTGCCTGTGCCAGTGCCAAGCTGCAAAAAGCCCCCCCAGCAGAAGGGGCGAACAAAGAGGGTATCGGGACAGAGGGCAAAATCCCAAACAAAAGCTGAGGGAAAACACCATGCAACTGAGGCTCTGACTTGGGCTGCACAAAAACAAGTGTGAATTAAAATTGAGATCTTAATAGATTTTCTAAAAAAAATGTCTTTCTTAATGTGATTCAATTCAACAACAACAATTTGTTGATTCTGCAGACTACAGTAAGGCTTAACCAGGCAGCTAAAGAACAGCTAAAAGAAATTAATTTTAGACCCGAAGCACACTTCTGCAACACTGTTGCACGAATGATGGTGGAAGAGAATTCATGCGTATCAGTGTATCAGTAGACGCATGCACAAAATACTCTAAAAATAATCCCATGCATTTGTCACTCGCATTCCACTCTGCTGCCTTGAGGCGTGGCCTCTGGTACGAAACGAGCCGGCGTTAGCCTGATTCGTGCTGTTGATACTTTAAGCTCAGTAATTCAGAGAATGCAGCAAACTAAAAAAGTAACTAAGATGGTCTTATGCCAAGATATAAGCTTTGATTTAGTTTAGTAAAAAAATACTCAAGGCTCTGCATACCCCCCCAACACCATCTGGGGAGTTCAATAAATTTTGCAACTGAACAGCCTCACAATCGAGTGCTTTAAACACCAACATACACAAGTGTGCATCCTTTCAGGCTTTTTTATAGATAACAGTTGATTTGGGTATATTGAGTATATTACTATCTTGCATTACATGTTATTATTTAAATGATATTATACTATGCATTTATATAATACTTTATAAAGCAATTTATTTATATATTTGTTTAGATTTGTGTACTTGTCTTTATCTCTCAGCTGCTATTAAACAAGCTACACATTTTATGATGTAAAAATGTAGTAAATAATATACCCATTGTCAGCGTTTCCCACTGATTTATCCGTGGCAACCCGTCACACTGACCACCACAATCTGAACACTGACCCCCCTGCCCCCTCCCCTCCCCTTCCCGTCAGCTGGGTTGTTGAGGTTAGCACATTGTACACAGCAGCTGTGTCTAACTACCCCACTCCACCCCCACCAACCCACTCAACAAAAACATTCTGTGGGTGCATTAACGACATCAAATAAGAACTTGCCTGCCCCTTGCAAATTCCCTGGATATTTTAGACTATGGCGTGTACATTACAGACAATGTAAACGGATAGGAACTGATCTCCCATCCGAGTGACACTAAGAAGTGTCAGTTAAAAACATCCTCCCTTGATAATCAAGCAATAAAACTGGCCTCTTATGAACGTCCCTCATTGAGATACAGACAAATTCAGATCAAAAGGGACAACTCTCGGAAATAACCCAAGAACACAGCGTCTCACAGGCAGGTCAGCTCGAGTTCAAGGTAAACAAAGCTGGGAGCTCAAACTAGATTGAAAATGGACTGCAGTAAGAGAAGCTGTTCCGTACAGCGAGACCAGACTATACCAATAAAAATGGAAACCCAGTATTTCAGAGCATAAAGAGCTATTTTTGTAGCACAATAATATTAAAACTACTTCCAACAAATTTTTACCAAAACAGTTTTTTGACATTATCGATAACGCTGACAATAAAAAAAACAGACAATTTTTCTGTTGTTGATTTTCATTTTCAAAGTGGCATCCCACATGAATGGGTCATGATTTTTAAATAGTCATTTTATTATTTAAAAAAAAATCTAAGTGAATACTGAAGAGTATTTTCGCTTGAATTGCTTGAAAAATTCATACCAAGAGTGAGTTCATGCCTTAACCTGAAGCAAATTAATAGAAATGGTCCAAAATCGTAACTTTACAGTGACAACACAAAACAAGTCATTTTTGACCCTCTCTATTTCTATTGTGCATTTCTATTATTTTGTATGTTTTCCCTGAAATGTAATCAGTACACTGAGTTGTTAGTTCTTATTCTACCTTAGTTGTTATTCTACCTTCATTTTACACATTTTTTGTTACAGTTCTACATATTGGCAGACCACATTTAGGCCAGTTACCCGATTATTTGTAAAGTTTGTTTGTAGCCTTACTAACAGTATTGCAATTTTACAAGAACGATACATCAACAAAACCAAAAAAAAAAAAATTCTACTTACGGTTAAATTCCGAACCATTTCTAGTGGTTAATTTGATATAAAATGTTTTTACAGTGCGTTTTGGTATTTTCACCAAAGAAAGTGCAAAAAAAGAAGAGGTTTTACAATACAAATACCACGTTTACAGCCAAAAAGGTTTTGAGTCAACATCTACATATTAATTTTGCTTTCGTGTGGAAGCTCTGACAGTTCTTTGCAAATGAAAGGCAAGTGTAGTAAAATGCATCTATTTGGTTTGCAAAGACACGGTGCCTCTGTTCTCCTTTCATATGCTGAGTTTGCATAAATCAGTTGGCTTGTATTAAGTACATGCATTGAAGAGAAAAACACACTAACAATGTCATATATGTGTGTGTGTGTTTGGGTGTGTGTGGTATTTGTATGCACATGCTTTGAAGTACACTAACAACATGCTTCCGGTTAACACAGTATTCTGCACTTTCAGTTTCTGTTGAGGACTTTTTCCTGTACATTCTGTTGCACCGTGTCAGTTTAGGACCTTCCCCGGTACATATAATGCCCCTGTGCGTATATAATCACATTCATTAGGATATGAAAGACAGAGATTGATAGTGCTCTGCTGTTCCATATGAGCCAAGGTTTCAGATGGTTTCAGAAAGCACTCCCGCTATGCTCTTTCACAGCGGCCCTTAATCACTCACTAATGCACAATCAACTAAAATGGCAGGAGAACAATAGCGTCTTCTGTTCTGTGGCCGAGGATCTGTTTATGGTGACTTATCGATTCGATCTGGTTCCGTTTCAAAGGCGTGGATCTGAAGGAGAGTCATCTGAGGCCAAGGATGAGAGGTTGGAGAACTAAACAGATTGACAATAACTACAGGTGGTATGATCCCATATTTCCTTTTCTGATACGATACTGGATGACTGAATCCTGGCTGATACATATACATTTTTTTTCTATAATAAGTTAAGGTATATAAGGTATTTTTATTTCGAAGCAATCCACTTAAGATGGCCATCTGAAAGTACTAAACACTCCACTATCCTATAGGAAGAAGCTTTTTACCACTTACAGCGCAACAGAAATATCACTTCCAAAACTAGATGCATTTCCATGTGAGAATGGGAAGTGTGACTGCACGGTTGCTATGGTAACTAGGGTTGTTCTTAGCTGGTTACTGTGGTGTTGCTAGGTGGTTACTAATGGTTGCTGAGGTGCAGCAGACCCCAAAAAAACAAAAATCAGAAAATCCATTCTGAAATTTTCTCTATTTTACTGTAAAAATCCCTAAACATACATAATAAGGCATTTGGAAAACTTCAGCTTACACACACAACAGTATTATAATAACGTTTGTATAACACAAGTTGGAAAATGTAAAAATGTAAAAAAAAATTGAACGATGGACAAATATTATATACATATTTAAGTAAGCCTGTCCCAGTAACTGTCCCCTCTCTCTCTCTCTCTCTCTCTCTCTCTCTCTCTCTCTGGACTTTGCATTTTTATGATCAGAAACAATATATTTAGTTACTCTGATTGTTAAATGACACCATTTTTAAAAACTGTAAATTCCAAAAAACTTAAGTTTTTGAAAAGTTTGAGATCTCTTGTTCTACACAAAAAAAACAGTATTTTACATCAATCTAAACCTGAGAAACATCATAAACAACTACTTACATGTGAGTACTGATGCTATGTGACTTACTTTACTCTACATTATGTCACCCTAAAGGCAATTCTGCGATACTTCAGCCTACATTTAAAACATTTTTTCTTTTCCCTAATATCTGGAACAGCATTTTCTGCTGGTATGGGCTTGATACTCACACTGGGTACCACATCAGTGCCATCTCTATAGAAAGTCTATAAAGAGAGCCTAGAGAAGGTGGAGACAGAGTAACAGAGACAAATGAAGGCAAGGGGAAAATGAAAAGAGCAAACTTTCCCAAGAAAAGCAAGTGACTGCACTGATAGCTTAGCTTATGAAGTCGCCGAATCCGTCTGGGTTTTGTCTGCCTGTTCAATAAGCAAATGACAAGCAACATTTGTTTGTTGGCGTGCTGGAAAGCCAAGGACCAGTCCCACGGTTGCCTTGACTTTGTCAAATCTTTCTCTCTAGCTGTTGAACAGCTCCCCCCCCCCATTCTTAAGGCCACGAAGACAGAGAAAAGTTACAGATGTAGGTACGAGATCAAGGTAACCATTTTACAACAGATGTGGACAGAACTCATCCATAAACCTGAGTAACTAACTGAAATTGGTAGAATCTGTAATAAATATCAAAAACATGTAAATATGTAATATATATCATGATATATTACACCTTACTTAGCTTTTCCGAGCACACTGTGGGTGTCTTCAGTACTTCTAGAATGCTCAAAAACTGCATATATCATTAAAAAAAACTGGTTTAGACATACATAGTCCCAACTAGATAACTACATATGAGCCCATTATCCAATTGTATTAATGCCTTTTACACAAAAGTTTTCCTCCTTGTACTATTTAAGTAGATTAGTTTTACAAACATTGAATTGAAACTGTAATTGTAATTTTTCCCTGCCCTTTTTAAACACGCATTTTGTCCATTCCAAACTTTGGAAAGGCGAAATGTCATGATACCATGCCAAGAACTGTAAGGTTATATTTTTGCTATTTCTACGAAAAGCACAGTAAAAGGATACCTTACTCTAAGTGTATTACTATTGCACAAAAACTATTACAATTCAATGCAATTCAACGTAAATCTAAAACGCAATTTCTTGACATAAATGTTACTATAAAAAGTGTAATATAAAAGCTAAAAATGCATTCCGTTAATTTAAAAACAAACAAACAAAACAAAAAACACATTTCTAAAGCCAGAACACATTTCCGTATTTGTAATGACTATTCAGTCAGCTGTACTGTGTAGCACCAGATATTTCTGTTACCACAAATTTTGTGTAGGAAGGTTACTATAATTTAACTAATCTAAATATCTAAACTTATTTCGTTATCATTTTTCTCTCTATTTTGGCCCATGCAAAAGCGCTGGCACCAAAGTCAGGACGCATCCAAGAAGCTGACTGAGAATCCGGAATAAAAGACAATTGCCTCTTATGAAGAAAGACTGTAAAAGATAGTAAACACTCCATGCTTGTAATGTCATTACGAAATGGAGGTTAAAGAGGACGCTAAAGGTCAAGACAAGATCTGAAAGAAAAAACTTCTTGCAAACTGGTCAGACACGCAAACTAACATCTCACATCACTGTTCATAATCTACAGGAGGATTTGGCTGGAACAGGAATACTGACGCACTGGCCAACTGTGCCGTGTATTGCTCAAAGACTATTTGTATCTTTTGCAAAATTCGACCCCTGAAGTATGCCGCACAACACTTAGATTAACATGAAGCATGTTGGAATCAAGCGCTGTAATGATGATGAAAAGAAATGCATCACCAAGGAGAAATATTTCAATCAAAGAACACGGACGTTAACGTCTCACAGTCAGTGAAGAAACTGAAGAAGAAAAGAGGTAGGATATTACAAGACAGTGATCCACATGGGTGCCGGAGTCATTATATTAGGGGGGGGGGGGGGCGGGGCCCCCCACTTTTCAAAATCCTTCGTTTCGTCATCAAGCCCCAAAACCACCCCCCAATGCCTCCCCAGCAAAACACTCCGCTAAA
>JBBPCZ010000089.1:11714748-11724129 GCA_037974445.1 Brycinus macrolepidotus
CACTGTTACAATACTGCCGCGCTCCAGGAAGAAGCTGCCCTTTCTCACTGATCTGCAAGCAGGAGGCCTTAAGCAGGCTCGACTGATATATCATTTGTCCAATAACAATAGCTGATATTACATTCTTTCCAGTTCACGCTACTGGTGCATCACGGATAACATTAGTGCCCCAGTCACACCACTGCTACACCAATAAGAACACACACACACACACACACACACACACACACACACAAACACACAGTGTGGCTAATACATTAATAAATATGGTGGATCATTCCCAGCACAGAAGTGAGACTGTGCTCACGCCATAGGTTTATCTGTATATTGTTATGTTTTTTAATATTTTGCATTACACAATTTTTTTTAACTTACCCAAGTTTCTTTGGAAAAGTAAAAAGCCACCCAAAGCATCCAAAATAGTTTTACTGGGAAAAAATATGTAAAAGATACCTTGATATACACTGAAACCATCAAAACTTACACCATGTTTTTTTGGTCATACTGAACATGTATTTTCCAGTGTGTCATGATGCTGGCCGGGACACGAAGACAGAGGCGCACTTGCAGGAACAATTCAAAGTGTGTTTATTTTGGAAGAAGTCAGGAAAAGAGAACAAAGAAGTGTTTGGGTCTGTACTAGCTTAAAAATACAAAAGCAAATCCCAAATATAGCTGTCCAACATAAAATCCTACGGCTTGTGCATGAAGCGTCCAGTGCTCTGTTAAATCACTGCGTGGCCATGTACACGTTCCTCCATATGAGTGATGAGCTAGAGCGTAAACGCAAACTCGAGCGCCAGCCACATAAGCATGATGGTGAACGGACAAAGTATTCCGGGTCAGGCTGGGTTTAAAGTAAAAAAAATAAAAAATTTAAAAAAAGGGAAAGTTACTATTCTGTCATACGTGAACACACCACAGCACACAGTGTGAACAGCACAAAATTCTCTCTCTGTATTTAACCCATTCACCAAGTGAAGCAGCAGGCAGCCAGGAACACAGCACCCGGGGAGCAGTGCGTGGGGACGGTACCTTCCTCGAGGGTACCTCAGGGGTGTCACTAGCAGTCTTGGGATTCGAACCCACAATGCCCTAACTACTAGGCCACTAGGCAGAGTAGCAGCTAAGGACAGCTGGAATGCTCCCAGCTGCATGCATGGGCTTGGGGGCTGGGTCATCATTGGCGGACCCTGGGCAATGCCTCCTAGTCCAGAGGTGCTGGTCCAGCGAGATGGCCAAATTAATGACAACATCCAGATCCAGACTGGCTTCATGGCAGGCCAGCTCAGTCTGGATCTCCAGACTAAGGACATCCAGACTAAGGGGATATATCTCAGTGCTTTGCATGTATGAGGTCCACGGTTCAATCCCCCACATTTCCTTGTGGGACAGCTGGTGGCCTGTTGGTTAGGGGGTTGCCCATGTGATCAGAAGGTCATGGGTTTGAATCCCAAGACTGCCAGTGGCACCACTGAGGTTCCCTTGAGCAAGGTACTGTCCCCACACACTGCTCCCTGGGCGCTGCGGTGGCTGCTCACTCCTTCACTTGGTGAATGGGTTAAATGCAGAGAGAGAATTTCACACTGTTCATACCGTGTGCTGTGCTGTGATGTGTTCACGTGTGACTTTAAAGTATTCCGGGTCAGGCTGGGTTTAAATAGGGAAAAGGAAGTTACAGGTGAAACCAAACAGGAAACAATGACGGGGTGGTGAAGTGCCCAGGTTCAGTATTCCGGTCACAGGGGTGGCAGGGGTGTAGCGCGGCAATGACACAGTGTCTCTCTTTGTGTGTGTCTCTTTCTATATCCCTCTCTCTTCCTCCCTCCATTCCTTTCTCAACGTCTCTGCTTCACTGAACTACATTAGCTTGCATTACTAGACATAAACATAGATGGGTGAAAGCTAAAAAGGACAGGAACACTTATGTCAACAAACAGCCCAGCATGGAGCAGTTTCTCCTCATGGAGAAGGTGCCAAAGGGCAACCATTTTTAAAGGTTTACAGGAAGGTGTGTGTGTGTGTGTGTGTTGGTGTTAGTCCATTAGAGCAGAGGAAGTAAAAACTTTTTCAAGGCAATTTCCCCCAAAATGTTGAGGTCATACCAGTACATGAAGATAAATGGAGAGTTGTGTCTCCTCATACTTCAGAAAGAGACCAGAAAGGCCGTTTTTTGTTTCTGATGTATGACCACAGATGAAGCGTCAACGAGTTCAAGTCTCCGAGAGTGTGTAGGTCAGTGAGTGGGGCCGGAGAGTTTCTCAGAGAGTTTCTCAGAGAGTTTCACAGAGTGCATGTTTACACAGGCTAAAGAGCTGTAATGCTTCAGCCAGAGAGCACTCCCTTACTGGGGCCTCGCTGGAATAGCAGGCCAAGGACCATTACTGTGACAAGAGCATAAGAGAGAAAGAGAGAGGGAGAGAGAGGGAGAGGATAAGGGTGAGGGGATAAACAAAGACAGAAATAATGAAATCATAGGTACTTTCTTCAAAACAGTCAGTCTCATCTCTAAGTGTATTTTGAGAAAGACTTGCTTACTCTTCTAAAAAAAAACAGGAGAGGGAAAGAAAGAAGGGGAAGGAGAGAAAGTGAGAGAGAGCGCAACGAGACAGTTTCTCCACGACAGCACTCCAAGTATAGGTCAGGCCATGGATGTTCAATCAATTAAAGGCAAAGCTGAGTCAGACATAGGCTTAATCACAAGGGGAAATTTGTTAAACCACGCACACAGACACTTATTTTTATTCAACATTTAAACCATGGGGTTATACAAATCTCATAAATATTATATATGTAAGCATCTATATGTAATAGAAATATATTTATTTTTATATAGATGTCATTTCAGAACATAACTATACAATCAGCGTCATAAATTCCAAGGAGCTATTAAAACAAGCCTAGGCCGAAGTTCTACAGAAGCTTCAATGAAGACATGGTTATAAAAATATTCTAAACTTTGAGCATCCCGCAGAGCACCGTCAGAGCCTGGAAGCTGTCCACCAAAAGTCAATGATGGAGGGCAGTAGAGCAGCAATCAAGATATGAATGATAGCTCTGAAGAATCTGGAGAAATCCACAGCTCAGTTGGAAGAATCTGTTCACTTGACGACCATAGCCTGGACACTCCAACAAAGCCAAACTTTATTAAAGAAAGCCATTGCTTAAAGAAAAGAAAGAAAAAAAGAAATCTTGGAGTTTGAGAAACATGTGAAAAGGTGTTGGTTTTTTTTGTTGTTTGATGAGACCAAAACTGAATATTTTGGTTATGTTTGGCACTCTTTATCACCTTTAAAACACCATTCCCACAGTGAAGCATGGTGGTGGTAGCATTATTTTGAGAAGCTGAAGAAAATGTGTTACATTCTTCTAGAGACTAGAGACACTAAGCACACTACCAAAGTTACATTAGAGTAACTCAAAACCAATAACCTAAATCTCTTGGAATAACTCCGGATCTCAGTTTTACCGAGAACGTGGCAGAACTTAAAAACTGCTGTTTACCAAATTGTTCCACCCAATGACTGAATTTAAGCAATTTGGACAAAGTTATGGGACAAAAACATTGGGATTCAGATGGGCAATGTTAATAAAGACAATTCCAAGAGGAGTTACAGCTGTACCGACAGCAAAAGGTGGTTTTACTAAATATTGACCCAAGGGGCTGAATACTTAAGCTTTATTTTCAACTAACCCTTGTGCACAAAAATGATGTTAAACATATTCAACATGTTGCGTTAATCAAATGGTAAAAAAAAAAAAAACTACTTAATTCCACTACAATTTCAGGTTGTGACACTACAAAATGTGAAAAAATCAACAGGGGTTAATACTTCCTGAAGGCACTGTAAGAACTTAAATGTAATTAGAACTTTGTCAAATTCTGAACCTAATCCAAAGTTTAACTTCACTAAGCAAGAAGAAATGCTTTTTTCTTCATTTTGGTTAAAACATATTATCAATAAAAAAAACACTTTAGAACACAAGGACGGTATTGTTGATTCTCTGTTCTCCTTTAGTCCAAAGCACCACTGAGACCAACATGCTATGAATCAGCATTTGGGTCAGTTGAACCAAATTCACTATCAATCAGCAGAATGAACAAACCAGTGTGAGTCATACTGGGGCTTACTCACAGGAAGTCTGCGGAGAGTGTAGTGTCTGGGTGTCTCTATAAGGTGTGGCATCTGGAAGGACTGTGCACGTGTCAGTGTGTGTTTATCAGTGCTGTCATTATCGATTTTATTAATAATTGAAGCAGTAAACCTTTCATTTTATTTCATGACATTAATACCTACAAACACATGCATTCATGAGATCCTGTTGATGTGGGTTTCCTCTCTTTCAGCGAAGCACACAAATGTGAATTGATTGGTAGTTGTGGAGGATCTGCTAAACAGGTTTTTATATTGGCCTGAGGACACCATGCTCATCATTCAAACTGCATTCAGCTGAATTGCAAGTTGTCACTAAGTCAATTCTTTAAGGACATATTATTCAATGATTAATTAAAAAAAATAATAATCAATTTAATACATAAATCTATAGAGTAAGAAGTTTTAACAGAGTTCTCATGACAGCCAGTATGTGTGTGTGTGTGCGTGTGTGTGCGCGCGTGTGTGTGCGTGTGTATGGCCTGACTTGGCCTGCTTTGGCTTTTGACACGGAGGGGAACTTTCACCAGTTGGTGAAATCATCAATTAATTCAGATACACTGATTTACGCTCTACACCCTCTGAACGGCCCCTGAGTCATTTCCGTCACACACACACATACACGCGCACACACACACACGCACACACACGCGCGCACACACACGCGCGCGCACACACACACACACACACACACACACACACACACACTTGCCCCTTGAGTCATATCCTATGCACACATTTCTGGGTAGTCACGCATGGAAGTATGCATATGGTCCACATTCCCATTCTTCTTAAATTAAACATGTGCGTGCACACACACACACACACACACACACACACACACACACAACCATCTCAAGTGTGGTCAAAGAATTAATATAGTCTGCAATCTTTTCCAAGATTTAGTATTAGATGTTTCCTAAGGAGACACTTTGCTGGTGTGCTCCATGAGTCATGTAAGTGGTCCATCCCACCCACCTCACATGCACAAACATATGGGTGATTCTTCAGAGTTTCTGTGACTTTCAAAGATTTTCGAAGAAAACATGTTGGAAAAAACTAGCGTAAGTAAAGGTTAAGTAAATGTAGGTCTACAGTTTTTTTTTTACTTTTAATGTGTTTAAAAGAGGCCGAATTGCCAGAATTGGCCTGTTCTCTCATCTAGATTTTTTCTCAAGTTCATGTAGTTAATAGGCAACTTTGGCGAAAGAACCCCCTTGGGTATTAAGCTACATTTTCTCTCCTGAAGAAATGCTGGTGCCAAATCTAATCTCAACACATTTGTGGAATGTCTGTGGTCTAATTAACTCTTAAATTTCATCTGGATAACTGAATTCCTGGGAATTTATTTCTCTACGTTTTTTAGGGTCAGTGGATTCTTTTTTGTAAATTGTACAAGAGAAGGATAGGAAAATATTTGATTATGGAAGGGTTGCGGAGAGAACCCTGGAAGTGGGCGTCATCGGTAAATACGTTGGTAATGGATTTCAGTTCAGAAACGGCCAGTTTACGGTTATAAACACTGCATGAAAGATTTTCAATCGAGACTTTTCTCAAAAAAATGCCATTTTCATCACGTCATTACAAACCCAGCTGTAATGGTAAAGATAAGCAGCGATGCTAATGACAACTTACTACCTGTTAGTCCTAATTCTAACTATAAAATGCCATAGTTTATCATGCGTAATCATATTTTGTCAATACAATGTCAAATGTTTCCCCAGTTGAAGAATCATCCACATATACACAGACAGTCATACCTGGATGCATATCAATTAGAGGGCCAGTCATTACCGTTGTTTTGGTCTAGTATTTAAATGTAATTGCATAACACACTACATTTCAGTGATGGCCTGCATAATAATACTCGAGTATTCATGCTTTACATTGGTATTTGAATACAAGCCCGAAAACGTGCAGACTAAACTACAAGACATTTCATTAGTAATAAGACCTTCAGAAAGGGCAGTGATTGTTGCCATAGGATAAATTGTAAAACAGATGGCATCCACGTCACCTTGTCTAAGAAAAAAAAAGTGCTGCTTTTAGACAGGAAAAAAAGGCTTTGTGAAAAATTCATAATAAATACTGGTAAGATGACAGTCATCTCAAATATGTAAGCATGCTGATCCATATCCAAGTACTATCAGTCTCTGGTGAGGTCAACTCTAAAACTGGGAGTTAAGAGTCTCAGAGCCTCTTTCTGCCATGTCTAACATAAGAGGTCCACAAAAGCTACAGTTGAATGAGAGGCTACAATTATGTCTCCTATAGCAGCATACAGCGCATGAGCAGCTGACTATTAATACATTGTTGCCTCCTATTGGATATGTATGGAACTGCAGCAATGAAAATACTTACAATCATGGTTACAAAGCGTAAATACTCATTTTTGAGTGTGATATTGAGAGAATGGATTTGGAAATCTGGAAAGAAGAATATTCAAATTCTGTACAATGCTATTCGGGCAAACCCTACGACATCTGAATTTGATTTACACTATGTATTAACAGGTTTGTATCTGTACGGTCGTCTTTTTTCCCTTTCGATGTTGAGAAATGTCAAGAACTCTTTTTGCACTCAACTAATGTGCCAGATATTCACATTCAGCGCTAAGTTTTGAAGCCTTCACCGTCCTTTTCCTTTCTTTTTTCCATCCCCCACAACTCGGTAGATGACAGCAGTAGAGGGTAGAGCGGTGCATTCTGCAGCAGGCAGTGGATAATGTGTTGGTATGTTCAGAATGTGGCATCCTGCCCGCCTGGCTCCAAGAGCCGCTTTAAAGAATAATAAAGTAATATTACAAAAAACCAGGGCCAGATGGGAACAAAGAATGAGCCCCTGCAGCCATGGAGGAACTCACACACACACACACACACACACACACACACACTGACGACCACAGCACCTTATACTTTGTTGCACCCCCTTTGACTAATATATGGACATGTGCTGTGTAGCTTTGCGCGTTTTGTTGGCCATGTAGCAATGTCAAATGCAGAAGGTTAACAGTTAACTAAAGTGCAACATCTGTTTAGCACATACAAACACACAATACAACAGACAAATAATCCAGATATTTGCTCTTACAAGCCTGGATTGATTTGTAGATCTCTTTCCCTGTGCATTAACCCACATGTCACAGAAGAAGCCTACAGGGAGAAAGCCAAGGTGTATTAACAGCATGGTCAGAGAGTATGAGTTCCTTGGAGCCTTGGGCCAATAAATGAAATTTGAAGCAACTAGAAAATCACGTAATCAAGCCATCAAATACACACAATCACAACAGCAAACATTTATTTTTACTTATATACATGACGTTTGTAGCTAAAAACATAAGTGCATTTGTTTGATGATGCCAGTGCAGGTTTCCTCTCTTGTAGTGGTTATAAAATCATGTCCCCCTTGCTGGACATGAGTTCATAATGACCTGCGGATTCAAACTGCAAAGTAATCATTAAGCTGACTTGTTGAAAATGCAAATGTTATTATTTTAAATAGAGCAAGACAGCTTTAAATTGCACTTCAGTAGAGCATAAAATGGACAAACTAACCAAGAAGAAGGGTGCCAATGTTCCCATCGAATGAATAAACAAAAATGAGTGCTTTTGCTACACTTATGCATGACGGCAAAAAGTGGCATGAATGCACAACGTAAACCATGTATGAAATGAAACATTTATTTACACAATCTTTTCTAAAACACAAATAAAGCAATCAGACCAACATCAGTACATTTACTGTTACAGTTTAAGGGTGAGTGAAAGAGTGACTAAGCACGCGCTGCGCATGCACGTGCTTGCTTGTGCGTGTGCGCGTCTGCATGAATATGAGAGACAGACAGAGAGAGAGAGAGAGAGAGAGTGTGCTTTGGCACATGCGTGGGAGAGGGAGAGGAGGAGTGTCTGTTCCTTTTTACATGAGGAACAGGGAGGGAAAAATGACACAAGTCTGAATGATAGAGATGGCACTCACGGGTGTTCTGCGTGAGTGCAGGTGCAGAAGAAACGCATGGAATGTGATCCTTTGCCCTCTGGAGACAAAAGAAAATGTGGAACTGATTTCTCAACGGTGCACTACACTGTATGTCATTGAAATCAGCTGGGCTTTTATCGTGTCTTTACTGACTAAGTTTTAATGTGCTTTTGCACTGAGAATTATTTTAGGCTTATCATAAAATTAATGGTGCTTAGTTTTATAAATATTAAGTAGAAATAAGGAAAGCGGTAAATATAAGTTAGTAATTCTCAGGAGTAAAAGGAGAGGTTGCATGCAGAGCTCTAATGCTGCCCACATAAATCTTAGTTTAGATTCCTCCAAACGCAGTTTAAAGAAGTGAACATGAACACATTTAAAAAGTTTAACTTTCAAGTATTAGTTTCTGAGGGTAAGCTGAGATATGCTACGTCCAGATATAAAAGTTCGACCTCACGTGATTAGATATTTTAACAAATATCTAGTTCAGTCTGATGTCTTCACAGTTTGGAGGAATGTAGATTTTGGTTTCATACAGTTGCTCCTGGAGATTCATCTGGTTCACCAAGGTCCAGGCATGAAGTTTACTGCAGGTTATAATGAAGGACGTGGTCACTTTCACAAAGGCCGCAGAAATGCCTGTTGCAAGCTTGCCTTTGTTGATTGCTTGTTGTGACGCTGATCAGACGTCTAAGTTAAACTTCAGTTAAGTTACTAACACTTAAGCAAGTTCCTATGTTCCCCCCCTCCTTTAGGAGCATACTCCACCCCAGTGCTTGCATTGTGCCACTTGATAAATGGCATGGGTACCGACACCCATCACTAGGCAAAGAGTCTACTGCCTTTCACTGTGAGAAGTCTTTAATGCTGCTCTGAGCCAGACATTTCATGAACTTCTCATAGCTGTGAACTTTATTATATGAGTTGTTACTGTTGAAATGCTCTTTTTATTTGTAGCCTGAGTGCCACTTCTATGATAATGCTTACTTCTGCTTGCAATCCCTGCAATTGCCCCTGCAATCAGAAGGTTGTGGGTTTGAATCCCAACACTGCTAGTGTCATCATAGAGCTACCCTCGAGCAAGGTACCATCCCCATACACTGCTCCCGGGGTGCCCCTCATTGGTGGCAGCCCCCTGCTTCATAGGGGCAGCTGGTGGCTCAGTGGTTAGGGCATTCGCCCTGCGATCAGAAAGTCGTGGGTTCAAATCCCAAGACTGCTAGTGGCACCTCTGAGGTACCCTTGAGCAAGG
>JBBPCZ010000089.1:11778985-11808874 GCA_037974445.1 Brycinus macrolepidotus
AAAGTCCGAACAGCTGAGGCTGTCCAAATAGAAGGCCGCTGGTGGCCTCTAGTGGCCACGGGCCGGAACCGTGACACCTTGTGTTTTTTTCGTTTGTTTCTAAGACCTAAAATAAAAGAAATTCTTTACGCAGAACATAATATAGATAATATGTTTTCCTGCACCTGGATCCCTCTTCCTTCAGTCATATATTTCCAGGTATAGAGTGAGAGACGCCTGACCACAAATTTGGTTCTACAAGTTCATTCGTTCCAGGCAGTTAAAAATAACAACCTGTTGAATCAACACTTGTAAAAACATTATTTGGCCAGTGGAACCAACTAACATTGCCAGGCACTATAGCTTGCTGACTTAGATTTCATTACTGGTTAGCATATAGCACTAGCTAGCTTGCTACCTTAATGTCACTGCATTGGTTGGGACTTTGGACATTTTTTTGAGGAAACTTTGTCAAATACTGGTTATGAAACACTGGATCACTGCTCTCGAGCAGTGTGGTAGATCCCCTACTCAAACACATTCACTAAACCTGGCAACAGGTGAGCTGAACCAGGTGTGCTTGAGCTGGAAAATCACCAATCTGTGCTGGACACTGGCCCTCCAGGACCAGAGTTGGACACCCCTGCTCTAGAGACTCTATTCCTATAAAGAGGGTGCTTCACCTGCACTATGGAGCCGCAGTGTCCTTTTGTGTTGTTTATGTGAAAGGAGATGAAGTCTTCACCCTCGATACCAGGACAACGCTGGTCATTAATGCGCACGTCCTCCCTCTCAAAGCCCAACTGGAAGAGACGACACTTAGAGATGGACACCTCCATCTGAGCGTGTTTGCATGTTACCTCGGCCTGGATGATGTCGTCCTCACCTTGATGATGAAAAAGAAAAGGAAAAGTATAGAACACTTGAGCAGTAACCTGATATATATATAGTATCCTTTACTGGC
Organism: Brycinus macrolepidotus; assembly: GCA_037974445.1. Lineage (NCBI taxonomy): Eukaryota > Metazoa > Chordata > Actinopteri > Characiformes > Alestidae > Brycinus > Brycinus macrolepidotus. Next base: position 11,779,929 of record JBBPCZ010000089.1, read on the forward strand.
TTTGTATGTATTCATAGTAACAGAGGGTGGACATGTTTGAATCCTGACTCATTCATCCAGCATAATGACTAAAGCTCCATATGCCTTCTTGACTAATTTCAACACCTCTCAATGGACAAATATAGCCACACTGCCAACATTTAATAACAGGCAATCAATCCATTGCCCCAATAAAACAGCATCTCCACACTTATTTTATGGTGCATATGTGTTAGTGACAGTTTCTCATTTCTTTGACATGTTTAGGTTTCAAATCAGTGTTGAGTAGCTTGTACTTGGGATGCACCTTCTCCTTCTACCATCTTACCGATTTCAGTGCTTGGCAGCTCTGGACAGCCGCACAGGTCTCCCCCATTCTCTTGTTCACACGTGTTATTCGTGCAGATCTCTCCAGCACAGGGGTCATAGATCCATTCTGCTAAAGACAGGTCCAGGCACAAAGTTAGCACACACACACACAGAACAAATTTTGCTGCCTTTTCAGACAGCAGACATAAACAAACTTTTACAAGCTTGGAATCACTTAATATTAACATTAATAGTTATGTTACTGAGTAGTAAGGTCTACAGTGTAGATTCTAAACTGGGGATCATATTAGAATACACTACCAGTCAAAAGTTTATGGACACCACAGGTTTTTTAACCTCTTATCCATTTATTTCATGACAATTTTTATTCTTGTTAAGAATTGGAAAGTTGCTGAGTGAACAACTACACATGTAAATATGTCAAGTAAAACAAGTTTCCTTTATAATGTAAAGAGAATCTGTTACAGTGCATGTCTGACATCCTATTAACTGGTTGTGTGGTGATGCAGAGTGACATTTTCTGCCTAATAAAGTACTCAAATGGAGAAAGTACTCTAAATGTATTTGCTAGCAGTGATACTGAGTGTATTTTTAGTAAATAGTAACATTCAAATATAGAAAATCGTAACTTTTGACTGGTGGAATCTTTTTGGTACTCTTTGGTAATCATGTTTTATTAGGAACAACAACAATTTACTGAATGATAAATAATAGATTCTAATGATCTGTGTCAAGATCAGTTGAATATTATTGAAAAACAGTGCTTCCAAACATTTGAATGGTAGTGTATATAGCATATTCCGTCAACCAAGCTATCCTTCCATGTTTTCCCTTGCCCCTTTCCCCCCTCCCTTTACATCCCCTCCTGTCCTGTAGGTGGCGGCATGCCCTTACAGCAGTTTTCCTGGGCAATCCACTTGGTGGTAAGCGTCCCAAAGGAGCGACAGGCCTCTGCATAGGCAGCCATGGAGCCACACACTTGGGCCTTGCGGTGGTTGTAACAGCCGTCCAGGTAGCAGGACTGGTAGAAGGGCCCAGGGTCCAGCAGGCCGTGGCATGGCTGGAAGAAGCCCTTCAGCTGGGTGAGTTTCAAACAGCTGTCCTCCCCCTGCAGGTCCAGGACAGCTGTGTTGTCACAGGACTGAGCCAGGGCCACATACTGAGTCTCATCACAACTTCAAAGATGTGGAGGAGACAGTGAGAGAGAGAAATTTTGAGAAATAGAAAGACAGATATATGCCATTGTCGTTGTGAGATAACCATGTGTGCCGTTCAAATGCTAATGTAATTTCTTCTCTTAATTTGCTTTCCAAAATTTCTTCCAATTGTTATGAAATGGAAAAGGGTTTTGTTAAGACAGAAGTAGTCATGGTTTAAGGTTGAAGTGGAACAAATCTGATTTTTCACCCAAGTGTGAAGTACCTGATCAGTATACGCAAAAACCTTATCTTTATAAATACGATTTGAACCACTTTTGTATATGCATACATATCTCACTTGTGGCCATGTGCCTAATTTGAGAACATTTAATGCATTTCTTTTTACCCATTATTCCCCTTTAATAAGTTACACTATATGGACAAAGGTATAAACGCCTGACCATTACACCAACATTACCCCAAACTGTGTCCACAAAGTTGGAAGCATGGCGTTGTCCAATATGTCCTGGTATGCTGAAGCATTAAGATTGCCCTTCCCTGGAAGGAAGGGACCTAGCCCAAACCCTGAAAAACAGGTGTGTCCCAATACTTTTGTCCATATATTGTATGTTAAATTATCCCCACTAACTAAACGTCACCCTGGAGAGCTGAGAGGGTGAAGGCCAACCAGTGCTTCTTCTGAAACGTGTGAACTCAGCTCAGCTGCTTCTAACACACACTGAGCTGAGTGATGATGGCCGTCCTACCTAACCAAAGAGTGCAAGGTCAGCTTTGCCAATCGTTTGTGGTACTGAACTTGCAATCTCTGGTCATAGAGCCAGTGTTTAGACTTTGTGAACATAGCCTGAGTGAGCGATAAAGAGAAAGCACAGGGAAACTGTGAAAGAAAGAAAGACTGAGAGACAGGGGAAAGAGACATCAAAAACTGAGAGTGGGAGACACACCTGTTCTGCATGCCATTGGTTTTCCAGCTCTGGGCAAGCTCCAGAGCACTAACGGCTGGTTTGCCACGGGAGGTGATGTAATCATCCGTGGGGTCACCATTAAAATTCCCACAGAGACCACACACTTTGTTCTGCAGCCGTGGTCCCATGGTGATGCTGAGCGTGTTGAAGCGGTTGTACCGAACTTGAATGTCCTGCGGCGTGTCGATAACCAGAAAACCTTCAGATGTGGAGACTCGGGTCATCAGACCTGTTACGAAAGGCACAGAAACCGGCGTTCCATTTACCTGTGAAGAGAATAAGACAGAAAGGCGTGGAGATAGGGAGATAACATATGATGATGGACATAAACAGTACAGTCAACATATCAATTTACACCCTGGCCTCAAAGTGTTAATAGCAGTGAGGAACACTCATTGCCTTCTAGGCCTTCCTAATGATTTCTGGGAATGAAAAAAATACATGACTGCTTTTTTTTATCATTATCATTATGCTTATTGTGCATTTATTATATGTGTTTATTATAGCAGTAATTCCCTTTGATTGTGGAGATTTAGATTGAACTGTGATCTTGAAATGCTCAACTGAATTTTTTTAGTAGATTCAGCCAATCATGCTCTTCTGTTATAAATCTAAATCTTTCAATAACCAAGGGTGTCCCACAAGGCTTAATGTTTGGTCCAATTTTATTTTCAATTTATTTTAAAGACATTGTCTTAACTGTAAAAGAACGCAAAGAGCAGATTTATTTGTACATCTTCAGAAATCAATATTGACCTTCTCCCCCAGTTAGGGTCTCTCAAAGCCAATGAGAGATCACCATAAATGGTCTAACATCACCAACCCAGTGTTTTTTTAGGATTTGCAGAGTTTGCAGACCTTGACGGTGTTGCCAGAAATAAGGATGTTCTCCTCGTTGATGTAGAGGTAAGCATGGGAGATAGTGGTGAGGTTGGGAGTGCTCCACTTGTCGAAGTTGGCGATGAGCTGGAAGGAGAGCTCAGGTAGCTTGTGGCAGATGGTGGACAGGACAAAAGAGCAGGAGGCAGGCAGGCGGAGGGAGGCACCATCAAAGGTGCGGAAGACCCCACCACCAGAGGCAACGCAGTGCTGGTTGCGGCGCACAAAGCAGCCCCGGACACCATGGCGCAGCGCACACTCTTCCTCTGCCTTGCAACGACGTGGGTCACACTGGATCAGGTTCCGACCAATACACTGGCAGCGCTTGGTGCAGTCGCTATTCCAGAATAACTGCTTGGGCTGTGTTTAAGGAAGGTGAAGAGAGAGAGAGATGATTCTGTGATAAACAGGATGTCTGGAACATGCAATCTGGCGCAAGGACAACATGATTGTTAAGTTCAAGAGAACCTATTGTGATTACTCTTCACTGCACATCAGTGGCTCAACTGTGGAGAGTTTCAGAAGCTCCAAGTTCCTTACTGGAACCTCACCTGGACCCTCAACACCATGTGCCTAGCCAAGAAAGTCCAGCAACGACTTGAAAGCAAACCTCCCCAATTCCATCCTCGCTTCTCTCTAAAGGGGGGCAACAGACCTAGACAATAGTTCTGACAAGCTAGTATGGAAACTGCACAGTCTCAGACCTCAGGACCTTACAGTGGATTGTGAGGACTGCTGAGAATATCTTTGGGGTCTCTCTACCCACCACTGACACCTCCTACATCCTATAATCCTGCATCCACAAGGCTACCGGACAGGACCCCTCCCACCCCACTCATGGACTCTTCATTCTCTTCCTGTAACAGCTTCTACATCCAGGTTCAAACACTTTCCAGCACACACCAAAGAGAGATCACTCACCTCCTAACACCACTGCACATGTGTGCCCAAATTCTTTAAATGCTGCCATCTTTTAATGCTGCTATAATCAATTGTTTTGCTGCTTTTAACTTTGTTCTGTACACTTTCTGCTGTAACAATGCAAATTTCCCTTTTGTGGGACTAATAAAGGTTTATCTTATCTTATCTTTTGCAACACTTTTACCACAGCGTTTCACTGTTTACAGTTAACAGTTGTTTGCACTAGTTCCTAAGGCTGGCCTGAATAGCATTTCCTAGACTTCGAATACTTGTTGGTATTTTCAAACCACCTCTGTTTATGCTTTGTATTTGACCAAACTTGCACATTTGCTCACATAGCCGTAGCTATGTGAATTTCCCACTTGTGGGACTAATAAAGGTTTATCTTATCTTATCTTATCTTTATAGTTCATGTTAAAATTAAAATATCCCAGTTTTTGGTATTTTACACATGTATACATCCCTTTTTACAAGGAGACCGAGAGAAATATTCAATTATGCTATAAGTTAAGAAACACACAAATCGGACTATTTTTATTGATTTAAATGGTTCTGGTGGTAAAAAAAGTAAACCGCAGACATAAATCCCTTAAAATATTTGCTTAGCGACATATTTTCAGTGTCAGTTTAGCTACTTTACTGAATGAGGAGCTAAGTTCTATCAAATTGCTGATGTAGTGCCTCAGGTGACCACCACCTTGCTGGAATTTTTTTGTTCCACCTTAATTGATGCAGCAGTCAGAATTTAACATTGCACCATTTAAGGCAGAATGGAAAATATAAATAGCTTTGGTACTTGAGTGACTTGGTACATTATTGCAATGTTTCAAACTAAATTCGTACAGATTTAGCGATTAGCTGTGCTACTATTTCTTGAAGATGAAATATCTGAATACTGAATATGGAAATATTTACCATACCAACATACAATATCAACATAAAGACAGAATACTTAAATATTCAAATTATTTGGACGAGCCTTACTAATACCTCCTTTTATTCATATGCTGCTTAAATACCTATCTATATACTTGATGCCTATCCATCTATTGTGTCGTATTTGGTTTAGCATTTGCTTATTGTTCTTTGCATTTTATCTGGTGTTCTTTTTATTATTCTTCACTTGTCTGGACACTGTCATGTATCTGCACTTCATGTAGTCCAGTGTAATGTGCTGTTGTTGCACCATGGACCTGAACAATGACATTTCATTCTAATGTACATCATACTGAGGAATGGCAAAATGACTTGACCTGAATTTGCCATTGCTCTCCTTACACTGAAAGGAACCCTGAATGTAGTTGGTGAACCAAGATAGATTTGGTGGAAATTTGCTTTTCTAGATTTTTACCGGAACTGCGGGGCTGCTATAGCCAATATGTAATGGAATCTGATATGTACCAATTAACATTGCTATCTTCATGCCTAAATTATCACACTTGACTCCAACCACACTGAGTTATATAACTGATAACTTAAAACAGTATATGCATTTCTGACTATTGCCCATTCATTTGTCCATTTTTATAGATATCATACATTGCCAGAAACCCCATAAGCAGATCTATTTGAAATTACTTGTGTGCAGTTTGCAGTGTTTGTTTGTTGAGGTATAAGCTTCAATTATTTGTTACCTACCTTAACCTGATTTGATATTTTATATGTTTGAGAACAGCTACTTTAAAGCAACCATGTAAAATGATGTAGCTCATTACAACCTCAGTCCTCTAAGCCCTCTCTCACCTCATAGTACTTGCCATCAGTATAGCACCCACAGTTCTGGTTGAGGATGCAGCTCTTGCCATTGAGCACATAGCCCTGGTCACACTGGCAGCCCTCCACGCAGTGCTGGTTACAGTCCCGCTGGCCCCGCGCTGGCGCACACTGGGGCTGGCATGCTACCATACAGCTAGAGTAGTGACTGTTTGCAGGGCATGAGAGCACTAGACACATGTGCACAGAAGCAGCAGTTAGTGCATATTCAGTATTTCCCCAGAAATGTGAAGGAATATTAATGGGATGCAGTAGGTCAAGGAAACTGTATTATTTATATTCATATTCATGTATAATGTTTAATGCATGCATATGTTAAAATAGGCCTTCTTAAAGCAAATACTGGATGTCACTGTAAATTTAAAGCACACTGTTACAATATCAATATGTACACTTACTGGCCACTAAAAAACCCACCTTGGTGGTGTATGTTTTTATTTTATTTTATTTTATTCTTTTTATTCTCTGACCAATATCAGAGGTCAGTTTTTCACCACAGTGTGGCTCTTGGCTGGATATTTTTGGGTGGTGTTCCAATCTCAACAAAGCAGTGACACTAATGTGTGTTTAAAAAAAAAAACACGCAGCTTGTTTTGACAATGGACCACCATCCAAACAGTATCTCAGCAGTGGTTAGAAACTTACCGATGGTGAATAGGGTAGAGGGTGGCTCACAATTTGTAGTTATAAAGTAGGTGTAGGTCATAAAGTGGCCAATGAGTGGAAAGTGTTGCTAGTAAAGCAGATCTAAAAAGCCTGTGTAGTATATGATGTGAGCATAAGCTGAGTGTGCTCCTCACCACAGGGAGTGGAAGTCCTCCAGCCAATCACAGGCACTCCCTGTGTCTGACACGTACTGGCGTAGATCTGTAGCCAATTACAGATAGTGTCTCTCGCCCCCTGGTCCACACACGTGTCCTGGAGGCAGCTCTGGTAGAAGTACGCTGGTGCCACTTTGCTGTGGCACCGGGCAAATACACCTCCACGATCAATAATAAGTCCACACAGCCTCACTGCCTCCGGTTCCACATAGACATACAAGCCCTCAGCCAGGTGGAAACGGTTGCCTGGGTTACCATTCTCGATGTCAGTACCGGCCACAGCGTCTATCGTCTGAGCAGCGGCGGGGACATCAACTGCCAGGCCTCTTTCAACCAATCCGCAGCGAGGACAGGAGTCACCACACCCCACCTGGCAGAAAGTGTCACGCTCTGCCCAAGCCATGCCCCATTCGCTGACACTGAGGGCAGGGCCAGAGACTGGCATTCCCTGGCACAGTCCACAGGTGGCGTTAAAGAGGCTCCGAGGCAGAGAAAGCAGCAGTAGTGTATTCCAGTCAAAGGCCACCTAAAGAGCAGAGAGGATTATCAATGGACTTTGACCACGCTAGCAGACCATGTTTATTTTACATGAGGACATAAATTTAAAGATCCACCATTTGGGCAAATGTTGGTGCTTTGTAAATGTTGGTTTGTGATGCTACTCCACCTTCAGTCCAAAGTCAGTCTCCACCAGTAACTGTAAGCCCAGGGTGTATATGTTGACTTTCCCTGGGCCCAACTTCAGAGGCAGGTATAAACGCTCCTTATTTACCTTATAGAAAGAGAGACAGACAGACTCACAATATACCATTTTTATCTCATTTCTGTTTACTATATTGCGCCACTTGTCCAGCAGTGTTTTCTAGAAGGGCAGTAGTTCCCAGACTGCATCTCTCCATTTCTGCATCATTTCTCTCTCCCCACCATCCCTTTCTCCCTCCTCTGATCTTGCATTACAGAGAGAGTCTTTGAAAACAACCATTTCCATCTTTCCTCCCTTCTCCCTATCTTTATTTGATCTAAAGTTTTTCAGATCTTTAGATGCTGTTGTGAACCTCTTCCAACCATCACTCAAATGTGTGCTTTCTCTGTTTGTGTTCCAACTTGTTAACAGACAGAGACTGAAATCAGATATTCCTCATGTTCTCAACATGGAATGTGTTCTTTTGTCCGTGGCCCCCGTCTCCTTTATTAAAAATAACTTTTTGTCATAAGCATGAAGTGCTTGACCTTCAACAAATGTGAATTATATATTGGAATTACAGATAAATTCTTGACTGTGAAATATCTAGCCCTCAACAAAATCTGTACTACAGACAGTTTACATCATTGTTCACAGGTGTGGTGGCTTGTATGAATCCTGTGGCTCTTTTCTTTGCTGACACTGCAGATATAAATGTATGCGATTTTGCCTAAAATGTTGGCTTGACCTGTTAAGGCCAGAGATATGTTTCTCCTCACCGTGACTGTATGTTTGAAGCTTCTTGACACCTCAATTTCGTAACCGTAGACCTCCAGTACAAAGCCTCGCACCCAGATGGCCTGGCCTGTGTCCCTCTCTTCATTCCGAACTGAGAGCTGGAACCGAGGCAGCCCCCCTGGACCCATCTCTGCACTGAAGCCCCCATCCAACCCTGTGTCTCCATCTCCATCATCCTCAAGGCCCCCACAATCTGTAGTGACCAAGCGAAGTGTGCAGCTGCTCTGAAGGTCAAATGGGACACCTCCAAAGGGCAAGAAGTGCCCATATCCAGCGACCACACACATAGCCTCAGTCCGAGGCTGGCAGAAAAACAGCCCCTCGTTCTCTTGGCAGTATTCCTCTGGCTGGCATGGGGAGAAGGTGCAGTACACGCTGTTGTCGGTCCCATTGCAGAAGCAGCGCTCTTGGCATTCCCAGTCAGTCCAGAAGGTCTCATTGGTGGCCAGTTGTCGGCCAAGGTAAAAGCAGCCACAGTCACTGCGGGCCACACAAAGTCCATCACGGAGGGCAAAGCCCTCCTCACACTGGCAACCTTCAGAGCAAGGGAACGGGCAAGGTTCCTCTGGCTCATCCAGGTTCTCACAGGTCAGTGGGCATGCAGTGGTGCATTCATCAAAGTGGCTGTTTTCTGGGCATGGCAGAGCTAGAGAGGAGAGATAAAACAGAAATATAAAAATCACTGAAACACTGAGAACCCATTGAGATAACAATGGCTTTTGAGTTCTTACGGCAGTTGGTGGCACTTCTCCAGGGCCCAAGGTTGATCTGGGCATCTTGACACGCAGAAGCGTAGGCCTGCAGAGAAGAGCACAAGGCCGAACGGTTGCCCTCCCTTACACACATATTATACAGGCAGTTCCTGAAGAAAGGTGAGGGGCTGACAGCTAAATGACAAGCAAGGAAAGAGCTGTTCCCTGGGTCATTGATGTTGCCGCAAAGCCAGGGGCTCTGGTATAACCGCAGGTCCGTACACATGCGGTACAGGTCGTCACAGTCACCATTGCATGTCAAGTCATCAGCGATAGCCCTCCAGCCCTCAATGAACTGGTCAGCAGTGTCAGCCTGCCTGCCGCTTGGCAGACGGAAGTCATCAGAGGGGTCTCCATTGAAGAAGCCACAGAGGCCGCAGGTGGAATTGTAGAATAGGGTGGAGAGGGTGAGGTTAAGGAAGCCTTGACGGGAGTAACGAGCACGAATTAGACCAGTCCACTCCACTACAGTAGCATTACTGGAAGCACGGTACACCATAAGAGGTTCTAGTGGGTGGACGTATGGAAGGATCACTGCTTCACCATTTAACTAAAGAGAGAGCGGAGAAATGTCATCATTATGTAATCACATGTGCTGAGCTAATTTCACTTGTGCAGTATGAGATCAAAATGATGAGACATGAGTCACAAAATGCATGTGTAAAGCTTATAGAGGGCAACCAGATTAGCAACAAAGAGTGGACAATAGAGAAGAGAAGCTTTTGTGTGGTAAATAATTACAAAAATCTGAAGCTTTTGTATGAGGTGGAAGAAATAGGAATGTTTCCAAAGAAATGCAACCTATACAAACCTTTACAACATCAAAATCCGAGCCACCTATCTGTGTTTCCAGGTGAGCAACCCTGATGACTATAGGCCTCTTCCAGGTGGGACCCTTATTCACCAACTTCCTTCCAATCTTCACCTCCACTGCTGACACGTTGGCTGGCAGACGCCCCAAAGTCTTGACCAGGTAGAAAGAGCTTTCGTCTGGGAATGGCATGGAAGAACCATCGAAGGTAGCCAAGACGTGTGTCTGAGACAGCGAACACATTGCTTCTCTACGAGGGTAACACCCTAGCAACCCTACTTCCGCAGTGCATACTTCACCCTCTTGGCAAGAGTCATTAAAGCAGGTGACCTCTCCTGCTGGGCCACAAACGCAGCGCTGGAAACACTCGCTGCCCACCTCTCCCCCCTCACCTGCCCAAAAGGTTTCATTGAGGGCGTAGTAAAGGCCATCACGTTCACAGCCACATTCAGAGCGTCGTACACATTGGCTGCCACTCAGGACAAATCCTTGGTCACACTGGCAACCCTCTGTACATGGATGTGTGCAGTACAGGTAAGCGGTCAGGTCTGAGCAAGAGGCTGGGCAGGCACTAGTACAGACTTGGTAGTGGCTGTTCTCCGGGCATGTCAAAGCTGAAAACAAATAAGGGAAAAGAGATACACAGAGATGTCATAGACCATAACCAATATAGTCAGAAGTAAGAACAATGTTTAAGTTAATTCAGTATGTAATCAACACAAAAGAATTTACCACAGAAAGAACGCGATCTCCAGGGTCTGATGGTGACTCCCAATGCCTGACAAGCCAGAGCATATGCTTGTATAGCCTGGCAGAGTGTCGTAATGTTGTCCCGATTGCTGCACATGTCATACACGCAGCTGTACACAAATGCAGTGGGGTCCACCACGGCCCGACAATCTCTGAAAGGCCCATCAGTCTTGTTAATAAGACCACAGTAGTCAGGCCGAAAGTAGAAGGCTTCAGCTGCTGGTTCACATAAGCTGCAGTTCTGGGCACAACCATCTGTACAGCGGAAATCGGTGTCCTCTGCTCGCCAGCTCCCACCCAACTCAACAACACTCTCCGCAAGTGAACCATCTGGCAACACAGGGTCATCAGCAGGGTCGTCATTGTAGTTACCACACAAGCCACAAGTGTTGTTGAAGTAGGAGCTGGGGAGGGAGATGGAAGCGTAATGCTGCCCGTCATATGTTACTAAGAGACCAAAGTCAGTTTCCAAAGCAACTGCAACACCAGACTGGTACACCTTGACAGCACCTAGCTGGAGTTGGACAGGCAGAGTCTTCAAGAGACTGTCCACCTGAAACCATGAAGAAGAATAAAAGTCATGAACACAAAAGGTGATGGATTACACCACGGCTTGGGAGAATAAAGAAACAATGCCCTACTGTAAACATTTAATTAATCACTTATCAATTTGTCTGCCCATTATGGCACTTTCTGCCAGAAGATTGTGACCTCATTTTATAGGAACAGAAACAGGAAGGAAATTCACTTGTACAGTGCCCTGAGTTCCTTTGGGCAGCATGACTCGATGGCCATACACCTCCACGGTAACATCCCTTAGCCAAGACACAGAAGCCATGCCTCGGTTTTCGTTTTTGGCCTCAACACTGAAAAATGGGAGACCAGGCACCTCCCAGCAAGGACGAGCCAATAGGTAAGAACAGGTGCCCTGTAGGGTAAAATTCAAAGCGAATTAGAGCATTATTAGATGAATATTTTGCTAAACATTAATATATGTGTTATCATTATGTATAATCTTATATTTAAAGATAAAATCAAGATCATGCCAAGACTGGCAGATGTGTGTTTCAATTGCTGTAAATCAAAACTGGTTGTTTGTCTTACTTGGAAGTGGTAAAGGAAGCCATCAAAAGTATGGTAGTGTGGGTCTCCAAACACTACACAGGTGCTGGTTCGGGTGGGTTGGCAGTAGTAGGCACCTTCTTGCTGCTCACATGTCTCCAACTGGCCACACGGAGCTTCCTGGCAGATGACCTCATTGTTAATATCCAAACACCTGCAGCGCTGAGTACACTGGTCTGACAACCAGAACACTTCCCCACGTCGATAATACCGCCCTGAAGAAGAGAGATGAGTGTCTTACAGATGTTTTATTTGTCTTTATTTTAGTCTTTTCCCTGCTTCAACACAACTTTGTCAACTCATTAAGGGGTTACTACTGAGCCGATTAGCTGGATCAAGGTGTTGGGATCACTGATTCAAGATATTTTGAGACACTTTTAAAAAATACAATGTCTAAATGTCAAATGTCATACAAAAGTTTAGACTAGAAAAACAAAAGAAGACACTTGTATAGGAAACTGAAAAAGAGTCATAGAAATCCACACCAGTGTTCAAATATGTTTAAACAGCGAGACACTCAAGGATAAAAAGATGAATACATTCTAAATAAAACAGAACGGTTGATTGTTGGACTGGTTTGTTCTACCGTTATAGCTGCAGCCATTGGCTGGGTCTATCTGGTCTGTGTCGACACGGAAGAACCAGCGGCCAGGCATGTTGACATTTGTTGTCTGCTCAATGTTGACTACGTCATTTGAGCGGGAGCCAGGTAGATTGAAAAAGTGGCTGACATCTCCACCATTGAAACCTGACTACAGAGGTCAATAATGGGCAAGATGTTAGACGCAGAGAATATTGTTATGTTTCATCATCAACGCCGGTGTTAAGTGAATAATCATCTATTATGATGAATAAAAAATGATGTGCACTGAATTCTGTGGGACGCTGGGTTACCTGCGCAGTTGTTCCTCCCAAGCCAGTAAGAGGGTCACCCCCACTAGCTGTTCCCGTACTCCATGTGATTTCTCCATAGTTGAACATGGCAAAGTAGGACACACCATCTGAGATTAACACTGACTGGAATGTGTTCACCTGGAACAAGATCAAACCTTTTTTGTTGTTGTTGGTGTTTGATCATATGCATGAAAACACTAAATGTGAGAATTGTTATACTGATACATGTCAGGTTTCTGTAAAAGAAAGGGCATCAGGAAACAAGTTTAAATGATTAAATGTCAGTGACCATTAAGAATGATTCTTCTTTATTAACTACAGTAGCTCTACTATATTCAGTGCCACCAGTGGTGGGCCACTATCAGTACTATCATGAAACACCATGCTGTATTTGTGGTTATCTGTTTTTATGGAGCCAGATCTGTCTGTATCACTGCCAAACAAAAGATTATGCAAAGACACGAATCAGAGTTTCTCTTTTCTTTACCGGTGTTGTCTGGCTGCCTCCGTAGAAGGTGACCTGACTCCAGGTGGAGATGAAGGCCCAGGTGGCAGTGAAGGATACCATGTTCTTGAAATATTTTCTGACATCCTGAGTGGCTCTCTCCAGGATCTCTGGCTCTGTCACCTCACGGTAGTACACGTCCCCGCGGATACCATTGTGCACGTCAGCCCATAGGGGAGCAATAAAAGACCGGCTATCGCTGAGAGGGAACGCCTCAGGAGTGAACTGGCTCACCTGAACGTTGAAGGAGATCACTCCATTGTTGTTTACCTGTGGGGTAAGAGGCACTGTTGGTCTGTAATTTTACAAAATAGGTACATTAATATTGGTATTGATTGAATGGATGATTGATCTGAATGCAATTGCATCACATTAAAATAAAACTAAAGTAAGACAAATAGTTTTTTTTTTTTATTATTATCACACTTACATATAGGGAGCGGTAGGGGACATTGAAGAAGACAAATGGAATTAGCAAAGGAATTTCGGTTGAACTGCCATCATCCATCTTTGGAGTTTCTAAGTCCCTATAGGCTGCTCCATAGGGGTAGAGGGTATCCTGAGAGAAAGCTATGCAGAGAAGACAGTGAACAACTAGTCATAACCTGCATGATATTGAGTACAAGATCAATTGCAGAAGGCAAGATACATGGAAAAATCAAAGTTGTTCCTGTCTAAACTGAAACAACTGTTAAAGAACTAAAATAGAATACTGTGCATATATATATATATATATATATATATATATATATATCAGCCACAACATTAAAACCACTGACAGGCAGGTGAAGTGAGTAAAACTGATTATCTCATTACAGTGGCATCTGTGAAGGTTTGGGATATATCAGGCAGCAGGTGTCAGTTCTTGAAGTTGATATGTTGGAAAAATAGCTCTGGCAAAGGCCAAATTTTAATGTCTAGATGACTGAATCAGAGCATCTCCAACACAGCTGGTGTTGTGGAGTTTTAGTACCTACCAAAAGTGGCCCACAGAAGGACAACCAGTGAACTTGCGACAGGGTCATGCACATGAGGAGCAAAGGCTAGCCAGTCTGCTCTGATTCCACAGAAGAGCTACTGTAGCACAAATTACTTAAAAAGTTAATGCTGTCTACAATATAAAAGACACACTGTTGTAAATCCACCTTTCAGAGTGTCAATGCTGACCCTTGTCCACCGCCCAAAGCGGCTACAATCGGCATGTGAGGATAAGAACGGTACTACGGAGCAATGGAAGAAAGTGACTTGAATCTGTAGGATGTGCTATACAAAGTTGTCCTATCCATGAAGGCCTCAATTTACAGGACTTAAAGGATCTGCTGGTAATGTCTTAGTGCCACAGTGCACATTCAGAGATTTTGTGTCTTGACAGGACATTATAAGCAGGTGGTTTTAATGTTATGGATGATTGGTGTTTTATATATACATACATATATATATAATGACCTAATAAGGTTGTTGTAAGAAGATTTTGGCCAATTTATTTCTAGTTTTACTTGTTTCATGTAGTTTTATCCGGAGAACCAGTCTTTCATATTTCAAGACATTACGCTTATTTCTAGGAATAATGCTTGAAAGAAGAAAAATATCTGCCAGTGGAATAAGACCGTATTACTATATTCACACCTGGACACAAACAATACTTGAACATCATGGATATTGGTCCTAGCTGCATTTATCCAGATACACAGCTGTCTTGCATGAACACAGCATTATTATTGACAATCCATGCTGTTATTCTGAGAGAACCAGAATATTGCCAGCAGGGAGTAGGAAAATAATTAGAAGAAAGTTCCATGACTCACCTCCTCCAGGAGCAAGAGTGCTGAAAAGCTGGAGTAGAGAGACTAAAGTGCTTGTTTTGACCATCCTAAAGACCTAAAGCATACATACATTTGGAATTTAGAGTAGCATGAACAAAGAAATCAACAGAAAACCAAAAATTTTTACATTGCTTCGGTGACAGTGGCCTACCAAAGGTCAGGCATTTGAATGATGGACATAAGTCATTTTCTTAAATAGCATGTGCTATACATGTGAACTGATCCATCAAGCACTTATAAAGGCCATTAAAAAAGGCAAATAGACCAAGTACAGTCCCCCTCTAATCTTCCCTGGTTTTAAGAGCAGTCTCCCAGGTCTCCCATGGGGTTTTCTCCCCCTCTCTCCCCCGCCATGGTGGGCCTGTTGGCCCATTGCTGAAAAGGTCCCATTATGCGACAGGGAACAATGTGTAAGGATCACATTCACCAGCACTACTGTGTGAGTGGGCTATGGAGGAGCAGTTCTAGGCCTCTACATTGCCAGTGAGCTTGTGGCTGGGACTCCAACCGACCGCTCTACATCATCTGGAGGGGTCCATTACCGTGTGTTTGTGTGCCATGTCTCGTTGGCTTCAGAGAAGGGGCGTAAGCAGTTCAGCTAATGGGTCTAATTGAGAAGGCTTGAGTTGCCATGGTCTTTTCCACAACCCTGAGGGGCTCAAGTTTGAGTTTCACTCCCGTTGTGTTTGAAAATGACTACAATTTTCCACATTTCCTTCAGTCTTTTGAAGCAATTACTTTTGCGAGACTGAACATTGACTTTTGGGAAATTAATTATCCAAGAGTTTTCATCGTTTCCGCTGATTTCTCAGAAAGTTCTGTTGGATATTTTTACCTTAGAAGGAATCTGATCATATAATTGCTAAAATGGCTTATTGGTATTTGCAAATATTTCTCTTAAATAACCAAATTTATTCAAAACTTTTTTTCTCTAGAGAAGAGATCCATCCTCAAATTATTTCCAGTGGTGGAAAATACAATGTACCTAAGTATTATTTTGGTAGATTTGTACTTTACTCAAGTATTATTGATACTGAATACTCATACTTTTACGCATGCAAAGTTTACACTTGTCATTACATTTTATAAACATTTAAGAGTTTACTGAGAAAGGCAAAGAGACGTCAGACAACTCATGCCGAGGACTGATGGTACTTTAATGTAGGAAATATATATATTTCTATAAATGTAGGTGTTTTTATTTATACACTATAGAACAAAATACTGTTTTAGTCTTAAAAAGTGTTATGTTAATATTAGAAAGTTAGTTAACTCAAAATATTATGGCTGCCCAGAAACTAACCAATTTTTCCAACTAATCTAAAAACCCCACAATTTTTATAGTGCATTCAAACTTTTATTTCAGACATTTATAGATTATGGCCATCTCTTTTGCAGATTAATTAAGAGCTGGGTTGTCCAGGTGTTCTTAATGATGAGGCATTATAAACCAGTCATCAATACAATTTAGTCACAATGGGAAGTTCATTGGTTTGAGAGAAGAAAACTTAAAACATACTTAAGTTACACTGAAGGAAACACATCGAGTGTGTTCAACAATTTCTTCATTTTGGGTTTATTAAACTGGTCCATGATATATTTACTGAGACTTTTCACAGTTTCACTTGAGTTTTACATCTGACAAACCAGGGCTTCCCAACATTTTTAGCGGTGTCTTGGTTTCTGTAAATTAGTTCTTATTATTTTCATCAGTTACATTCAAACAAAGTTAAGTTCGGGTTACGTTACCTTCATGTTAAAGGTTAAGTTTCTACTAGTATTTATTATATTAACTATGTTGGTGTTTGGTGTTGGAATTTATCAGTCCAGCCTGTATCACCAATATAAAGATAAATAATTGGTTGTGATCTTTGATCAGCTTTTCATGAGACAAGACCAGAGCGACCACCAGTTTAGAGCCAACTGCCCTTTATCTCTGAAGCAGTCCAATAAATTTTCTGAAGTTTATTGTATAACAGAATTCACATTGCTTCTTATCAGCGTATTTACAGTGAAGAACAGAAATGAATGCAGCTTAAATATTTATATCATATCTCCAGTTCTAACATCTTTGAGTTTGTAGTGCTTAGTTCATTTAAGGCAATCGGTTGCCACACAAAATTCCGGTAGACTCTAATTACTTTAGTGACTTAAAAGGACATTATTACACTGGATGATGGGAGTTGCGTCAAATGAAAATATGTGTTGCCATTTCCAACAGTTTTGGTATAATGCAATTAAAATACGTCAGTAACTCTAAACGTCCACAAACGTCTGACTTTTAATTTTATGAATGTCTGTGACCCCCAAGAAACTTCATTCCTCACCTCAACAGAAAATCACAGTACAACTTTGATTTGGACTGGATTTCTTTAGGCTATTACCCAAAATCACATTGTGATACTCACAGTGCAATACCAATAAAGCAAGACAACAGTGTGAATCCAGAGACTGTTGACATGTTACTGAAAAATATGTATGTTTGTGCCTATCGCTATGATTCTCTAAACATATGATAAACTTTAGTACCACAGCACACTATTAGCAGCATATAATATAGACGTTGAATGATTAAAGTATGATACCTCGTAAGTTTAAAAAGTGAGGTGCTAATCATTATTAAGTCTACTGTAGTCATTATGATTTATTGTCACTGTTCAAATGATAAAAAGTGCTCTTTTCTACTCCATCCCACCGGATTGGAATTGGAACCATGCCTGCTTACACGGAAAATTCCACCAATTTTTTTAATTGGCGCAAAATTCGTCTGTTGCGGAATTCAAATTGGCATACAGCATAAACTTAACTATTCAGGAATGGCCAGTGAACCTACACATGTATTCTGAGATGTTCTAAGTCATTTTGATAATGGCGTGACATTAATGTAAATTAAATTTAAGAAATGATTTTGCCTTGCCACACTTTGTGTGTATCTCTGTGACATTAATGTATTTTTATTTATTTTTTTAAAAAGGCCTAAATCCTTTAAAAAAACCCAATATCTCCGACATCAGGCAATGTATTCATAACCAATTTGTGTGATTTTTTTTTTTTGTTTTGTTTTTTTTGTAAGAGATGCCAGATCCATCTCTTTTCACACCACTTTACTTGGGTTGACAGGGTTTTGTTGTTTAAGTTGGCCAACCTTATGAGAATCCGATCTCTAAAAAGTTGTCTTCTTGGCAACACATGACATGACATTAATGCCGTAAGACAGATGTTATGGCAGATAATGACTGTAATGAGGTCAAAATTCATTTTTAATAATAATAAAATCACGGTAAATCTGAAAAAATCTATTTTCTTTGAGGCATGATATCAGACACTTGGCTCCTGTCACCACCATTGGGAATAATTCAGCCTTCGTAAGTTTCTCTAGCACAGCTTAATTTATTAATTTCACATTACGCCACTCAGATTTACTTTGTTTACAAAGTCTTAACGATTTTAATTAAGAAGTTTGGAAATTCAGTAGTATTCCCAGTGCAGATTGGCAGTTCATGGGATGGTTATCTATACTTGTTGAACAAAATGGGAATCACAGTCCTTCATACATCTTTCTCTCATTTCCAGGGGCAAATTAACATAATCTAAATAAAACTGCCAGCATTTGCAGTGGATGATGTTAGTTTTTTCTCCTCCATTTTTCTGCAAATACCAAACTGCATGCTCAGTGGGCAGATTAGTTCAGCTGGTAGGAGAATATTTCACCTTTTTGCCCTTAAACCATTGTTTTGAGAACTCCTGTACATCTAGGGTCATTGTCCTGCCCAAAGGTGAAGTGCTAGCAAAAGATTTTTGAGGTATTTATACTTGAGCAGTCACATCATCATTAAAGACGAGTCAAACTTCACTCACATCTGCACACGCCTTTGCCTCCTTGTTGCACAGCTGTTTTTTGAATGAACCATATCATGGCCTGTTTAACTGGCACTCATACTTCTGGCACTCCTGTTCGAGGTCACCTTAAATGGGACTGTGGTTAAAAGGACAGTAATTCACTCAAAATACACAAATACACAAACTAAAGCTGACATTCTGAATTTTAGCTTCACATTAATTGCTATTTTGCATCCAAAGTTCTGGAGTACAGAGCTAAAACAATGGACAAACATGGACAGTGACAATAATGCACAGTTTACGGCCTGTAGTGTGTTTGGTATTCTTTAATATTTGGCTATCATGTTTTGTTGATGAGGTTTTAATGAGTTGTTAGCCTATTCACAACTTGAAAACGTTTATAAAATGCTTTTGAAATGCTGAAAAATTTCTCAAACAACACCTGGACAGCAGCCATTAGATCATTAGAGATCTACCTAGCGTTAAGGCAGCAGGCCCTAAGTAATCATTCCTTAAAGCTTAAAAGAATGATAGGATTCAGGGATCATTTTATTTATGTCGGTGTTCTTCAAGAGGCACCCCTTACAAACGAGTACAAAAATCCCCACCTTCCAACATAACTGAAACCTAGTCTTCCAGAGAGAGTGTGGTGCTTGGACCACATGCTCATGTCTGATGTCCTCTGTGATGAAACAGAGTTCATTGGAAATTGGTGTTTGATAGCAATCCCAGGTGCACAGCAAGATATTGTTAGAGATGCCAGAGGAGTAAATCCATCTCTTTTCACATCACTTTACATGGGATGGCAGGGTTCAGTTGGCTAACCCCATGAGAAACTGATCTCTAACAAGTTGTCTTCTTGACGACCCATCGAGGCTGACATTAATGCCAAAGATAGATGTTATCGAAAACACTAGGCTACTTATTGGCAGATAAAACTGATGATTTACATATTCACGCATTACGGATGAGAGAAGGGGGGGAGAAAGGGAGTGAGAACCACACATCTACTAAAGAAGAAAAGAACAGGCAATGCTTGCTACAGGCTTGTCTTAAAAGACTACAGGATCACAAGTCTGTTGCTCACAAATCAACTGGTTGGGATTTTGCACAAGAGGGCGAAGGTAAGCATCTACTCACCTGCCTTCAATGGATGGAAGCTCAGCACCTCACCTGTGGCATCAGCCTTCCAGTCCCATCCAACTGGGTACCATCCACAGGAGCAGAGAGCCTCTGTGCTGGGACAGGGGGAAAGGGAAGGGGAGGGGGAGCGTGCTCCAAGAAAGCCCTCCTAAATCCCCCTCACACAAGAGCGCTCTGCTGGTCCAAGTGCGCAGGATTATGGAGGAGAGCAGGAGTGGTAAACCCAGCCCAATCCGAGCCTGTGGTGCCTGTTTGATTTTCAAGGAGGCGAGAGTCTGGAGAAAGTGATCCCAGGATGAGAGAGGAGAGGGAAGTGAGCGTTTGTGTGAGTTCCTTTACTGCTGTGCTGGACAGAGAAGCCACAGAGGCAGGTGCTACCTTTTGCACCACAGATAGTGTTAATCTGTGATTCGTTTTTCTGGGGGAGGAAAGGGTGGGGGGGTGGATGGGAGAGGGAGGGGTGCTGGAGATGGAGAAAGGGGGTGAGCCTTTGTTTTGGAAGAGGGAGGGAGAGCAAACGAGAGAGTGATAGAGAAGAGCAAGAGAGGAGAGGTGGAGAAGGTGAAGAAAGGAGGAAAAAGAAGGAGAGAAAGTTGACCACTGATGGTTTGTGGCAGGTAAGTGAGTCAAAAAGAGAGGGAAAATATTGTTACAGGTCTGGTCTGAACAAAGAGGATTTCTGAAGGAAATGTCAGACCTCTGGAGCAGACCCCAGTTTCCTAGACGACAGCTCTCTCCATAGGCACTCTACTGTCTACGACATTCCTTCAAGCAAGCATAAAGCTCTTCTGCCCACCCTTGGGGCATTTATTTACAAAAGAAAACAAGGCCACAAAATAGTCTCTTTGTTTGTAAATATAAAGAAGGGCTGGCTAGAGTTACAGCATTAACATGAGTCAATCAGGACACTTAATATGTATGCGTGTGAGTCAACGACTGTTTGTGTGCGATGCGTGTGAGTGCTCCCCCTCCTGTTCTGCTTGGCTCCCTACACTAATTAAGGACAGTCTCATTTGCAACGGCACACATAAGGCCAGGTCAGTCTCCGTGGGACTTGATTTCCATAGATCTGGTACTGAGATAGAACCGAAAGGCGGGGAAATTGCTGGTGAATCCGTGGCGATAGGGTCTGGGAAGGAGATGGGAGAGAGATGGGAGTCAGACACAGCTTTGTTCACAGAGGGACAGTGGAGGTAACCAGAGACCAGAGAGAGGCTGGACGTGTGAAAACCTGCCGTACAGAACGCCAAACCTGGATTCCCTATGACCAACGTGGGATTCCCAGAGGAGGATTCTTTTACACCTTGTCGCCTTGTTGTGTAAATGCACCCATATTCTTAAATCAATCTGCTGTGCAAGAGGGCAGAAAAGATGATAAAGAGGACAATACAATTCCAGCTAGTAGGAGTAGCCCTTGAGTCAGTGTGAACTGATGAAATACAGATGGGGGAAGAAGAGGGAGCAGGAGAAAGACCGCGAGACTGTCATTCCTATCTTCTCACCATCTTGTCTTCTTCACGATGTAATGAGTTTGCTAATAAGACATATCGTCCCATGCCTTTTCTCTCCATCTTTCTCTCTGTCCAGAACAGCAGCCTGGTGCTTGTGCAAAAGGTCAGCTTGACTGAAATGGCTCTGCGTCGTCTGAACCAGTTTCTGTCCCACAAAGAACAGGCTGAGACGTACTTAGCCGATAAGCACTAACTCCACTGTTTGGGTGTAGGAGTCAAGTGTCCGATTAAACGCAGCCACAAATCATCAGCCCCATCAACCACCTGCCAACCAAACTTGGCAGATCGGAATCAGGCTGACTGAGTTACCATAATGTCAGCAGGCACAACGAAGAACTGTGGAGGCAAGGAACCGTTTCCGTGGGAAAGGGGTCAAATGTATTCTGGAGCACCAGCGCTGTCACAGCGTTCTGGTAGGTCTACCAGGCCTGACCCTTGAAGGGGGAGAAGGTCCTGGCCAGGAACCCAGCTGGGTCATCCAATATCTCCATTTCCATCCTATCCCTCCATCTATTGCTTAACAGTTGCTCCTATTTTTCTTTCCTTTTCGTCCACAATGTCAACCCACCATCAGGTAACCCAAACCTCCCCCAAAAATTACTCCCTCTCCTGGCCACACAATGAGTCTCCTTCAGCCCTCCTTGCCCTCTCCTCAGCTTTGTGGAGCTCTGGGTGGATCAGGCTACCAGCAGCCCAGGCAAAACAGGTTTGCTTTTGGTACAAGGGAAGGTATAAAAAGCTTTCTTAAAGCCTCAACCATTCCAAAATGCACCAACTCCCAGAGCCACCCCTTTCTGTGACCTTTCTTTTGTGGTCTGCTGCTGCTTTCATGGCCTGGTAACCCCCTGTCTGACTCCCACTCCTGCTGTCCCTCCAGATCACCATGGTGCTTGGTCTTGCCAAGTTGATGGTGAACTCTGACTCCTGCTTTACTCAGGAAGGCTTTTGCTGCCTGATGCCATTAAAGAGGTAGGATTTTTAGACTGGGATGATGCGTGGTGTAGGTGTGTTGGTGTGAGCGTTTGTTGAGTTGCCAGATTCGGCACGTGTGGCTTTCACCTGTAGGCGTGACAAAGCAAGTCCAGCCCCTCTTAGCACCTTGGGCCTTGGTGACACAAATTAAGCCTGATTATTTTTTCAGCCAAGTTGTTGCACTGATCCAGGAGGCAGGCATGCAGGTACCTAGAGGACTGGATTGACTCCAGTTGGATGGTAGTGTTTGCCTGGAGTGAGGTCTTCGCTAGGGCTAGTCCCTAGTGTCTAAGGACTAAAAGTGCTAGAGCAGCTTAAACCATCAGCACAGCTGAGAAAGAGCCTTCAAAAAGCAAACCTACGTTGCTGTGACAGTACTGGTCTAATAGGCACATAGAGTGTTTAGTTATGAACTAGATTTCTAAGGTATAATACCAGTACCAATTTAGAAGAAAAGGCACACACTCTTATCCAGAGCAACTTGTTTTTATCATTTACAGACATGGGCGAATGTAACCTTAGGAGTCTTGCCCAAGGATTCTTATTGGTGTAGCATGCTATACTTCCCTCAGCAGGGAATTGATTGCCACTCTGGGTAGCAGTGTTACCTGTAGCACTACACCAACTGCCCAACCAGATTAAGAGTATTTGAACTTTCGCAGTCCTCAAATGTAAAACGTCTGCCCAGATGAGAAGAGAGGAGGCAGAATGAATCCATGAAGTGGTTTGTTTATTTATTTATTTAATTTATTTATTTTATTTAAAGCATATCTTGATCAGACTTTTACAGGAAATCAAGCAAGTGTACAACAGCATTCATTTAACTACTGATCTCACACCTAACAGCAAAAACAATATGAACATCAAGATATTCAGAGAGAGGGCGGCACGGTGGCTCAGAGAAGGTCCTGGATTGGATTCCTGGCTGGGCAGCTGAGGGTCCTTTCTGTATGGAGTTTGCATGTTCTCTCTATGTTTGTGTGGGTTTCCACTCGGTACTCCGGTTTCCTCCCTCAGACATGCACAGCAGGTGAACTGGAGATGCTAAATTGCCCCTAGGTGTGAATGTGTGAATGCGTATGTGTGTCTGCCCTGTGATGGACTGGCAACGCGTCCAGGGTGTTTCTCTGCATTTTGCCGTATTACCTCAGGATAGGCTCCAGGACCCTCCCCCCCAACCTCCCATCCCTCCGAACCTGGTTAAGGATAAGCAGTTCAGATAATGGATGGATAGATGGATGGATGGATATTCAGATACATGGCAATTGCCCCTTGCCCCACTGTTGTGACAGCCCTGGGATTCACAGAAACACAGTCATGCTAGAAAGACCCAGCAGATGCAGAGCACACAGTAGTGCCCGCTCCCTTTCACCAGCTAATCAACACTTTGGTTTCAGAGCATGGGAGAAAGGCCCTCTGAGAGACCTCCTGAAAAGGCTTAGTATCAACACCATATCTAGAGCGAAACACAAACAACGAACCACTGTAAAAGAAGTACTGGAGCAAAAGGGAGGCAACTCAGAGATGGAAAGCTCTTGAGAGAGTGAATATACAACACTGATTAAACAGAGGCAGAGAAGATACATGCAGCTGTGGTGACACACCAGCTAAAGACCAATCAGGTAGGTATTAGTGGGATTCTCAGAGTAACATGAGGCAGAAAGGAGACAGATCGAAGCCGATAGCAAGAAAAGTGACAAAGGTGAATTAGTAATAGTACGGCATAATCAAAGGATTAGGAGCGAAAATGGCAGTGATGGGAAATGAATGAGTGGTTGATAAGACAACAGTGAGGTGGAACAATGTTTGGGCCATTTGTTGGTAATGAGCAACAGTAGCTGAAAAGATTAAGGACCAAACTGGGGCAAAATATGGGACGGTAATACCTCAGTAATGGCTCATCTGTGAGACAAATGAAGGAACACGAAAACAAAGTGTGTAACAAACTCCATGCATGCTCTTCCAGCCATCAATAGGGATAACATATACTCTTAATGGGTTAACACTCTTGTCTAGTGTAGGGTTGCATAGGGTTGCCTGTAACCAGAGAGGGGGCAGAACCCCAAGAACAGGATTAGAACCACTCTGCTGGGAAATGACAGATGAGTAGAGATGTCAAGGCCTGGTAATCTGAAACGTAAAACGTATAGACTAGGACGCAAAGATTGTGTTAAACAGACACTCCGCACGTCTCTGAATAGTCAGGATTACCAAAGCCATGCTGTCTGAGAAGGGAATCCAACAGCAAACCTTTGTTTTTGGTAACTGTCATTTAAATGAAGGTCAAATCTCTCACCTGCTCATACATGGTAAAAAGTCTCCCTTATATGCCAAGGAAAATCCCCTTACGTAACAAAAAACAAGATGGCAAATGACTTGCCTCCTTGAACACAGACCACTTCTATGTTATGTTTTCAGTCCTTTCAGATCTGTTTCTTTCCAAGTCTGAACGAAGCAAATGAGTTTACGCACAAATAATTGCTGAAAATACTTACAATCTTTACATTTGCAAACAATATCCCTTTAATAAACATAAAACTATACCAAACCCTTAAGAAGCGCTTCATAAAATGACATTGGGATAAATTCTTCTCTTTTCAACATATAGCCCAAGCACACACACACACTTAATGAGCCCATAACCTAAATATACATAGCATATTGTGATTAAATCAGAGCTGTATACATGACAAGCTGTATCTGCTTGGAAAAGCATGTTAAGGATGGCCCCCAGACAATGGCACAGCAATATAGAGCAGTTTCATTCACAACAGCCCTGTAAATATAGAGGACCAGCAGTGGTCAGAACTGCTCCAAAGGCATCTCTGCACAAATGGAAAGGGGCTCAGTGGCTGAATATCAGATAACATGATTCTTCCTGATGTGAAGTTTCAAGGGGAGCCTCGCCCTTTTTCAAAATGCATGCATAATTCAATAGTTAAGATACAAACAAAGTCATTCAGAGTGGTTTGATGTTATGATGTTTGTTTTTTTTTGTAATGCTGATAATTTCAAAATCAAGTTTCTTTGGGAACTATCTTGCTTTACAGTGCCCTGAATGCATTTAAAGAATATGTTTTAAGCTTATTATAAAACTATCATGAAACAATGTCTCGGGAATAAGGCAGTATGTTCGTAACCAACTTTCTATTCAGCTTTTACAGGCCTTTCAGACACGATTATGATCAAGTCTCAATCTGTTTCTCTAGAATGGAGCATGTCACAGCCAACCACTCTGAATGAGGTTGTCTTAAACACTCAATTATGCAGAAATTTGAAAAAAATAAAATAAAATAAATGGAATTCCCCTTTTAATATATAAGCTAGGGAAGAATGAAAAGACATATTAGCCCAGAAGAGAGGAAGCCGACCCTGCCCTGCTGTCTGTTCTTTTTAGGAAAAGCTACGGCAGTGTCCCTTCCTCTACTGACCTTTTGTCTCACAGTCCGGTGTTCTACATGATTGGAAGTACGGGAAGACTGCAGTGCAGATATACAGGCTTATGCTAGCTGCGGTGTTTTCCTAATAGAACATTAGAGTTCTCTGGTGCTTTACTTTTTATTCTCAGCTGGAGCTTATAACTGGATTAAAAAAAAACCTTGGGTGTTTAAAACACAATTCCCCCAAAATGTGAATTCTGTAGAATCTGAGTTTCATATAGTGCTTGCATCTTAATGGTCAGTTGTCTGGAAAGTACTATGTACTTCACACCATAACCAGTAAAAAAAAATCCTCTTTGGAACTGAGAAAGTAAGTGGAATTATTTGTTATTCCTGAGAAGCAGTCCCACACACTCATACATATGCAAAATCTGAGCCACTACCAAGCAATTAAAACATCTTAAAAAAACATCACTTCTCTTCACAAGAGAGTGTCGGAAGAATTGAGGAAAGGCTGTGCTCCAATCCAGAGCGTCTTTTAGGGGACTACTATTTCTCATGAAGATGTTTAGGACAGTAGCTTTCCCTCTCACCAGTTCCCCACAACAACTAACTGGCCCACTAAATTATGCATTATCTCAAAACTCATGGATCACACTTGTTTTATTGGGAGACCTTATTCCTTGAAGATCAGCCAAATTAACTCCCTTTCCGCAAGTAGCACCCACATTATAGCATCCTTTGAATCACTGAGACTTTGGCACGACCAGGATCTCATCTCCATCTCGAATGCTGTAAGAATGGAGGGCACGGCCTCCATACTTGAGCTCCTGAGGTGCTAGTGCGTAGCCTAGCTGCCGATCAATGTAGTAAACACGCATCTTGTTGGCTGGCAGCTGTACCACAGGCCTGAGCTGCTTCTTTAAGTCAGCTACGGTCTGTTCCAGCCGAAGCTCCAGCTGCTCAGTCTGGTCCCCAAATCGTAGATCAACCTGGGCAGAGCTCAGCGGACGCAGGTCCACTTCAGCCAGTGGTGCCAGACGTCCATAACGCGCCACCAGAGTGTGGAACCTGCAAGTGGACAAAATAGTTTGATCAGGACCTGAATGTTCTCGCTTGAAACAGTAGTTTAAAATAGCAGATTTCTTCAATAATGGAAGCTAACACTGTGCCCGGCTAGCTCAGTGGGTAGAGCACAGGACTCTTCAAGCCCCATGTTGGGTGTACTTTTGGGGGCAGCTGGTGGTTAGGAAGTTGCCCATGCGATCGGAAGTTCCCAGTTTTGAATCCCAGAGCTGCCAGGGGCAACACTAAGGAACTCTCAAGCACGGTACCATCACTGGCTGCCCACTGCTTTGCTTGGTGAATGGGTTAAATGCAGAGAAAGAATTTCACATCATGTAAAGTAAAGTGCCATTTGGCAGACACCCTCATCCAATGAGACTTACAATTATTAGTTACAGGGACAGTCCCCCTGAAGCAACTAAGGGTTAAGTGTCTTGCTCAAGGACACAATGGTAGAAAGTGGGGGTTTGAACCTGCAACTTTGTGGTCATTCGGGGTAACAGGCAAGTGTTTTACCCACCAGGCTACTACCGTCCACAGTGCTGCGCTGTGGTGTGTTCACACGTGACTACAAGCGGCCACTTTACAAATTAACACTACATTGCAAACTACATTGTGTTATATAGTCTATACATTACACAGTTGCCTTTGAGCTGTTTATATTCCAACTAGATATGCTTACTTGGTTTATGACATATAGTTATGCAATTTTATATACATATAAAATGGAAAAAAGCATGTTGCAAAGCTAAAAAAGGGCAGTAACAGCCTTTGATGATCTCCATGCTCTTAACACACTCATTAAACCTTGTAATTAGCTGCTGAGTTGAATAAGGTGTGTGTGAGTATCACCAAACTGTGTGGGACACCGGCCCTCCAGGAATGGATATTGCCAACTCTGCTCTAAATGAATAGCACAATTAGACAACCCTACAGCCCTGTGGACTCAGTAAGGTGTACGTGTTCTCTTGCCGTGAGAAAGCTCTCAAGAACCCCCCTAACCCCACCTCAGTGAAGGATTGAGGGAAAGATAAAAGGGCAAAAAGCAATAATGATTCAATAAAATCTAGGAAGGGGCTGAGAAGAGTTCCTTTAAAAAAAAAAAAAGTGCTACAGTATAGCCTGAGCCAAAGAAATTTTCTTCCCAGCCTGCTGAGAAAAGTGTCCCCACAAAGTGGAGGCTGAGCGTGGGTAGGTGCCTGCGGCTCTGAGCCTTCGCCATGGGAATACAGCCCTGTCCATACAAAGTGCCACTCTGTCTGATGGGGAAAAAGGTCTCATTTAGCCAGGGCTAAGCTCTCTTAAATGCAGGGGAAATCGCATTGGTGGTGATAACACGGCTGCCCTGAATTCCACCCACACACTGTTCTCTGATCAGCCTCTGAGATGAGACTGGACAATGGCTGGTGGAAAGTACAGCGGGTTCATACCAGGAGATATACAGTGAGTCCACTGTAGGTACTGTAATACAGTAACTGATAGAGCTTACAGACAGAGAAAGAGCCTTTAAGAAAGAATACAGTCACTTGTCTCCATTAATGAGGATAGAATGATGACACAAATGATGGGGTTGGTTTTCAGCTAGATAACTAGTCACTGGAGACTGTTTGAGCACCACTCCTTCAAGATATATATTATTGGACAGCCAGGCCTAAATTTAATTTAGATCTGCAAATCCAGACCAAAAAATTGTCCTGACAAAATAAGGGTTTTCTATAATCCACTGGAATTCAGCACAGTTTGCGGAATTCTCTGTTCCAACACAACTACTAAACTAGGGAGCTGAGTGTTGGTGTATTTGAGCAGGGAAATAACCATGGCGCGCCAAAAACCAGAGCACTGCTTTACTCCTTCCCATTTGTGGAAAACTGCATTCAAATCCACTATATGGAGAAAAGTATTGGGACACACCTGTTTTTCAGGGTTTGGGCTAGGCCCCTTACTTCCAGTGAGGGATGCTTCAGCATACCAAGACATTTTGGACAACGCCATGCTTTGTGGACAGTTTGGGGAAGAACCTTTTCTATTCCAGCATGACTGTACCCCAGTGCACAAAGCAAGCTCCATAAA
>JBBPCZ010000089.1:11833085-11843801 GCA_037974445.1 Brycinus macrolepidotus
ACAGAATGAATGGGCACAAATTCCCACAGAAACTCCAAAATCTTGTGGAAAGCCTTCCAAGAAGAGTGGAAGCTATTCTAGCTGCAAAGGGGGGACCAACTCCATATTAAAGTCTATGGATTTGAAGGCAATGTCATTAAAGTCTCTGTTAGTGTAATGGTCAGGCGTCCCAATACTTTTGTCTATCTAGTGTATATTCTCACAATAGCCTTAAAAACCTGAAAGGCAAGTTAGTATAAGGGGACACATAAAACATGAGGTAACCAAGCACAAGCAGAGATAGAAAGTACTGAAGGCAAAATGAGTGAAAGGCTGGAAGCAGTATAATCTAGGGGTGGAAAATAGGGCAAAAACATAATACTGAAATATGATATTTCATTTTTCTACCGTATGTATTATGTATTTAGATTATTACAGTAGACAGGTGATGTACAGATGTTTCTGAATCAAGCAGTGACTGAAAATTCTGCCACAACCATGTTTCAGCCGTCACCAGAACGTTCAGTCAAGTCATTTCTCCAACTTTTGCACACAGATGCTTGCGTGCACATGTACAGCAAAAAATATCAACAAAAACACTATTCGAAACATTAGAATGTGTTCAAGACACTTTTAAGCAGAACACAGGGCCTGACACCATCACCCCACACATTGATAGGAATGCCACTGTTATTCTAGAAACGCAATGGCAATAATGGCTGCAAACTGTAGCTGATTACACCCATTCTAGTATCTCCCAGCAAAATGCTAAACCTCTTTTTAAAAAGCAGAGTATCATGATGTCACACTGTCATATCACCCATTCCTAATGTAATCTGTATGTATGTGAATTGGAATCAAAAGAATCCTAAAATACAGCACTTGCACCCAAACCAAAATCTGTATTACTATTGTAGGTCACTTTAAGGTTATAACCCTACAGGTCGTGTCACATCTAATTCTACGATAGCAATTATTGTATTTCTGCCGTTTTTGTGAGGAATATGTGGCCTAATTTCTGTTGCAGTCAAACTTTAGATCTTTTTTGATGGCACTGGTTAGTTGACAGGCAAAAGCTTACAGAAGAGAAGAACCTGAAGAGCGAATTCAGGTTGAAGCAGAGAGGGGGGAAAAAAAAGTTTCTCAGCGGAGCTCCAAAAAAATAATGGGACACTAAAGTTGCTCTCTTTCCTTTCTGCTTTATTTGTAAAGTTTCACATGACCAATTTGACTGGCAAAAATGGGAAACATTCTAACATTTCAAGCAGTGATAGATTTGACCCACTAACATGTCTCATTAGGCTACCCTGTTTGGATATGTAGCGAGACAATGCTTCCAGTTTTCCCAAAAAAAAAAAAGAAAAAAAAAAAAAGTCATCTCTGCTTACAAAACCAAAAGATAAAACCAAAAACAATCACGTAACATGGGCTTTATCAGTGCAAGATAAAAAATTCATTATATAGTTACACAACCTTTAATTAAAGTTATTCTAACAGGATAATTACGGTATGTAACAAATTATACATGACAATTATGAACTGAAATTAAAGACGTGTAACTTAAGGTTTTGATCAACATGCCTTGTCAAAATCTAACGCCATACATTTATAAGATTTTCTGTTGTGTCCCCTAATAACCTGACACTACAGGTTACTAAAATGTGCTTTGTGGTGAATTCCATCATTTCAAAAGGTACAAAATCGACATAAATACCTGTTTTGTGCCTAAGAACCCTGATTCGTCCAATCCATCAGTACAACATATAAAAACCAAGATGTGTAAAATATAACCAATATCAACATTAAACACAACACAGAAATCTTATAACCTGCAAAATCTTTCTACAGTGCCCCCCCCCAGAATTATTGGCACCCTTGCTAAACATGAAAAGCTTATAAAGAATCTACTTGGAAAACTTACCTTTTTGCGGTAAGTTTAGTCTGAGAAAAAAAAAACAACATTTGTGAATGAACAAATTCACATTTAACAATTACTGACACCCTGAGAAATTTGAAGTAAGGATGTATGCATAGTTAACAAATTTAAGGTTTTTTTTTTAAAGTGGCCTAAGTGTTTGGTAACGTTTCAGCAGTCATCAATGATTCCTGTTTCTCTGGCATATTAAAAATGAGGTGAAACAGGGCCAGAATCCCTTAGTCATCCATCACCACGGGAAAGAACATTCCATTGCAATAAGGCAGGGCTGACTTGCACAAACCAGCAATGGATACAAGAAAATAGCTTCAACTTAAAGTGCCAATATGTAAAGTGTCCATTTGTTATATGTGAACACACCACAGCACACAGTGTGAACAGTGTGAAATTCTTTCTCTACGTTTAATCCTTTACCAAGTGAAGCAGTGGGCAGCCAGGAACACAGCGCCCGGGGAGCAGTGTGTGGGGACGGTACCTTGCTCAAGAGTACCTCAGTGGTGCTACTAGCAGTCCTGGGATTCAAACCCACGACCTTCTAAAAACCAGGCCACCAGCTGCCCCGTATAAAGTTAGGGTCAACATTAAGAAGTTTGAGAAATTCAAAACGATCATGAAGTAGCCTGAAAGAGGCTACAAGGCTCTATTGTCCGCAGACACAGCGAGGACGATGGTCAGAGAAGAACCAAAATCTCCAAAGACCACAGTTTCAGGATTAGACACTGACGGCATCTTGGGATCCCCCTGTCTCCAAATCCACCAAAAAACCTCCATGCCAAGAAACCGTTTGGAAGATATGCTAGGAAGAATATACCTCCTACATTTTCACCACAAGCAAAAGTACTCAGAGTTTGCCAGACACCACTATAACTTTAACAGGGATGAGGTGCTGTGGTCAGATGAAACAAATATTGAGCTTTTAGACTTCAAATGGTGGGTTTCGCAAAATAATAAAGATGGCTATAGAGAAAAGTACCTGATGCCAGGCGTTAAATATGGTGGAGGGTCTTTGATGAGAGGTTGTTTCTCCTCTATGATTAACATCAATGGAATTTTCAACATCCTTTTTCACTCTTATTACATACGGGTGCCAATAATTCTGAAGGGCACAGTGTATACTTCGTTAATTGAAGCTTCTGCGTGAAGGGATACTTCA
Organism: Brycinus macrolepidotus; assembly: GCA_037974445.1. NCBI lineage: Eukaryota > Metazoa > Chordata > Actinopteri > Characiformes > Alestidae > Brycinus > Brycinus macrolepidotus. Next base: position 11,836,154 of record JBBPCZ010000089.1, read on the forward strand.
GCCTTTTTCAAATGAATCTTTATCAGCTGAATCTGTATTGTCCTGTTAACAAAAGTCAACAAATTTCCCTGTATTGGGAAAACAACTGAAAACCTGTGGCTCAAAGCTCACTTTAGACAGTCTTTGGGCAGTGGAATTCTGTGAAAATTTTGAAATATTTGATACTTTGATGTAATGGCCTTTAAAAGAAGTAGTGAAAGACAATTTAACTGAAAACACAACCATCTTTTACTGAAAAAAATAATTTAAGTTTTCCATTAAAATACATGTTCTGCATTAAAAGTTTACTGACGGATTTCAGCAACTGCTCACAAGTGAACTTTGAGCCAACAGATTTTTCTGTTCTTTTCTTACTACAAGGAAATGTGTCTAAATTGCTGCCTGTGGTTATTAATCATACAATACAGATGCAGCAGACAAAGAATGGAGCATTCCTTTAAAGACATCTGAATCTCTACAGCAAACTACTATTTTATATTAAGGCACTTGGAACACCATTTCCTGTAGTGTTCAGCATGTTAAACCTATATTTCTTTTATGCAGAACCAATACAATTACACGTGACAAATCACAGTCTTGTTTTGTTTTTTTTGCAATAATTAATACTCATATTGTACGATCAGAGTAAAAAAAAAAAGGGGCCATATTGCACTTGGTAGATATTATACTCCATTACTATTTAAATGCAGTTATTTCCTGCAGTGATAATCCTTAGATAAAAAGTTTAACCTTGCGTTACAGTCTAGATAAAATATTCCATATGTAAGGCACCAAGATATGTGAATGTAATGTAGGTATGTTTGTGTATATTCAAACCGAGTAAGTGTGATAGCCACAAATTTGAATCGTTTTCTGTAGAATCTTTATGAGTAAGTGCTCTTCTTAAGGCACATACGTATGTATTGTGCATATGTGGGTGTACGTGTGTTGGATATTAAGAGACTCGGCTACAGGTGTGCAGGGCCTCTGGGGACACTATTTGTACCTGGAGGAGTAATACTCTTCCTCGAGCTCATACAGGTCTATCGCGATCTCGTCCCTCAGGGAGATTAGCTTCTTGTCGCATTCCTCCTGCAGTGCACGCAGCTGTTGGTTACGCAGGCTAATAGCCTCATTTACAGAAGGAAAATCATTCAGAATCAGGAACTGCTTCAAATCGGACACCAGCTTCATCAGAGACTCGCCAGCCCGCACCTAATTGTAGACACACAAACACAGTACAGTTGTAAACACACAAACAGTAGAATTGTAAATACACACCGTACAATTGTAGACACCCAAACACAGTACAATTGAAGACACACAAACAGTAGAATTGTAAATACACACAGTGCAACTGAAGACACCCAAACACAGTGCAACTGAAGGCACACAAACACAGTGCAACTGAAGACACCCAAACACAGTGCAACTGAAGACACCCAAACACAGTGCAACTGAAGACACCCAAACACAGTGCAACTGTAGACACCCAAACATAGAACAAAAATGCAATAAAAAGACATGTTATAACAATACTTAGTGGAAGCTAAACATTATTTCTTTTTTTTAATCAAAGCATTTCAAATTTGCTATTCCAGGACACTGAGTTGCAAACAGTTTTGCAAAAGAAATCCATATAGACGCCAATAAAGTTCTTACGATGTTGGCAGCACGGACATGCATTTCGTAATGGTCCTGTTCCGCTTGTGTTGGCCTAGAAACTTGGGTTTCATCCTCTACCTGTGCAGATGATACATTGTGATAGTCAATGCAATTCTCAATTTTCTCATACAACTCACTACCCACCCCCCCAGAAAAAAATAAGTAAATGAACTCAACCATCTACAAGACACACCTTGGCCGTCTTAATGATTTCTGTGAAGTTGTCCAAGATGGACCTGATGTCATCTTTTAGCCTTTTGTTGTAGTTCTGAAGAAGAGTCTCTTTACTCTGCGGTAGAACCCGCTGGGTGGCCATTTCAATCACACTTCCCACTCACCTCACTGTTAAGGGAAAAAAAAAAGATTATTTGTGGACAATGTGAAATATGCAAATGAACCACTGTAACCAGTCCACCTCAGCTGCAGTGCTGGTAAACAGTACCCAGATTGGGGAAGAACCTTTTCTACTCCAGCATGACTGTGCCCCAGTGAACAAAGCAAGCTCCATAGAGACATGGTTGGATGAGTTTTGTGTGGAAGAACTTGACTGGCCCGCACAGAGCCCTGACCTCATCCCCATCTAACACCTTAGGGATGAACTGGAACGGAGATTGTGAGCCAGGCCTTCTCGTCCAACATCAGTGTCTGACCTCATAAATGCTCTACAGAATGAATGGGCACAAATTCCCACAGAAACACTCCAAAATCTTGTGGAAAGCTGCAAGGGGGGACCAGGTCCATATTAAAGTCTCTGTATTTGAATGCAGTGCCATTAAAGTCCCTGTTCGTGTAATGGTCAGGCGTCCCAATATTTGTGTCCATATAGTGTATGTGATGATACTAACAATCAAATAATATCTGGTTATTTGAATACAATGTTACACGACATTGCTGAACTCTTTAGAGCGAATTCAGACTCCAAAACAAGTGTAATATCAATATTCTAACGTTATAAAAACAGGTTATGATCTTATTAGTGAATAAGACCAAACTTAGGTTAACGTTACTTCACCAACTTATATTCACTTCTTGTATCCCTGATATATGACAAATAAACAAAAGAAATATAGGAAAATGTCCCTGTCGGTTAAACGATCGGGCGTCCCAATACTTTTGTCCACATAGTGTGAGATTGTATTTATAATCAACTAATATCTAATTATTTGAGAACAATATGGCGTGTTACACGACACTGTTGACAAAGCAATCGTTTCAGACGCTAAATCAAGTGTAATATAAATAATTAACATTATAACCACAGTTTACAATCTTATTACACAAAGACCAAACATTTAAAAACTTCATTTAGCACTGAGGCTAACGCTACTTCACCAGTTAGGAGAACAACCACGAATTATATTCACTTCTTGCATCCCTAATACATGAATAAAACGCAATATATGTAAATAAACAAAATAAAACTCATGAAAATAGAAGTAAAATGATATTTACATCTCTGTGCATTTTGCTCCGTCTTGTAAACAAAGATAAGCTTTTAGCTTCCCGCTACCACTGGTGACGTCATTTCAAACGGCCTCGGCACCTTATATAGTTACCCACAATCCCCTGCGTCTTCCTTTCCGTCTCAACCAACATGGTGAGTGTGGAGCTAAACTTCGTCCTGCGTTGGAGCACTTTTTAAAAATCTTCAAACATCTCTCTTTTACGGGCGAGCAGCAGCCCAGAAATGACACGTATGGAAAGTAGACTAATCATTTGTCCCTTTGGAGCTGATATTAGAAAGAATTTAATTGAAAACCTTGTAAAATTAAGACGTAAAGTTAGCATTACGTCTGCTGCCCCTCAGTGCTGCTAATTTTGCCTGTATGTACTCGGTCGTGTTCGAGAAACGTTCCCTCTCGGATTTGGGGGCTGTTTTGACACAGATTTGGTATCTGTTGTGAGAAAAGTGTAAAATGGATTAGAAAATGCGAAAAAAGTTAAAATGGCAATGTCAGCTCAGCAGGCCTTATAGGAGACAGTGAGCTAGCTGGCTAATAGGCTAAGAAGAGAGGCAACGTTGTGTTTTTTGAATAGTTTTCAATGTAAACAGGTGTTATAATAAAGTAAAAACAATCTTAAGCCTTATACTGACATACCTGTGATGCTTCATGGATGCAGTGAGCTTGACCTTAACTGACAAGCTACAATTTAGTCCTACTCGAGACGTGAGCGCTTTTGCAGTGATGTGTTGAATTTCTTCACCTGAAATTCTGTGTGGAGCAAATATAACGAGCTTTTTAACCCTGAGCAAGAGCCACAAGTTGGTTTTTTCTTCTGCATGAGCTCCTTGTAGTGTCTAAAATGTGTCTGCTTTTTCACAGCCTAAAGGAAAAAAGGCCAAGGGGAAGAAGGTGGCACCTGCCCCTTCAGTGGCCAAGAAGCATGAGGTCAAGAAGGTTGTGAACCCCCTGTTTGAGAAGAGGCCCAAGAACTTTGGCATTGGTGAGTAACAGTTCAATCTGAGACCATGTGTGTGGGGGATCTCTTTAAATGCTCCTTGGTTGTCTCCAGGTTGTGTGTTCAAAGTGGTGCACATGATGATAAAGAATATTTGCTATCTTATCACCAATGCCGACAATCTTCCACCAAGATCGCTGATGCACTCAAATCAGATATTTTTTGTGTCTTGATTTTGATGTTGAGAAGAATGCTCATGACTTCCCTCTTGGCTTACCAGGTCAGGACATCCAGCCGAAGCGGGATCTGACCCGTTTTGTGAAATGGCCACGATATGTTCGTCTGCAGCGCCAGAGGTCTATCTTGTACAAACGCCTGAAGGTCCCCCCTGCAATCAACCAGTTCACCCAGGCTCTGGACCGCCAGACTGGTAAGGAGCTGAGAGATTTTTTTTTTTTTTTTGCGGTTGCAGAAGTGAGCTTGGGGTCAGTTAGATCTTATATCCAATGCTAGCTGTGGATCACTGTTTAACCGAGTGTTAAATCTGTGCATATGATGTGAAAGAATATTTGCTATCTAAAGAATCGGTGTTGACACTTTTCCACCAAGATCACTGATGCACTAAACCTCATGGCACAATCATTTAAATGTGAAAATGCAAGGTGTATTTCAGCCCTGAACTTTATCTGCATTTACTATTAGGCCTTTATTTGACTGTCTATTTTAATACACAATGAAAATTGGTTACTGAATGCTCTCTTGTCTATTCACTAGCCACTCAACTGTTCAAACTGGCTCACAAGTACAGGCCTGAGACCAAGCAGGAGAAGAAGCGCAGGCTGCTGGCTCGTGCTGAACAGAAGGCTGCTGGGAAAGGAGATGCCCCCACAAAGAGGCCACCCGTTCTCCGTGCAGGTGAGGCCTATGTATATTTTCATTTGTTTCTGTGGACGCTGATTTATGCAGTTAGTGAGAGACCAAGTTGCACCAAAAGAACCTTGGGGTCTTTTGAACTGACGTATGTTGCCTGTGACAATCTAATTGGAATGACCTAAATTAATTTTTGGACAAGTGGCATAATTACTCCCTAGGAGATTAGAAAATTAAGGAGAGGGCCGAATGTGATGTAATATCGATTTCACAATGGCTGAGAATTTTTGCTGTTGGGTTAGAAGAGCATCAGGCTGTTGATTTATTTCTAATTCCTATGGACATGCAGAAGGTGGCACATTAATGTGCAGAATTGATTGTCACTATTTTGTAGGCTATAATGACCCTTTTCCTTGGTAAGATCATACCCCGGCTTTGTTCCTCCTGGAAATATGGATATAATGTACCGTTATGGTAAATGCAGCAATTCCAGAAAACTAAGTTTGTGCACCTTAAGCCTGTTTTGCTTTGTCAAAGATGCAATACCATCTTTACATCTGGACCTCATCATTTTGCTTTCAGGTGTGAACACAGTGACCTCACTGGTGGAGAGTAAGAAAGCCCAGCTGGTTGTGATTGCTCATGATGTTGACCCAATTGAGGTAAGTGCACAAGGTTCTTTGAGTTAAGGGCTGAGCTGCATCAATATTATGAAGCTAGCAAACCTGGCTATTAAATTATGGTGTGGCTGTCTGCAATGATGTCTTGAATTTCTTCACCTGAATTCTCTGTGAAGATCAAAAACACGAGCTTTTTAACCCTGAGCAACAACCACAGTGTAATGAAGATAGGAACTGTTTCTGGTTAAAATGGCAGTTAATTAAATGTTTCTTTGGGTTAGTATCCACCATAACAGCTTCTTTCATTTGTGTAGCTTGTGGTGTTCCTTCCTGCTCTGTGCCGCAAGATGGGTGTCCCATACTGTATCATCAAGGGCAAGGCAAGACTGGGCAGACTGGTGCACAGGAAGACCTGCACCAGTGTCTGCTTCACACAGACCAACCCGTGAGTCTCTTAACAAACCAAAAAAAAAAAAAATGCTTTTCTGTATACAGATGTACATGCACACAACCTCAGCTGTGATGTCTGAATTTCTTCACCTGAACAACCATGTGGTTTAAAATGAGCTTTTTAACCCTGAGCAAAGAGGTTTCACGCTGGATTGACGCATTTTCAGTAAATGGGTCAATCATTTAATATGGGTTTATCTACCTTCTAGTGAGGACAGAGCTGCTCTCTCCAAGCTTGTGGAGGCCATCAAGACCAACTACAACGACAGATATGAGGAGGTAAGCTGCTGTTCTGTGTTAATTGCTGTGATACTTATGAACTTCTCTTATTAAAGTTGGAGCTAAAAATCAACTTTGAATAGGTTGTCTTAATTTATCATGGTTCAGCCTGCAATTGTAATTGACTTTACTTTTTCCTCCAGATCCGTCGTCACTGGGGTGGTAACATCATGGGTCCTAAGTCTACGGCTCGCATTGCTAAACTTGAGAAGGCAAAGGCCAAGGAGCTGGCCACCAAGCTGGGCTAAACTCCTGCACATCTGTCTGTTTATAAATAAAACATCAGGAAAACATAAATGTGTCTTGCTGCTTTATTGGATGGACTGAGATTGCCATTCCAGTCCCATTGTAGTGGGCATTACCAAAGCAGCATTAGTTTGTATAACGAAAAGCCTCATGTTCTTTTTTTCATCTACATGGATAAAGACCTTGAGTACATCTAAGTATACTTGCTGCAGTTTCATCATTTTAAATGCACACATTCCGAATAAAGGGTTTACTGCTTGTTAGTAGAGTACAGTACTAAAACAACTTCAACTTAAATGGGCCTGCTTTACAGATTAATGTTCTAGATTTTCAAGAGTACTCCATGTATGTGCAACAGAGGGATGGGTGTTTTACACAGTGGTTTTGGAACTGTACATTTATTTGCATAAACATATTTACATGTGAAAGCTGCTCAGTACTAAACCTCAGTACTCAGTAATAACCTTGCTAGCTGACCAGGTTTCTCCATTAAAAGGCACATTACTGGACTACTGGTTCTACAGGGGTGTCCAATCTTATCAGCAAAAGGCTGGTGTGAAACCAACTGATTAAAAAAGGGGAATCAAAACCAAAAGCCATACTGGCTCTTTGCTGAAAACATGAGACACACCAGGTCTAGATCATGGGCTTATTCAATTGGTTGTAAGCTAAATATAATAGCTTCCTATTTTATACACCAATAAGTTACTTTCATACAGCAATGCGCTTGATGAACTTTGCATACCACATGTATGAAGTAGCTACACACAGTCCATACCTAGAGTGAAGACAAAAAGAAGGAAAATAAGAATCCCATACACAGTGCCTGGCAAAAGTATTCAACTGTTTAAAAGTCACTGGATTTGTAAGGATTACACAATTATTTCAGCCAGAATATTCACTGCAAACCACTATGCTCTTTACAAAGTTGGATGGCTGATCTAAAAATAAATAAACAAAAAAATGGACAAAAGTATTGGGACACGTTTTTCAGGCTTTGGGCTAGGCCCCTTACTTCCAGTGAAGGACAAACATGGACAACACCATGTTTCCAACTTTGTAGACACAGTTTGGGGAAGGCCCTTTTCTATTCCAGCATGACTGTGCCCCAGTGCACAAAGCAAGCTCCATAAAGACAT
>JBBPCZ010000089.1:11880300-11893683 GCA_037974445.1 Brycinus macrolepidotus
CAGAAATTCAGAGAAGTTGTGTAATAAGGCTTTTTTTGTTATACATGTAAGAGTTCTTAGATTAGTAGTAAGGTTAGTTCTAGGTAGTTGTAAACCTCGAGCTTACGGGGGCCCATGGCCACTGCTTGTGCATAGGGCCCAGAATTTGGTGCTACGCCCCTGATTATAATTATCTGTTAAAGTTAGTTCAGTCATGGTCAAGTTGGACCACTACAATAAGTTATGCAATTTGATCTTGGCTTTCTGTTTAATAAACCAGTAAAAGTGATTATGAAAGTGCAGTCAGACTCATCTGTCTCCCAGTCTCTTTACAGCACATCAGTGTCCTTGAATGTGCATCATTAAAAGGATGTGTGAGTGTGTAAAATGATTTGTTACTAATCAAAAAGAGCTTCTTAGTTTATTATTGATGTACAGGTCTACCCGTCACCCAGGAGTTCCATGGGTTCCATGGGTTGACCTGTGGGTTGGGTGGGTTTGGGTCAGCTTGTTACAAAATGTCTTGGATGCGGGAGGTGCAGGGCGTTGGGAGTGGATTCGGGATGTTTCGGGATTAACGAATATTTCTGCAGGTCAGGCAGGGTGTGTTTGCTCTCATAATGGGTCGGGTTGGAACAGGCTATTAAAAACCCTGACCCACACGTCACTAAAGGGTAGTATTGAGAATGAGTATTCTCAAGTGCTCCCTAATCCAGGCAATGAGACATTGAGAAGCAATACTTACATTTTAAAGGGCCGTAACCCATTTCGAAAACAGTTAAGTAGAACCATCCCGTTCATGCTGGTAGATCATTGTTCCGTACTATGAACCAGCGACCCTGATTCAGATTTTCCTGCCGAGAAATCTGTTTCAGCTTAATGATGCGGATTTCATGCAGGTTCATTTGCAGATCAGTGCTAATGTGTGCATGGGTGTGCAAAATGTAGGTGCCCTGTCATTCACTAATCTCAAATAACACACAATTCCAAATTATTCACAGCTTTTCAATTCATCATGAACTTCTCCACAATTAAATTTCAATCCCCCTTAATTCCAATTACTTCTAAACCCTGTACTTTATTATTCCCCTATATTAATGTTTCCTCTGCAGTCCCAGGCCATCCAAAACGGAGTGTCTGAAGATATGGAGGAGGAAAGCAGTTTGAAGAAACGAAAAAGTGATCACCAGGGCAACCAGGCCTCTGAGACTGGGCCGGAGGTCGTCGAGAAGGTCAAAAAGCGACGAGGTCGACCTCCGGCGGAGAAGCTACCACCAAACCCCCCGAAACTCACCAAGCAAATGAACACCCTTGTTGACATGGTCATGAACTACAAAGACACGTAAGCATTCCAGAGGCGTTCTTAAAGACTTGACCTTTAGGGCCTTCAATCTGAAAAACAAAGGTTAATAGATGGTTTTTAGCCCTCTTGGGACTTTTCCTTGGTTTTAGGGAAAAAAACCCATTCAACTGGTATAAAATGTTTTACATTATTAGCAGGTTATTTACTTGTTTCTTAAACGTTTCTTAAATCCTAAATCATATTTACACAAATGTTTCTTTATAGAAAATACGATGCAAAGGATCCAAAAGTCATTCTTCTTCCATGTCACTCTGTACAACCTTTTTTTGGCACCTTAACTTTTAAGAAATACATTCTCAAATTTATAGTGGTAGAATCATTTGGAGCTATTAAAAGAAAAACACAATTAAAAGCTATTAAAAGAATTCATATAGTTCACTTCTGTCTGGCAGGTTGGGCCGGCAGATCAGTAAAGGGTTTGTTCAGCTGCCCTCTAGGAAAGAAGTACCAGAGTACTACGAGCTTATTCGCAAGCCCGTGGACTTCCGAAGGATCAGGGTAAACCGAAGCTTTGTAGTCATGTCTTTTGATTCTCCTCAGATTTGTCACGGTGGTCAGCCACTTTTGCCAGACATTCCCCAGACCATTCATTTCTCGATTGATCCATTTCATTTCTTCCATGTCTTCTTTGTTAATTCCCCCTCCATTCACCTTTCTGTCATCCTCATCCTCCACCGTGAAATCGTTAATCAATAGAAGTGTGATCATATTTCCATGCTGATTTGGTTTCTAACGACATTGCACCACAGAAATGAGTTTGAAAACAGTGTTTTCTTTCTGCTATCTGTAATTATTTTTACCATTTTTTCATTTGCTTAGACTGCATTTCAGTTACATTTATTGGAAAGTCTCTAACATGCCTTCTATTTGTGTAGGAAAGGGTACGCAACCACAAGTACAGATGCATTGCAGACTTGGAGAAAGACATAATACAGATGTGCCACAATGCTCAGACTTACAACCTGGAAGGATCTCAGGTGTGCCTCAAGTACCTATATCTGGACCACTGAAATTTGACACATTCATCATGAAAGATTAATTTCAATATCAATATATTTTTGGACTGAATAAAAACATGTAAGGATGATCAGTAACACAATGAGAACTTCTGATTATAAAGTACTAAAACTCATTACCTTTGATATAACAGTATATTTAAAGTAATGAAGCTGGGTAAACTGTCAGGGAAATGTTCTTATAATATTATAGGAAAATATAGTAGTTATAATAATATATCTAGGCATGGTGGCACAGCTGGTAGTGCTGTTGCCTCACAGTAATGAATGTCTGGTGACATGTAAAGGTCTCCACCTTCGCCTAATGACCGCCGTTAGAGGCTCCAGCACTCCTTGCGACGCTGGGTGGCTGGTGGCCTGGTGGTTAGGGAGTTGCCCCTGGGATCGGAAGGTCGCAAGGTACCGTCCCCACACGCTGCTCCCCAGGTGCTGTGTTCCTGGCTACTCGCCGCTTCACTTGGGTGAATGAGTAAAATGTGGAGAACAATTTTTTGGGCAACTGGTTCTTAGGGTGTTGCCCGTGTGGTTGGAAGGTCGTGGGTTCAAATCCCAGGGCTGCCAGAGGCACCACTGAGGTACCCTTGAACAAGGTACCGTCCCCACACACTGCCCCCCAGGCGCTGCATTGGTGGCTGCCCGCTGCTTCACTCGGGTGAATGAATTAAATGCAGAGAAAAAAAATTTGGGGCAACTGGTGGCCTGGTGGTTAGGGAGTTTCCCCTGTGATCGGAAGGTTGTAGGTTCAAATCCCAGGACTGCCAATGGCACCACTTTAGGCACCCTTGAGCAAAGTACTGTCCCCACACACACTGCATGTGTCCTTGCCTGTACACTGCTTCACTTCGTGAGTGGATTAAATGCAGAGAAAGAATTTCACACTGTTCACACTGTGTGCTGTGGTGTGTTCACACGTGACTATTAGGGGCCTCTTTCCTTTACTTTAAAAATAAGTGGCTCAGATAATGATTGATTGAATGCATAAGTATAGTATTATAGAAAATACATTTACATGCTACTAAGAAAGTGCTTACACAATTGCCCCCCCCCCCCCAGGATAATAATATATATATTTATTTTAAAAACACTAGACATATCCTAAAACAGCTGTGACAGAATCAAGAATCTTGTAGATTCTTGCCATTGTCATAAGTAAGATATAAATGACTATAATGAAAGTCCTCATTGTGCTCTTGTTGGATAATTGGGATACAGTGATGAATCTTGCTCAGTAGGTGTAATATCTAACCTCTCTCTCAGATCTTTGAAGATTCCATCGTCCTGAAGTCAGTCTTTGAGAGTGCAAGACAACGGATAGTAGAAATCAACCAAGAGGACGACGCAGTCGGAGGCAGTGAGGCAGATTGTGCTGATCATTTAAATCTAGAATGTAAGACAAACTTCACACTGAAATAAAATTCCTCAGGCATGAGTACACACAAGTATATTCTTTTAGCAAATATACTTTTTGCAACAATTTCTTTAAATACCTATGAAAATGGGTCCACTGTTGGGTCATTCCACAGTCGTTTGATGGATTTCAATCAAAAAACATCAGTTTACCTGTTTGCAGCTTTGCAAAATTTCACAACTGTGCTCTAATTCAATCTTTAGTCATGGATTTTTGCTCTGTTAGGCTCTAAATCTTAAATGTGGAGTTTAACTGATTATAGAATGACACAAGTGGCTTCAGTATTTACTGGGTATAATTACAACGCTAAGATTTGTTTTGCTTTAAATCAGTTGGTTTCAGATTAATAAATGGCCATAAGAGCACTGGAGGATGTGCTTTTAGTGCCAGATTGTGAAATGTATTCATTCCATCTACTTCGTTTCTTTGCCAATTCCTATCAAATCTATGAATTTTTCATTTCTGCTTGTAATATTGAAACTTTACTGCAAATTTACAGGCCTTTTTCACTGTATACCTCCTCAAAAATGTTCTAATTTATTTCCTTCCAACATTTCCCTGAATAGCAGGCATGTCTGATTAACATAAAATTTTTTTAAACATGATGTAAATAGAAATGCAAATAGAAAACACTAAATTTCCAAAATAGCTTTCATTGACTTCATAAAGTCTGAATCCTTTTCTGCTAGATAGTTTGTTTTTATTTATTTATATATTTATTAGGGCTGGGCAAGTTAAGGCGTTATTATCGCGTTAACACATTATTTACTTAACGCCGACAATTATTTTATCGCGCATTAACGCAGTTTTTTTATTACTATTATTTTGAAAGTTCATTGCTTTTTTTGTGCTCGACCACTTTACCCACTCTAACAGGGACACTCTACTGAACATAGACTGTTTCTGCTGCTCCCTGATAAAAGAAAAATGTTTCTGCTGGTACCTGTTCAGAAAAAAAAGAAAACAGATTTATAAATGTTAACTTGCTGTTGCTCGGAAGGTGCCTGTTATAATGTTATGATCGTGGCTCTGGACTCTGAGGGTAACTTGTTTTTCTATAGCAAACTAGATAAAACGTGAATGCCCTGCAGTGGCAAATAGCTTTTTTTTTTGTATTTGATTTGATTACATTAATGTTTAAGTTGAGATTTACAAGAAATATTTGAACTGTAACTGTGTTAAAGGGAGTACTGCTGTTAAAAAGCACCTTATTTGTTTAAAGTGTTTGCAAACCAGATGTTTTGCACTTTTTTCATATAGCAGTTGTCACATCTCGGGTGTACCCGTCTATGAATGAGGCACAGGCGCAGATTTCCATACTTTCTTGAGGTCTTTATTAACCAAAGAAAACAAAACTAAACCGGCACGATGGCCAATACAGTGTCTTTGACTAGAACACAAAAGACGGGTATAAACCTAGGAGTGCGTGAGGGAGAACAGACAAAGGAACTGAGAACAGGGATAACTGAAATACAAACACAACTCAGACCTAAACCAATAAGAACCCAAAATCACTTAACTATTAATGGCACACAGCTGAAAACAAAACAGAGCCCAAAACCACCGCAAACCCCCACAAACAAGTGTCAACATAAAAGTCCCACATAAACAAACATAGGCGGCCTCTAGCGGCCGCTGACTGGGGATGTGACAGCAGTACTTTAAAAATAAAAGTGCGCAATACACTACTGTTGACTTAATTATTGAAGTTTGCATATAACAATTTCGATTAATCGCAGAAAATCATGCGTTTAATCAAGCATTCATATTTATTTATTTCTTGTTATTGAAATAACAAAAATTAAATAAGCAACAAGAAATACAAGAGCATGTTACCTTTAAAGAAAAGGATACAGACATTCTAAAGGTTATTCAATGTTTTTTTCTATATACAGTTTTATTATTTGTTTTCAACGTGCCTCATGTTTAAATAAATATCAGCCCATAATGTAATCATCACACAGCTATAATTATACATTATGTTAATCAGACATAGGTGTTTGTACTGAAGGAGCAAGATTTCTCTTTTAGAATAAATATAGAGCCTATAACATAGCTTCATGTGTTGGATGATTACTGCATTTGATAAAAATATAGGAATAGCATATAAAACCTACATTTTGCACAAATATTTCTGAAAATGCATGACATTTTTCATAAAATGTAACAAATCTGACATAAAAAGTATATTCTACAGTAAATTAACCTCTTATGGACATTATTTAAACCAAAACCCAGTTTATTTAAAGCAAACTACTATTCTTAGTGCTGTATGACATTTACACTGAGAATAATAGTTTGCTTCAAATAAACTGACTTTAAATAAACTGGCTTTAAATAAACTTGCTTCAAATATTTAAAGGAAATAATTATTCTCAGTGTTGTATGACATAGTAAATATGTCAGCTCAGTTAAGTCTTGCTTGACTGCTTTAAGCTTTGCTTTCATCCAGACAGGCATTAGGTGAGCTGGGGTGCAATGAGCATATTGTGAACAGGGCTTTCAATGTGTGGTTGTAGAGAAATTGAAAACAACTGGTAAACAACGTGGGGAAATTCTATAGAAACACATTCATGTCATGTAGAGTACAGCCACAGCTACGGGTTTAGGCGAAGTTCTCCTATTAGAAAGCAATGCCCTCCCAATCAGCAATGCATATTTTATTACGGCAATAAAACTGCATTGCATATTTCATTTTTATATTCAGTATTCTTGAAGAAGTCTGAATCTATAAAAATGTGAAAAAATTGCATTAAATATTAGAAAGCAGGACATTCTGGTGTGTAAGACCCAGGCTGCAGTATTCTTTAATAGATGTTCTGGCACCTATCAGGCAAACTTAGTGAAATACTCAACCGTTTTCAAGAGAAGTTTTTCCGACTTTTGTTTTTAAATGAAATATTCCAGATGTGTATTTGTAAAATGTAAAATTGCCTCACAAAGACTTCCACAGGACATTAAACTGTACCCGGTTCTGGGTTCGGAACGACCACTACCAATTGCAATCAAATTAGCATTAAAAGCTTAAATAGTCGCATTAGGTTCAGTAGTTCTACTGTTGCATGGATTGTTATACCTTAAGATTGAGAAAATGGAGCAATTGTTGCATACTGCATTGTCCAATTGCAGGTCTATTACTTAAAAAATAGTAAAAAAGCAATTGTGGTACAAACGTTTGGAAATTAATTAACTTCTTAGACTTTAATTAACACATGAAGATTTGTTAGGGAGGTCAGGAATTGTCATTAGGAAGTTAACTGCTGAAGGTTTCAGAGCACAGTTAAGTCACTCCAATCTTTCTGCCAGCAGCCAACAACCATGGACTCTGCTACGCTGCAGGCTCAAGATTTTAAAATGAATTCAACTGATGCCTGCTAATCAGAGAAAGACTGTAAAAGGACAGGGCATCCAGAATGTGAGTTTTCACTGTCCAATATATCATTAAGACATGGTAGTTAAAGGGAATTTTGGAAGTCATGGCAAAATCTGGAAGACCAAGAAGACTTTCAGATAGAACTGTTTGCATTCTGGCTAGAAATGCAAAGCAAAACCCCCATATGACAGCAAAGGCCTGGTAGGAAGGTTTAGAAATTGTGGTGCACGGGTGAACTGATGAAGTTTTGGTCATAATGACCAAGGGCATGTTTGGAGGAAAATGTCCATTTTTGAAACATTTTTTTATTAATGTATTCATATTGTTAGTACTTACATAATAGATAGTTAAACATTTATTGAGTTTTGGAATACTTAGATCAACCAAAAAACTGTTTAAAAACGTAACCTACTTTGTTATTTTCTTATTTTCTTTCAGTGAAATCAGAAGCAACAAATACGAAATTCGAAAAGAACAGAGAGAGAAGTAAGACTGCTCCTGCTAATTCCAGCGCTAAAGTGAAGGATATTTACAGCGATGAGGATAGTGCTGAAGACCAAGAGGACAACACAGGCCTGGAGGACGGCTGAATCGCATCTTCTGCACATGAGCCTCATGCCACTCAGTCATTTTGCTATTATTGGAAAATGATTAACTCATCCATCACTTCATTTTTCCGTGACTTGGTTCAGTGAACTCAGAGTTCTCAATTGGTTCCAGACTTGATTCTGCTTCACCGTGGATTCTTACACGAATACTTTCAGATGCTATTAATGGCATTATGTTGTAATCAAAACACAATAAATCAACCTTCAGCACTAATGCAGTAATTACCATCTGCTTAAATGATCCAGTTCTAAAAATACCTACCATATTGTGGGAATTATAAAAAAAACCCCAGCAAATTCGTAAGCAAGCAAAGATGGTAGAACCTTTATGGTTGATCTTGAATGATGACTGTTCTTTTTTGATTTTGCACTTTTTGGTAGCACTTTTTGGGAGTTTTGAGCAGAATAAATACTTTACTGACTAAACTCCATATAAAATGATGCTAGAGTTCAAAAGTTTGGAACACTTAAAAGTTTGTAATCAGTGTTTTCAATTATATAAAAGGAGCATGGTGGCAGATAAGTGTCTCTATAATGGTTTTGATACACTAGTCCTCTCCAACCTATCAGCCACATTAAAACCACAGACAGGTGAAGGGAATAACATTATCTCGTTACAGTGGAACCTGTCAAGGGGTGGGATATAATAGGCAGCAAGTGAACAGTCAGTTCTTGAAGTTGATGTGTTGGAACCAGGAAGCATAAGGATCTCAGTGACTTTGACACGGGCCAAATTGTGATTCTAGATAACAGGATCAGGCCTTGTGGTTGTTCACAGTGGATAGTATCTACCAAAAGTGGTCGATACCTACCAAGAAGGACCACCGGTGACAGAGTCATGGGTGACCAAGATGCATTTGTGCCTGTCTGGTCTGATCCCACAAAAGAGCAACTGTAGCACAAATTGCTGGAAAAGTGAATCCTGGTTATGACAAAAGGGACACAGTGCAGCTTCATATCCACAGACCGTTCAGAGAGCCCATGTGACCTCTGTCTACCACCGACAGCGCTACAGTGGGCGTCAGAATTCGACCATGAAGCGACGGAAGAAGGTGGCCTGGTCTGATAAATCATGTGGATGTTACTTTGGCACGTACCACCTACCTAAACATTGTTACAGACCAGGCACACCCTTCCATGGCAGTTGTAATCTGTAATGGTAGTGGCATCTCTCAGCAGGATAATGGGCCCTGTCACTCTGCAAAAACTGTTTGGGAATAGTTTGAGGAACATGACAAAGAGTTCAAGGTGTTGACTCGGCCTCCGAATTCCCCAGATCTCTATCCAATCGAACACCTGTGGGATGTGCTGGACAAACTAGTCCACTCCACGGACACTCCACCTTACAGGAGTCCATGCCTCGGGATTGCATAACAATGGCAGATAACTGGACAAAAAAATCCTACAAATAGTAAAATACCTGTAATAATAATCTGTGAAATTCCTTCTTTTTGTTGATACTTGAAATAATAACTAAAACATCTACGACGTCTGTGCAGTTTAACGTATTTAAATCCTCTTTGTTTAGGTTATGGGATGCAAGATCAGTGTGAAAAGTTGTTCCAAACTTGTGAACAGTAGCATACGTCTGAGAATGTTCCACATTCTGGGTCCAAACTTTTTGACATCAGAACTAATTTGTTGAGTTAATTCATTCAAATAAATTATGAAAAGACTGCCTCAGTTTATTCGAGTTGCCCATTACTTGACATGTGTAAAATAAACAACAATGGGACACTTCTGAAGAGCGAGGAAAGTTGGAGTAATCTGAGTAAACTAGATCAGTTTTACAGTGGGAATGATTTAAGAAGGTTCACCTTTCAGTGGCATGACTAAAGGTTGCCAGATGTTAGATCTCATTCATCTCAGGTGTTGCTATTTCTGTTGATTCTTTCGTGTCTGTAAGAGCCTGGCCAGTTCCCTTTCGTGCATACTTGTCTTTTTCTTACAGGTTGTGTCCATCTTTGAGAACAAAACTGAGAACTGGATCAAATTGCTCCTCATATTTAATCAATCAATGTCTTGACTATATGAATAATGAGCTCTTTCTTGTCCTGGAGCACAATGTGTTTTGTTGAATGGAAATTGCCCTCAAAGAGAGGCGCCTTATGATTACACTGTCGAGTTGTGTGTCGAGATTTGAAGGATGGGAAAGACGATGGCTTTATAGATAGATTTTGAAATAAAGTTTTTAAGGTTTATATGATGTGAAAGTGCAAAGAGGTTTGATTCAAATCATCCTAATTGATAATAAACATTTTTTTTAATGAATACTTCTGATTTCCCTGTGCACCAGAATGGTTCATTTCTTGCTAAACCGTGGGCTTTCTTTTTGCTCTGTGTTGCGCATAACAGCCTCTTATCAGACTGCAGCCAAACCAATTACTTCTCTCTGATGCATTTATTTGGTCATTATGGTGAGAGGTCCCTGGAGCCAAGGCTTGATTGAGCAAATAATTCTATTTATCACTTCATTTATTTGTTTCCTTTTTGAAATAATTTCCCTATTCTTTCTGTGCTAAGGCAGCTAGTTTCTTAAGACGACCTTACTGTACCAGTCTTGATTGCTCAGTCTATGGTGATTTGAATCCCCTTATGGGACAGGGGGATGGGGGCTTCTGTCCCAGAAGCAAATAAAACAAATGTATTGTTGATAAAAAAAAAGGTCCATGTGTGTAGCACTAAATCACTTTTGGAAAGGATGCAAAGGATGTAAAATAGGACATTTTTATGCAAGTAAGTCAGTAACTAATGATCTTTCAGAAGCTCCATCGGTGCTCTGTATTGCACAGGCCATTTCATTTGGTAACACTTTGACAAGGGCCGAATTGTACTGGCTAGACGACTAGTTTAGAGCATCTCCAACATGTGGTCTTGTGGACCCGGCAGCGGTTAGTACCTACCAAAAGTGATCCAAGGATGGATATCCAGTGAAAAAGCAAAAGGGTAACACTTTTTTGACATTACATTACATTACATTATTTACATTACATTGTCTACGTATGTTCATACTGTTAACAAACCATCTGGTGAACCTCTCGACAGTGATAATTTAAAGGTTAGGATTAGGGCTAGAACCAAGGTTAGTGTTAGGATTAGGGCCAACATAAAACGGCTTTACATGAAGTTATTGGCATCAAATGACAAATTTAAAGCTGTAAACTCGGGTTGAAATTTTGCAGCTGTCAAAAACTGAAATGCTTAGACATGGGGTCTAAATGTCAGTTTACAATCAGAGAGTTTTTAAAATTCCACTTAAAAGAAATTTTATACAACGTTCAGTTAAACATTCAGTTAAGAAAAGGTATGCACTTGACTAGTGATCTAGTGCTGCGAAAATTAAGGTGAATTGAATAGATAGCTGATTCATTTGGCAGACGCTTTTATCCAAAGCGTTTTACAATATGAGGAAACACGCAAGTTTCAGGACAGGGTGAGAACCAGAGGAGGGTATTAAGTCTTAAATCTTCATGTAAGAATAGATGAATCTTCAGTAGGTTTTTTAAGCTAGAGAGGGATTCTGTTGCTCTGGTTGGCTTTGGCAGCTCATTCCAGAATTTGTCCATTGCAGGTGCTTTGTAGGTGCTTATCAGCTGTCTATTAAATTCACCTTCATTTTCACAACACTAAGTCACTGGTTAAGTGCATAAAAATTTTTAACTGAATTTTTGTCTTAAGTTTCCCGTTTTACATGAAGTGAGTTGTATAAAATTTATTTTGTTTAAGTGGAATTTGAAAAACTCTCTGATAGTAAACTGACATTTAGACCCCATGTCTAAGCATTTCAGTTTTTTACAGCTGCAATATTTCAACATGAGTTTACAGCTTTAAATTTATCATTTGATGCCAGTAACTTTGTGTAAAGGTGTTTTATGTTGGCCCTAATCCTAACCTTGGTTCTAGCCCTAATCTTGAAAAAAAAAACCTAAATTATCACTGTTGAGAGTGTCACCAGATGCTTTGTTAACAGTATGAACATACGTAGATAATCTATTTACTATCTACAATAAAGTGGAACTTTTTTTTTATTTTTGACAGAATGATTCAGTGCAAACAAATTAGTTAGTCAGCCCAATCCAAGTATGTTCGGAAATAGTACACTGTACATGTATGGAGCAAGTGCCACCATGTGGTGTTAATGTAAACTGCTGAGAATGCTAAAAAAACGAACAGTGAAGTGAAAAAAAATCCAACATTCATCTTACCCTGGATGGGACATCAGATTTGAATTAACATAGTTCAATGCGATTCACTCACACACACATTTTGCAGCAAGCAGATGTTTTACTAAAATATTTTTTAAGCAGAAACAGGTAACAAATGTATATTACTTTAGCCTTGATATCAATGTTGAGTTCATTTACTACTAAGGAATGAAATATTTACTTGACTTGAAATTAATTTGCTTATTTACTATAAATAAAACTTTAATAAAAGAATCATAATAAATAATAAGTCAGTCTGTTTCCTAGTAAATCCAAAATTTAAAGTAAAAATGAGGTGAGATGCAATAATCAGTTGTTTAACTTTACATTAGCAACACATGATGACCTAGTAAACCTGAATATAAAACACCATCATGGTTAATACAAAAAAATGTGTGCAAATTGTATACAATCTCAGGCTTGAGCATGAAAATGGCATGTACACTATATGGACAAAAGTACTGGGACACACTTGTTTTTCAGGCTTTGGGCTAGGTCCCTTACTTCCAGTGAAGGGCAATCTTAATGCTTCAGCACACCAAGACATTTAGGACAACGCCATGCTTCCAACTTTGTGGACACAGTTTAGGGAAGAACCTTTTCTATTCCAGCATGACTGTGCCCCACTGCACAAAGCAAGATCCATAAAGACATGGTTGGATGAGTTCGGTGTGGAAGAAAATGACTGGCCCACACAGAGCCCTGACCTCAACCCCATCCAACATCCCTTCAAATGAGTGAACAGCTACTTAAATGTGTACACACAGCTTGTAGAATCTTCATAGAAAAGCACTGCCAATAACATGGGTCACTCTGGAGCAGCCACAAACGAGCCTAAGGCCAGTATGCTCAGTGCCAAGCATTTAGAAGAATGCTTAGCACCTGACCTCACTAATGCTGTTGTGATGGAAAGCAATCAAAACCACTCAGCAATATTCACAGCCTCAGAAGGGTAGAGACTGTTACTGCCGCAAATAGAGGACACATCTCGTATGAAAGCCCTTGGTTTCAGAAGAAATCAGATAAACAGTTCAATAAACAATTTAAGCACAAAAATGTGTTCTATACATAAAGCCAGGAATCCTATTTGTAATTATGTGCAATTGCAGTTGAAGCAAATGTTCCAAAACAATGTACTGTTTCGGGGTGTGTGTGTGTGTGTGTGTGTGTGTGTGTGTGTGTGTGTGTGTGTTAATATTTATTTCCAGTAGATGGAGTAAGTAAGCTTACTTTCAGACCTGGGATACACTTGCGGAAATCAACATAATGCAAGCCAAGCAGAGATGTATTAATTAGCACAATCACGTACAGTTATACACACACACACACACACAGATATATATATATGTGTGTGTGTGTGTATAACACACACACATATATATATATGCATTTGACATTTTTATATATACATGTTGACAAATATAATTATAT
>JBBPCZ010000089.1:11902766-11913351 GCA_037974445.1 Brycinus macrolepidotus
ATTACTACATTACTATATTACTACATTACTGCATTACTATATTACTACATTACTATATTACTACACTACTATATTACTACATTACTGCATTACTATATTACTACATTACTATATTACTACACTACTATATTACTACACTACTATATTACTACATTACTTCATTACTATATTACTACATTACTTTGAACGTTCTCATAGGAAGTTGGCAAATGCTGCCAGATATTTGGGGAGCTGGGTATGTATGAGAATGCTAATGTAAAAGAATAGAACTACTAGTAGAACTAATCATATTTTCCATGGAGTTCATTGCCTACAGTTATCTATTTAGTCTGAGATATCCAAAGTTTTTAAGACACTCCCTACGCACTGTAAATGTAAAGGTCATAAGAAACTCATATTAAAAGATGATGTGATGCCTAGATTTTATGGAACAGTAAAAGGGGAAAATGTGTTAAAAAACAAAACTCATAATATAGTTATATTGGATTTTCATTGTTTATAGAGGTACGTAAGCATTGCCTTGACTTGTCTCCTGGTTTTCACTGTTCAGGGTGTGATAACGTGATCATGATCTGGAACGTGGGCACGGGCGAGCCGCTGATCACTCTGGACGACGTGCACCCGGACGTTATTTTCAGCGTCTGCTGGAACCGCAATGGGAGTCTCATCTGCACTGCTTGCAAGGACAAGAAAGTTCGCATTATTGACCCGCGTAAGGGCAAGATCACTGCAGTGAGTAGTGCTGGTTTGATAGAGAGTTTTGCAAGGCGACTAAAAGCCTTGAGCTTAGCTGAAATGATCATTTTTACGAAGTTCTAGGCAGCGCACTCTACAGACATAGACCAATTTGTTGGTACCCACAGCTATCTCTGAAACTGACAAAAGTAAATGGCATCCATCATTGTTTGTCTTATAGCCATTACCGATTACGTGGTTCTCTGTAATTTTCTTTCTGAGCTCCTCAGACCGCTCTGTCCTTTGGGTTCTCTGGACCGTAGTCAGTGTGGTGCACAGAATGATACCAAACTACACAGTTCCAGGTTTCCTCTCTTTAAATAGGCTGAATGTCTGATCAAAAGATTGAAGACACCTATGATACTAATTAAGGCTTAACAATTGGTTTGAAACATGCAGTGATTTATAATCTTTTTAGGGGAACAACAGGTGTGTCCAGGCTGCTTTAGAGTGTTTTTGTAAAATAAATAAAAAATAATTTCTTTCCACATTTTTATTGGTTTACTCTATCACATACTGAGGGCATGCAGGTATACATGAGACAACTGCTTTTAATCACTTTCCGGGAGGAATGAACCAGAACATTTGTCCATGTCTGTATATAACTGTGTAATCAGTTTTTCCAAACTGTTTGTAAACCACTTAAAGATAAGAAACAGAAACCGTCAGAGTGAACACAGAAAATTAAAAGGTCAGAAGCTCCCTGAAGCTCAGGGTAAAAGGTATTTTATGTGTGCCATTTTCAGGAGAAGGATAAGGCCCATGAAGGTGCGCGACCCATGAGAGCGATCTTCCTGGCTGATGGAAACATCTTCACCACGGGTTTCAGCCGCATGAGCGAGCGCCAGCTGGCCCTCTGGAACCCAGTGAGTCCCAGACTTTCCCGCTGCGGCTGTTTGACAGGGTGGAGTTCACCCGCTGATGGTTCTCCATTAGGAGTCTTGTTTGCCTTTGCTTCAGACTGGGGCTTAATTTGTCAAAACCAAAACATTATTACCACGTTTGTTATAAGCGCTCTTAAGGGTAAAAATACATTAAAACACAAAATATGCCCCCTTTAAAAGATTTCAGAGCCGAATATTGTTATGGCAATAATGTGAATTTTGTCTAAGCACCGGCCCTATCTTCATCCTTCCAGTGTTGGTGGTATTGTGTGGAAAAGGGGGTCTTGCCTGTGAATGTGAATTTGTCTGGAATTTATCTTTAAAGAATAGAAATCTTAAAGGTAACATATTTAATTCACAGAAAAGCATGGACGAGCCGATCTCTGTGCATGAGATGGACACCAGTAATGGAGTGCTGCTTCCCTTCTATGACCCCGACACTAATGTCGTGTACCTGTGCGGAAAGGTAGGCGTGACACTGGGGAGGGATCAAACTGCGACTGATCAGTTCAGCATGCAGGCGTTTCTAGTCTGGACGATGTTCAGGATGTCTGTACAAAAATTATAGTTATTTTTCCTTTGAAGGAAAAAATCTAGGGAACATTCTCACCGTCTGAAATCTGCATCGGTGTGAATTTTTCTGTTGGTGTTCACTGAGCTCAGTATTTGTTTAACGTGTAAACAACTTTCAGTTCCTCATTTACATACTTTAGATATTATTAGCATATCTGGAATGCATATTAATTTTATACAGTGACCGTATATGATGATTCACACTTATTCCTTCTTGGGTTTTTCCAACTTTTACTGTCTTAATACTTTGGTTTGTAATTTTTTTAGTTGATTTTTCCATAGTTTTCTTATCCTGTTTTTATGTTTTATTAATTCATTTTATTCTAAGTATTTTATTCCAGGACCCAATTTTTCGTTTTGCTATTTTATGTACTTCATTTTATTTTTTATCACCGTTTTTTGTTGCCACATTACCCTTTTCTCTTATCTAAAGTCTTTTACATGATATACAGGATACCCCAGTTGTCCCCGTAATACTCAGCTACGCTGAAAAAGAGGTTCTTAGTGTAAATCCAGGTTTAAATAAAGAATGATGATAGAGTGGCTTTTATTCAAAGCTGTGTACTGTCAAAAATAATGAGTGCACAAATTTCAGATAGTTTTGTTATTCATCCATTTCTTCCAACCTCGTCTTTGTGTGAATGCAAAATGCTTCTGAGATGATTTGCAATTAAATTATCAGAATGATCAATATCAGTAATATCTGTAAGAACATGCACAGTGTGTGAGTACACTAAAATAGTAGTTCACTTTGAACACTGTCAGCATGTAATTTGTAAATATTAATTGGAATTTGCAGACTTTTTATGTCTTTATTCTAAGGTTAATCTTCTCCCAGTTGATTGAGGCCATGTGTATAAATAGTTGATATCTGAAGTTATCTTTAGTTATGAAAGAGTGCATTAGAAAAGTGATCTCGTTAAGCAGTGGCAGATTTTTTCTTTAATCCAATAAGCAGTGGGTGTTCAGTGCTGTTTTGGTATCCACTGAATTATTGTTTCCTATTAGTGCTATCAAGTCAAAACTCTGGAACCACGAGAACCCCGGACTGATGTAAAACTGATTCGATTTTTTTCTCCTTTGCTCAGGGCGACAGCAGCATCCGGTACTTCGAGATCACAGATGAAGCTCCATACGTTCATTACCTTAATACCTTCTCCAGCAAAGAGCCACAGAGGGGCATGGGCTACATGCCCAAACGAGGCCTAGATGTCAATAAATGTGAGATAGCGAGGTAAGCAGGATCTTGCAGATATTTCTGAGTAGAAATGTGACCTGAAACCCCAAACTAATCCTTTTAAGTTGGATTGGCTTTGCATTTATAGAGAAGTCGTTCTGAAGTTTTGTTTAAAGTGATGAGTTTTTAAAGAGTTTAAAGAGTTTTTCAGCGGTGCTGTGCAGATCAGTCAGTGCCCCCCCCCCCAGACCCCCCCACTTCAATCCCTCGTCACAAATACTGAAACTATTACGCAGTTTAAGCAGTGGTCAGTAAACCGGATCACTGTTTTATTAATCCCACATTTTGTTTAATTTGGTTTTTATGTATATTTAAATATATAATATGAATATGTTTGTGTTTATGGTTTTATTTGATCTTTTTTTTAATCACACCCTGATTTAACTTTTATTTACAGGTTTTATAAACTTCATGAGAGAAAGTGTGAGCCAATTATCATGACTGTCCCAAGAAAGGTACCTCTGATATTTTCTACATAATATTATTGTATTAGCGTTGAATGCTGTGTTGTGATGATGTTGATGTTGATGTTGTTTTGTATTATCAGTGCAATATAAAAAGTAGACAGGGATAAAACAAATTTTGTCTGATTTGAACTGTGTTTTTTTAACCCCTCTTTAAAGGCACTGGGGTTTATTTTGGGTAGTTTTGTAAAATATAAAAAAAATAATAATTTAAATAAGCTGTGAAAGTTTACATTATAATGGTCAGCGTTGGGGAGTATTATTGGTCCAAAACTTGAACATTTAAATAGAAATGGTCACAGTGGTAATGCTTATCATGATATTGATTATTTAAAAGCGCAGTTTAATTGACCCGGTCTATGTGGGTTTACTCCTGCAGTCGGACCTGTTCCAGGACGACCTGTACCCCGACACGGCCGGCCCGGACTGCGCCCTGGAGGCCGAGGAGTGGTTTGAGGGCAAGAACGGCGATCCCATTCTGATATCCCTCAAACACGGCTACGTCCCAGGCAAGAACCGCGACCTCAAAGTGGTCAAGAAGAATGTTCTGGATAACAAGTCACCTAAGAAGGTGGAGGAGACGTCACCCCCTCAGAAGCCGGCCTCCCCTCAGCTCACTCGAGTAAGAGTCCCGACACGGCGGCACGCAAAACGTTACTCCGTTCACTGCTTCCCCGCTAGACTGACATTCACTCACTTAACTCACTTAATGTCATTCTGCATTCTGCCATACTCAAATACGTCTGATACTTCTGAGCTTTTTTTTGTTTTTGATATAAACGAAAGCATGATAAATATATGGATGTTTTCTTTTTATAAGCAAAAAAATCTTGTTTAAAAATGAATTATTTAAATATTATACAGTGTAAAATTATATACATATTTAACATAAATCTCCTTTTTTATCTATCAGCTCAGTTGTGGGATTGACTGACATTTTATAATCCCACTTTAGAAAAGATTATTTCACTTGTTTTAACAAGTTCTTCATTTGTACATTTCACTCAGAGCTTTGAAGTGAAAACTCGCTGTGACATCTTGAAACGGCTCATTTTAGCTTTTGTAGACGGAGCATTGTAAGGAATGAGTTCTAAGATAACTGATGGCATCTTTTTAAACTTAGTTTTTGATCTTCTGCATAGGCAGAAATCTCACCCTTACGGGTCTGTTGTCCAAAGTTAGAGCTTCAAATTCCAACACATGCTAATTTAAAAAAAAAAAACTGAATGCTTGAGGTCATGGTGGAGCAGCCAGTGACTGGAATACTGAGAAAGTAGTGCAGAGTTTGGACTTGGTAGATTAAACGTTATTGATCCTGGAGGAGAGGAGGCCTGTGCACGTGGTGATATAAGACTAGCCCTCGCGCGCCGGGGCCTGACGAAGAGAGCAGTGACTTTGATTGACTATAATACAATGACAGCACACAAATCAAATATTTTCTAAAAAAAAAAAATACAGTTTAATAAATAGTTTCATCGTAATTGATTGGGAAAGCTTATGATCAGTCTGGTCCAGGACGACCTGTGCCTAGGGCTGCTCGATTCGTCAAATTTTCAATTAAAATTTTAACTTCCAATGATTTTGAAAACAAGATAATCAAGATGCCTCATCTCATTCTGCAGTGATGCTCTTGTTTTGTCATGTCAGCCCTGGATTCCAGCTGGGGGAGCTGTTTCATGTTCATGGCCGTTCCTGACAGCACATGTGACTCAGCCAGACACGGTCATAACAGTTTCCTGGGCATTTCTCAGTACAGAGCATGCAGAGTACACACTTCCAGTCTTGGGACTTAGAACCGAGCAAGTCTGGGCGTCCGGACCCCCGGGATAGGAGGACGCAGTGCACTCAGACACCCTGCATTTTTACCTTTACCTTTATTTATATTCACAGTAAAGTAACACCAAACTGTCTTTGTTTTCATAAAAAATATGTATTAATTGAAATACTAATAAAATTATATATTTAAGGTTAGATGGGAGGTAATTATTGTGGGGGTTTGTAGTGGAAGTGGTTTGATTTAGCTGAGTAAGGAGAATAAAAAATAAAACCGTGAGGAAATGTGGAATTGGTTGGGCAGCGGGTGCTTAAGCAGTAGTTCCTCTGCCTCCATTGCTGTTACTTTGCATGAAATGCATTCTGGGGAACGCAACTACCCACACAAGTCCACACAAGTCCTCTGATGCATCCCTGATAAAACCCACAAACTGAGGGCACTCCTGGGTTTTGGTCTGTGATGCAAACTTTGAATTGGAACTGTACTTGGGCCATAATAGGCCATTAAAAAGAATACATATGAAAAACACCTCCCATCGCTAAAGAGATATCAGATATGGGAACAGTGTAGTGCACCTGCTCAGTGTTGTATATCTACATCTGCACCATGTCAGACAGACAAACATTTTGGTAAAATGTAAAAAATAACATTATGATTATGATTTTGCCACAATCCAGCAGCCCCATCTGTGGCTATAGATCTGAGCTACTAATCCGTGTCTTACTCTTGATGTTTGTGTTCTTGTACTAAGTGATGCTCTTTCTCTTTTTTTTCATTACCTTTGCAGAAGAATGAAGTCAAGTTGGAGGAGCTGCTTCGAGAAGTCAAATCGCTTAGAGACCTGGTGACACTTCAGGACAGGCGAATCGCCAGACTGGAGGAACAGGTCGCCAAAGTGGCGATGTGAGACGCGGTCGGTCTCCAGGCCAGCACAGAGAGAAACGTTCCGCCGGGCAGGGGGCCATTCACTGCCAGAGTCTCGCAGTTTGACTTGATCGACCATTCCGCTTGGTGTTTTTCGCAAAGAAGACTTCAGGCAACATTCCAAGTTGGACTTCTGCTTTTTTCTCCCCGATTCATCTCGCCTTCCCTCCCTCCATTCGCTAGCAAAAGGAAAAACTCTCAATTTGGTTTCTGTCCTGTGTTTTATCTTTTGATGGCTTGAACTCATGGATATTGATTTAAATTTGACTATTTTAGATTTTTGCTAATTTGGTTTCTTACTTTCACTGTTGTATAATTGTGACCATTTTGAATTCACCTTGACTGCCAGGTTACCTAGTGTATGTTTATGTACGCATCAGTATTGCTCTACTTCATTTCTTTGTGATGCCAAATGTGAGTTGGAACATGCACCTTGCTGTATGTCTTTCAAGCTTTTATTATTATTATTAGTAGTAGTAGTATAGATATTATTAGTATTATTATTTCTTCCATTTTTTTCTGGCTGTAGATACAACAGTTCCTGGAAATATTAACTTTACACTTATAGCCAACTCACTGTATATCTCAAGTGTGCCAGTGTTATTGGACATGACCGAAGCTCCACTGACACAGAAATCGATCATCAACAAAAACGATGTGCTTTGGGAAAGTATGAACTGAGAGTAGAAAGAGTAAAAAGACACTAACCGGCACAAACAGCCGTAGGCATGAGCAGCACTGAAATAAATAAAAGCATGCCATCAGTCAGTACGCCTACGAGAGAACGGAAGTAATGCAGTTAACCGCCAGTTCCTCCTTTCATGGGTTATACAGAGAATTCTTAAATCTACACACTGTTAAAGCAGGATTAGTAACAGGGTACTTTCTTTTAAACCTTCACCAAAAAGCAATAAGAGCAGTGGGGCGTGAGGGAGTTTTCTGCTGAACTGGAAAAGCCAATCATGTCAGTTTTTATTAGTGACGACTTTTTACCTCTAATAAATGCTTCACATATTGCTGTTTGACCTGAAAGGGATACTTTTCTCACTATTGACTTTAAACGCTCTTATTGCCCCAGAATCACAACCTGTGCTTGGTAATGCTGTTTTGTTAAACTTAAATGTAACTACATTCGCGAAGCCTGTCATACGTCCGTCCGTTAGATGCCTGTTCTGTGTTATTCTAGTCACTTGCAGCAAAGACGTCATTATTTCAGACCCGCTCCTCCCTGGGCTGGCGTTGGAACCTGGTCTTCATGTGGCTGATACCCTGCTGGCCCTGGCCGGTGTAGCTGATCTGTGAGTGTCGTGGTGCCTCTTCGTGTATTTACTGGTTTTAGCGCGGCACCTTCAGCACGTTCTGGCTGGAGCTCGGCTGCAGGAAACACTGACCTGTCATAAACCGTCTTGTGCATGCGTTCCAGCTTCCCCAAACAAAACCCCACAATAAATCCTGTTCTTCATATTTCATTATGGAATCAGATGTGATGTTTATTTAGTTTTGTTGACTGTGAATCTACCTTCTGTTAATCTCAGACATTTATAATCTCCTGAACTTTAAATAACTGTTTTTACTTCCAATCACATAAAGAGAGCAGGTGAAAAATTGACAGAAGCAAGTAGAAAAACAGCAAGAAAAGTGGAACGTTTAATATTTATATTTATGTTTAAGGTTTTTAAAACCTAGATCATATAGATTATTTGTTCTGCTTTATTCATTTTGCTGAAGAGAGATCCTCTTACTACTGTTAGCATCAGATATATACATAAATGTAAATCTAAATTTTCCTTCATCTGTTCACTGTTTTTGGCTGTTATCAGCTTCAATTCATGGTTTTGCAAAAATACGAAACATACATAAATATTAAAAGATTCAAAGAATCTGGAGAAATCTCTAATCTCCGGGCCTTCAGGCAGCACTACTGTAAAATCAGACACGATGCTGCTGTGGAAATCACGGCATAAACACAGAAACACGTCAGAAAACTACCGTCTGTAAACGCAGCTCGTTGTTGCATCAACAAATGCAAGTTAAAACCATGCGAAGAAGAAACCAAATCTAAACATGATCCAGAAATGCTGCCGCTTCCTTTGCAGGAGTGCTTTAGTGAACAGGGGCAGCTCGCACATCTGGGAAACACCAGTACTGATAAATCCAGGTTTTGGAGCAGAATATTCTGATCCCCACATGGTGTCGGGGAAGGCCTTGCGTTCCTACAGCGGGACTCCAGAGTAGAGGAACCTGCAGTCCTGACTGGTCACCCACTGAAAACATCATGAAAAATATGACACAAGAGACCCTGAACTGTTGAGCAGCTGAAATCGTATATCAGGTAAGAATGAAACTAAGAACATTTCACTTTAAAAACTCTAGTAACATTTCCAGAGTGTTTTTGAAAGGTGGGGTGATGCAACACAGTGGTAAACATGCCCCTGTCCCAACTTTTTTTTTAAATGCAATGCTGGCATGCATGACATTCACAATGAGCATGCTTTAATAATAAGATTATTATTAAGTTTCAGTGTTTGAAAATGTTTTGTAGTATTGTCAATGAAATATAAAGTTTACATTATTTGCAAATCATTGCATTCTGTTTTAATTTACATTTTAAACAGCTTTCCAACTTCTTTGGGGTTGTAGAAGTTTGAATCATCAACATTCAGAAATGAATAAATCAATCTGGATGAAAATAAGCAAGTAATAAGTAATAAGCAAGTTGATTTAATTACGAGAACTCATCGTATCTCAATAAACATGTAAATCTTTACAAGCCCCCTGAAGCTGTGCTGTGGTATCTGGCACCAGGATGGCAGCAGCAGATCCTGTGAGGCCTGTGAGGTGCGAGGTGGGGGCTGGATGGATCGGACTAGTTAATTCTACATCCCACTGAGATCCAGGAAACTGGGAGAGGAGTCAACACCTTGAACTCTTTGTCCTGTTCCTCAGACCATTTCTGTTGAGAACTGTAAATTATTGCTGAAGCTTGCCAGCATTGCTAGCATTATGCAGAAATGATGAACAGTACAATAGAGCAGAGGCAGATCCTGAGGCATTAAAATTCAGGGATATCTACTGATGAACATGGATGCACAGTTAATAAAAAAGCTACAAGGTGAATTAACAAGAATATCCAGCAGGGGGCGCCAGTGGACCATTGATGATTGAGGATTTTGTGGGGAAGGCCTGGTGCTGCTGGAAGAGCCCCTCACTGGCAGGAACGGCTGTACTTAGTCTGCTACATTGTTTAGGTTGGTGATACACGTCAAAGCAACGAGTACATGAATGCCAAGAGCCAAGCAGAACATTACCCAGAGGATTTGTGGGCTTGTCTTCTTTCCAAAGTGCATTAAAAGAAAATGTGACTCATCAGACCAGAACACCACTTCTTGGACAGTGTTTAAAAATTACTCAGTTAATTGGTCATCTTAGTTAAGGGTGAAAGTTTGGGTACTGAACTTTCAGGTCAGAGGTGTTGCTACCCCTCTCATTGTGAAGAAGTATTGGTACCCCTGTCTGTTTGACCAGTGTTTCAAATTAACGTTCACCTGTGAAACCATAGTGACCACCTAGCAACCCATTAGCAACCATGTATAACATCATCGCAACTACATAGCAACACCATAGCAACCACTACAGTTACCACAGCGACCAGATAGCTACAACTTAGCAAGTACCTGCAGTGCCTTAGCAACCTCCTAGCAACACCATAGCAACCACCTTGTTACAACAAGTTAAGAAAGCAACCATGCAACCACACACTTCGCATTTTCTCATGGAAATGCAATCTAGTTATTATTATTATTTTTATTTTTATTATTATTATGTGAAAGATTACTGTCACTGATCAAGATGGCGGCGCGCTAGGTCTCAGCGGCCACTCCGGGTCCACTGAGCACAATAACTGTAACCCCCCCCCCCAGACTTTAAATTACATGCACATTTTTCTGTCCGGTTGCTGCCATATCTGCTCATATTATTTATTGTTATTTATTGC
>JBBPCZ010000089.1:11932664-11958856 GCA_037974445.1 Brycinus macrolepidotus
CACACACACACACACACACACACACACACACACACACACACACACACACACACACACACACACACACACTCTCTCTTACTCACTCTCTCGTACTTACTTATTCACTCACTCACTCACTTACGCACCCGGCCACATCACTTCATGTGTTAGGATTGGTTAACAATTTTCAGCATCCCGCGCTCGGATTGGCTAGGGATCAATAGACCAATCGATGGACTGATTGTGACTCTGAACGGAAAAACCCCGTTAAAACCAGCAAATCATATTTCGAGACGCGGAACCTGAACAGCCAATCCCAGCGGAGAAGGCCGGACACTACTGACCAGTCAAGGCGCAGAAGGCCGGTCAGTAGTAGCCAATCCCAGCGCAGGAGGCGGGGTTTTGTTGGAGTACGGATGGAGGAAAGAAAGAAGAACCAGCAGCGCCGGTGGGAGGAGAGGAGAGCCGGACTCTGAGCTCCAACCCCGGCCCCTCTCTGCTCCAGCCCCGGCCTCTCTCCGCTCCAGCCCCGGCCCTCTCTCCTCTTTCCCGCGGCCTCTCTGCTGCAGCCCCGGCCCTCTGTCCTCCTTTCCGCGGCCCCTCTGCTCCAGCCCCGGGTCTGTCTCTGCTCCTCCCCCGGCCTCTCTCCTCCTCCTGCCCCGGATCCTCCGCTCCGGCCCCGGCTCCAGCCTCCCCCCGGCCCCGGCTCCGGGAGGTCCGCGGGGGGAGAGAGGATGTATTGGGTCCGCGGAGGGCGAGGGGAACCGGGCGATGATGTCAGCGGCACTGTCAACATCCACGGGGCGCTAGGGTAACCGGGCCTCTCCACCCTCCCACATCAGCACCACCTCCACCACCCCCCGCTCCACCTCTCCTCGCTCTCGGCGCGCTGTCCCCGGCGGAGGAGGCGATGTGGTGAGGGATGAGGCTGGAGGGAGGCGCGCCAGGCCAGAGCCGCGGCCTGCATCTCTCCCCGCTCGCCGGGGCAGCTCCCGCCGGCGCCGGGCCCCCGGCTCCCCCGCGCCTTCGGTAGGGACTCTGTCCTTTTGCGCGTCTCTCGTCCTCCTTCTCTCCGTGTCTGTCTTTTTTTCCCGTTCTGTCTCCCCCTCTCTCCCTGTTCATCAGAAATACAGGCCTGTCACGGCCATTCTCTCCATCCGTAGCCATGGCAACCACATCCTGTTAATAACCTCCCCTCCACCTCCTCCACCTCCATCACCTCCATCACCACGTCCCTGTCCTGCTCCTTCTGCCTCTCATTTCCCTCTCCCAGCCTGCAAACCAGCACTTCTGGACATGTGCGGCCTTATTTTACTCTCTGTTCGGCGAGAAGGAGAGGTCCTGCTTTCCTCACTCCCAACATGATGTAATGCCTTTTCCAGTCTCACTTACAGTATATTTCAGCTGTAAGTTTTTTCCCCCCTATAAGCCTGTGGATGTTTGGAGACAGCTTTTTCTTGCATAACTTTGGTTAACAAGAAATGGCCTTATTATTCTACATCTGCTGATATTAGGTTAATTCTTTGCAATATCTTACTATTCATCAGCAGTTAAGTCTTAGCCTTTCTACTCTGATAAGATGTGAGAACAGTTATGCCCTTGTCAAGGTTATATAGCAAAAACAGAGAGACTGATATACAGATACAGTACTGAATATTAGGGAGATTTTTTTTCCATACAACATGAAACTTACTCTGTATCATCCCACAGCCTATCCTTTGTGTGTGTGTGTGTTTATTGCACTTACCTGCATGATTTACCTGGTCTAATATTCTCAATATGCAGTATGCATATAAAGCAGTTTAGAATCACCATTAATCATGTGATTCAGTTCAGGAAATATGGGTGCATGGCCAAAGAATTTTTTTTTGATAATGAGAACTTCTCTTAGTACTGGAGTTTCTTGTCTGTCAGAGTGGAACACATAACATAATCATTCTAAATTTCACTTATGAGCTTTGGACAAGGATTGTTAAAGACATACATTCACCGATTAGCCACTTTATTAGATACATCTGTCTTATATGTGCACTCGTCTATTTTATGTGCTACATTTGCCATAAAGGTGCACTCTTTAGTTTACAGTTACAGATTGTAGTGAGTCTGTTTATTTGAATTTTGGGTGAATTTGGGTGGTGAATTTGAATTTGGGTGGTGGAGCGGTGACACTGAGATTTTTTAAAAACTCTGGCAGCACTGCTGTGTGATCCATTCTGTGCAGCACACACACTAACATGGTACTACCATGTCAGTGTCACTGCAGTGCTGAGAACGTTCCACATCAAGAACCAAAAATATCCAATGAACGGTGTCCAGTGGTTAGGGAGTTGGCCCTGTGACCAGAAGGTTGTGGGTTCGAATCCCAGGACTGCTAGTGGCACCTCTGAGGTACCCTTGAGCAAGATACCGTCCCTACACACTTCTCCCTGGGTGCTGTGTTCCTGACTGCCCACTGCTTCACTTGGTGAATGGGTTAAATGGGTTAAATGCTGAGGAAGAATTTTGTGCTGTTCACACTGTGCTGTGGTGTGTTCATGTATGACAAATGGTCACTTTACACTTACACACACACTTTACAGAAACTGACCACTGATAAAGGATTAGAGGATGACTGACACAAACTTGCAGCCTCACATGAAATATCATCAATAACTTTACATCTATAAAGTAGACCACCAGGTTAGACGTGTAATAACGGGGACAGTGAGTATATACAGTGTTTGAAAGAGTGCTGGCAGCAGTGCTGTGAATGATCCACTCTTCGCATGTCTTTACCATGTCAGGGTCACTGCTGAGGTGAGAATAAGATAAGATAAATCTTTGTTAGTCCCACAAGTGGGAAATTTGCATTGTTATGGCAGAAAGTGGACAGAACAAAGGTAAGAGCAGCAAAACAATAGAATAAAAACTACACAACACAACAGTATAATACAAAAAGTACACTACAGAAATAATACAAAAATTTAAATATAGACATTTCTGTATATGCAAATAT
This sequence comes from Brycinus macrolepidotus, assembly GCA_037974445.1. NCBI lineage: Eukaryota > Metazoa > Chordata > Actinopteri > Characiformes > Alestidae > Brycinus > Brycinus macrolepidotus. The sequence continues at coordinate 11,935,639 of JBBPCZ010000089.1, forward strand.
ATAAATATTTTTATATAAAGATATATAAGCATATGTATGTATGTACACATAATCCAGAATCCACTTGAATAATCCATCACTCAAGTAATACTGAACACTGGTAGTCTTGTGAGTGTACTGGTCATTAGCAGAGCAAAGGGGAATAACAAACAATACAGAGAAACAGATGGACTGCCGTCTGTAATAGAATCTGTTTCTCTGCATTTTATAAATACTTGCAAATGTTCAACCCTGTCTACTATGCACCTTATTATTTTTCTATTTATTTTACTACAAGAATACTTTTACTACTTTACTACTTTTAGTAATTTTTTTTAGTAACTCTGAGACCAAGAATTTCATTACTGGTAATGATGTTCCATTGTTATCTGTATATGATAATAAACTTGAAACTTTAAACTTGAACTTGGAAGGAACCATGAGTTGGAATGGTGTTCATAAAAGTTCATATATCCACTTAAATCACATGGGGTGTATTTTGCCTTTGTGCGAAAATGTATTCACTTGCACAAATGAAGGTATGTTTAAAAATGAAATTGATAGGAAAATGTATTCAGACACCACAAATGAATAACATGAATAGCATTAGTTACAAAGTTGTTGGCAATTACATTCTTGGAGACATCTACAGTATGAAGCAATTAGGTTTTTGCAATATTGTGTGTCAGTTTTGGTTCATTCCTCTTGGCAACAGAATTTCAAATCCTTCATAAAAGTCAGGAGAAGACAAGAACCTTCGCGTTCTTTCTAGAAACCTTTTCAGAAATCAATCTTAAGTTTTTCTGACTGTATGTCAAGGGTCATTTTCTTAAAATATTTTCTCCCAGATTCAGTTTATTGGCTAATGGAATTAAATTCTTCTCTAATACACCTTTCCACTCATGTTTCCTTCCAAGTTTGTTTAAAGTTTCAAGTTTTATATCATATACAGATAACAATGGAAGATTATTACCTGTCATGAAATTCTTGGTCTCAGAGTAAATAAAACATTACTAAAAGTAGTAAAATAATAAGGTGCATAGTAGACAATGTTGAACACTTGCAAGTATTCATAAAATGTCTGCAGTGCAAGAGAGTTTAGTGTGTATATGTACATGTATACATTCATGTGTATGTACAGAAAGTAAGTTTAAAGGTACTGTAGTTTTAAAGTGAGGGTAGTTTTAGAGTGACTGGAGTTTTAAAATGAGTGTAGAAGGAACAGAGTTCAAAGGGGGTGTGCAAAGTGTTCAATATTCAGCATTCAGCAGTTCAGTAGCCTGATGGTTTGCGGGGGAAAAAAAACAATCCCTGAACCTGCTGGTGCGGGTCTGGATGATCCTGTACCACCTGCCTGATGGCAGGAGCATGAAAAATCTGTGACTGGGATCATAGAGGAACCAGTGTTTCTTCCTCCTACAGTACTGTCTGTAGAGGTCCTGGATGACTGGCAGTTCATTCCTGGTGATGCCTTGCGCCGATCTGACCACCCTTTGTAGAGCTTTGCTGTCCAGAGCATTACAGCTTCCATGATGCCCTTGTATTGTTTGCAGAGAAGCAGCCCCATATCATGATGCTCCCACCCCTGTACATCACTGCGGCTTCTTGGGATCATACACAGTCTTTCCTTCTTTAAACATTACACGCTGAATTATTGCCAGAATTCTACTTATGTTTCCCCTGTCCAGAGTACATTGTTTCAAAAGAGTTCTACCTAAATGCATGTGTAAAACTTTTAAATGCACATTTCTGTGCTTCTTTAGCAGAGTTTCGGTTTCAGATTATAGCTCTTTGTGTGACTGCCCTTCCTGCTTCTTTCAGCTTGTCTTGCAACTCTTTTCGAGTGACTGTTGGATTCTGTCTTACCTTCTTTATCTTTGTTGTCATAGCATGTTGTGAAGTCTTGCAAGGCACACCTGTCCAAGGACAATTTATGTTACCACTTTCCACTTGGAAAGCAGCTAGAATGTAGTGGTTAGTACCTACCGAAATGGTTCAAGGAAGAACAACCTGGCAACATGGTGCACCCAAGGCTTATCGATGTGCATGAGGAGCAAAGGGTAGCCCGTCTGGTCCGATCCCACAAAAGAGGTACTGTAGCACAAATTACTGAAAAAGTTCATGCTGGGTGTCAGAACAGTGCATCACAGCTTGCTGTGTAATGGGCTGCGTAGCCGCAGACCAATCTGACCCTGTCCTCTGCAAATAAGATAAAACTGCTTACAGTGGTCTTGTGAGCATCAGATCTGGACCTTGGAGCAATGGAAGAAGGTAGCCTGATTGGATCACATTTTCTTTGACATTATGTGGATGGCTGGGTGCGTGGCTTGCTTGGGGAAAATATGGCACCAGTGGCAGTGTGATGCTCTGGGCAATGTTCTGCTGGGAAACCTTGCGTTTGAGTTCAGTGTGTGGACTTAGCCTCCAATTTTCTCAGATGTCAATCTGGTAGAGAATCTGGGTGATGTGCTAGACAACTAGTCTGATCCATGGAACCCCCCACCTTGCAACTTGTGGAACTTAAAGGATCTGCTGCTAACATATTGGTTCCAGATACCACAGCACACCTTCAGAGTTCTTGGGGAGTCCAGAGCTGTTTTGGTGGCTTGAGGGGGACCTACACAACGTACAGGTGGTTTTAATGTTATAGTTGATCAGTGTATAATCTCTAATAATCTCTTTTTGTGTTATTTTGAAGTGGATAAAACTAAACGTCTATTAAATGACAAGAAATTGTCTCAATACTTGTTTCCCCTCATTCATCATTTATAGTTGCAGTGGAACACGTAGTTAAGAGACTTATTGCTTGTTTTGATATTATCAGCTGACATTCACACCTTGTGCTTATCCACGCTTGCTACAGTTACTTCGTAAGTTGGCAACTCAGTGTATACTTGCCGTCACAATGGACAATATTGCAAATAGACTATATAAGACATTTAAAAAATTGCCTTGTGTGTAAATAAATCATGTGTTTTGCTTTGTTGGTGTCTTGCAGGTCAGTGAGGAGATCCAGGAGCATGAGCAGGACTCTGTGTGGCAGGAGCAGATGTCAGGGTACAAGCGCATGCGGCGGCAGCACCAGAAGCAGCTGATCGCCCTGGAGAACAGGCTGAAGGCCGAGATGGACGAGCATAAGCTCCGGCTGCAGAAGGAAGTGGAGACCCAGGCCAACAACACCTACATTGAACTGGAGCGACTGGCCAAGAAGCAAACAGTCCAGATTGAGAAGGAGGTAAAGAAAGCTCTAGTTTAGGTAGAGCAGTGCGATAGCAATCATTAGCAGAGGGTTATTTCATCCGTGAGGTTTGTCTCATATTCAGATATTGTCAGACAGCCAAGTTAAAGTGTAATACTTTTATGGAAACCCAGGTTAATTTGGCCATGTACCTGAAATTACCATAAAAAATTGCTATAAATTGCTGTTTTATACTTACAATTTCAAGTATCATGTCTTACATTATTGTACTTACATACATTTAAATAAAAAAAGTGCATAGGTATATTCAACTTGACAAGTTTAGTAACAAATGATAAGTACATTTTATGTGATCACGTAACTAATGACTACAATTTTTAAGTCAAATTCTTGCTAAAATGAAAAAAAAAAATCAACTTCTCCTACTGTGGTGCCACTTTAGTCTTCATAGTGGGATCTTCTGGTTTAACAAAAAAAAGTCCAGTTTCTTACAGTGGAGGTGGGCTATTTTGAAACATTCTTTCAAGGAAGACGGATATCTTATTGCTGTCATCTAACTATAGTAAGTTATCTTTATCAAAGGATCTGTAGCATCCAGGCCTGCTTACTTCTGATTTGTTAGTCCTTAGATTTTCTTTCTTTTTCATTTTTTCTTTTGTTTTTTTGGGATTTAATTTCATATTTAATTCTGACCTCAGAATCCTACTCCTTTGGCCGCTGACCAGTAGCGCATCTGGTTAAAGGCTTACTCTTCACACCAGTGGCTGGAGTTCGAGCCAAGAGGCGGCCAGCCCTCTGACCGGATATTACAGAATCTTTCTCAATAAACAGAAATGTCTTTTCAGGTGATAACATGGTTGAAGCTACAGTTGGCAAGGTAGAATTGGGTAGGTGTGGTACTGCTTTGTATTGGTATGGAAGCACCCACAACGCCACGTTTGTAATGACATTCATACAAACTAAGCACAAAAAATCCTTATATTGTTTTTCTCTTTGGTAGTTATGTGGCTAGGTGCTACCATTGGTAGGCCTCCCTAGACAATGCTACCCAATAGGTTGTATATGCTAGAACGTTATGCCGGATGTTACAGAATCTTTCTCAAAAAAACAGAAATGGCTTTTCGGATGATAACATGGTTGAAGCTACAAATAGCAAGGTGGCTACATGGCTTTCTAGACACTTGCAAACAATTTTCTGCTCTCAATTTTATGCTGAATAAAGAGATTTTTGTTCTGATTTCTTTACGAATTTGGTTGTCAACTGTGGTAAGAGTTAGACTAATCCTGGGTTGTATTTGACAGGATATAGATCAGTAGCTAGGCTAGCAGATAGGACTGGTTGATACCATGGGGAATTCCACTGATGAACAAAAAGATGAAAGCAGTATAAAACTGTATATTAAAGGGATTTAACACAGTATATTACTATATTGCAGACCAGACCAGAATCCTCCTTTAATGTGATGCAAAACCTTAACCCAGTTAAAGTAAAAGTTACCTCACCACAGGTGAAGGCATTAGCCGCAGAGGAGAAGAGAATTCAGCAACAAATCTTGGTGCAACAGAAGAAGGAACTGACCACCTTCTTGGACACACAGAAGAAGCAGTACAGGTTGTGCAGAGAGAGGATGAAAGAGGTGGGTGCAGTGCAGACCAAACACAGTTCACACATGCTTTTACCCCCCAACCCACAAGCAGTTACTCACCAGGTTCCATATCAAATACTTAGGAAAGCCAAGGCTGACTGACTCTCTAGAATTGGGTAGGTGTGACACTACTTGGTTGGTATGGAAGCACCCACAACGCCACTTTTGTAACGACATTCATACAAACCAAGCACAAAAAAATCCTTGTATTGTTTTTCTCTTTGGTAGTTATGTGGCTAGGTGCTACCATTGGTAGGCCTCCCTAGATAATGTTACCCAGTAGGTTGTATATGCTAGAATGTTATTCTTTTGAATAATGCCATTTTTTTCCATTTGAAGATAATAAATTATACTACAAGCTACCTGTCAACAGAAGTTAGGCTACTTCCACAGTACTTTTCAACCCTTCAAGAAAATCTGATGTTCAGGAAGGACCAGAACTTTTCTGATTCATTGATAGACTATGCATGTACACTACAGGCCAGAAGTTTGGGCCCAACTTTGGATTAAAAATAATAACATTAATAATAATAATAATAATAGATGATACGCTGCTGTTTCAAAATTTTATTACAAGAAAACATTAGAAATACTTAAATGTAACTGACTTCTTTTCAATGTTTTATAGTCTGTAGTAACACATTATTTTGCCACAAAAGCTCAAAACTATTGGTTTTGAAGAGACACGTCAGGTCTGTCTTTAGTGCATCTATGTTCTCTGTGTGTTGGATCATGAAAAAAGAAAAGTTTAACTCAATTCTGCAACATCAACACTAACATTAACACTCAATTCCTTCTGGTTAACGGATCTTTGGACAAAACTTCATTCTTCTACAGGATAATGATTTCAAGCATTTTTCAAAATTATGTGAAAACTATATCCAGGCAAATAGAAAAGCAGAAAGTTTAGAGAATGATGTCTTGGCCTCCCCAGTTTCCAGATCTTTCTTCCATTGAGCTGCAGGGACAAGCTGGACTGACAAGTTAAAAATGAGCTCCGGCAAATCAGACAGAACTGTTTGCTGCTTGAAAAGGTGCTGGGAGGGTTTGGACACAAGTTATTTCCAAAAGTTGCTGGAAACGATGTGTTGAATCTGTGCTGCTGTGATAAAGGAGGGCTGGTTATTTTGATGAAACTTGTACATAAGCTTTCACATCTGTTAAATTGCACTTACAGTGAATATTGTTACATTACACTTCAAAACCATATTTGGTTTAAGTATTTAAGTTTGAAAGAGCAGATTGACTTTTTTTTTTTAATTCAAGGGTGGGCCCAAACTTCTGGTCTGTAATGTATGTATGTAATTTTTTGTTTACATTCACTTTAACTGACTTGTTGTTACAGGACATGAATGAGGACTCCGCTACACCGAAGGAGGAGAAGCAGGAGCGCTTGTCCCGCCACAAGGAGACAGTGCAGCGCTCCCAGGCTGAGGAGGAAGCACAGCTACTGAACCAGCAGAGGCTGGTCTATGAGAGGAGTTGTCGCGCTCTTAAGAGACGAAGCCTCATCAAAAAGCATGAGTTTGAGCAGGAGCAGATGCGGGAGGCAAGTCACATCAATGGCTGGAAGTCATAAGCAAAAAGACATCTAATGTTCTTCATTTATCTAATTTTTTAAAATCAGAGTAGTCGTTTTGCATATTTCTGTTACTTGCTTCCAGTCAGTGGAGGAAGACGGGTTACCCGTTTGAACCTTTTCTCTTTTTAGTCTCTCAGCATCTTCCTGGTGCTTTTCAGGACTTTTTCCTGCCACAGTTGAGCCCAGCTTGCTCACTATGGGGCTGGACCTGCAATTTCGTAAAGCTACTTTGTGACATCTGTTGCAAATCAAATTAAAATGAATTCAAAAAGGCATGTTTAGTTCTAGTAATTTTTTAGATTTCAGTGGTCACAGTATTTAGCTGTGTTAAGTGGAGAGTGAAACAGTAGAAGAAAGTGAAAAATGCAATTAATGCAAAGATTTGAAAATCTAATTTGCAAAACATTGATTAATACACTGTTGTGGTATGGAGACTACTTATTCATGTAAAACTAGTGTTGCATTTACATACTGGGGTTAATAATTAGCAGTCGTTCTGCGCCTTATTGCAGAATTGGTATAAAGGGCAACAGTGAGTGACTGAAGGCAACATGCAGCCACTAGTCTGCCAAAAAGGCGTGATCACAGGAGAGATGTAATAGTCTCGTTTAGTTCATACGTTTCATGTTGTTTCAGTGATCTTTTAATTTTTTGTTTTAGATAACTGGGTTTTCCTGGACTTTAACAGTTTGCTGTCCATATTTCCCCCCAAAAAATCAACATCTGGTTTGTTCCACCACTGAGGGATAGCAATAAAACTTGGGAAAATTGAACTGGGAAACTCTCGGCAGAAAGTTGCTATATGAGTTTGTTGCCACTGGCAGTGGCCAAATTTTATATTTCTGATCCACTCCTTTACAAAAAATAGTAGTAATACTACAAGAAATATGTATATAGTTCCGTATATTACTTATATATAGTCTATAATAATTTTGTCTTCTTGTAATATTACTTTAGCATTGTTTTTAGTTATCTATAATACTTGTGCATTGTCCTGCATTACTTATGGGATATCCTGTGTGGTAATAAAGTTTACTACAAAGTTCTTGTAGAATAACTGTATTCTCACATTTGAAGGGTTCAGAAATAAAGAACATCACGTTCGTAGCCTTCTGCCCGTATAAATGAAAATGCAGCGTATGTGACCTCATCTCTTTAAAACAGTAAATTGACAGCATTTTCATTCGCAGTTCAAGCCCTGAGTCTTTCCCCCAAATGATTCATCACCTGAAATGTTGATCATTTCTAATGTCTAAGGAGCTGAACAAGAAGAAAAACCAGAAGGAGATGGAGCATGCCTTGATGATTCGGCAGGATGAGTCCACCCAGGACCTGGAGCGGCGGCAGCTGGAGAGTCTACAGAGGTTACGCATGGAACTGATCCGTCTGCAGCACCAGACTGAACTGGAGAACCAGGAGGAGTACAACAACCGCCGCCAGAGGGAGCTGCACAGAAAACATGCACTAGAGCGCCGGCAGCAGCCTAGGAACCTCAAGGTAAATGCTGCAGTTTCATAAGATTTTTAACATGTTATTAAGATGTTATAAAGATGTCATTATGTATATTAGGAAGGTATTCACTTGGTGAGATGAATTAAGTTCAGTGCCTGAAAAGGAAGGATCCATTATGTTCTGTGGAAAACCAAAAGAATCACTTTTCAAACTGAAGGTTAATTCCTTATCGTATAATCCCTGAGTATTTAGCTGTGTCCTGTGTATGTAAAGTCTATTACAGATTATTTAATTTACTATCTTTGTAATATATTTTAATACCAATCTGCTTGAAAAAAAAACTTGATGAAAATTTAAAATTATATAACATCATAAAATGTCTGGAAAAAAATCTAGATGTATTACATTACCAACTGGTTTAAGAAGAATCATTGTGTATGTTAAACTAATACAGAGCAGTCTGTCATTCAAAAATACCAGCTGAAAAGGGGTCCTTTCATCAGTTACTGATCGATGATGAGCTTTTCTTAGTCACTAGACACATCTCTTTCATATATTTCGAAGCATATGCCCTAGTTAGAGTTGTCTGTCTGAATAAAATACATTTTTGGTCTTTCAAAGCGCTAAAAATGCAACAGTTTGATATAGGTCATTATATAGATCATTTTTTAATATGACCTTCCTATTTTGTTCTGAGCGATACAAAACGTCCATGTTTGCATGTTGTTTATTGTGTGACTTTGATACAAAAACAGGCATTGGAGATGCAGATCAAAAAGCAATTCCAGGACACCTGTAAGGTTCAGAATAAGCAGTATAAAGCTCTGAGGAACCATCAGCTTGAGGTCTCCCCCAAGAGTGACCACAAAGCCCTGATGAAGTCTCTGAAAGAAGAGCAGACCCGCAAACTCGCAGTTCTGGCAGAACAGTATGAGCAGAGCATAAACGAAATGATGGCCTCACAGTCGGTAAGAGGCTTGCACTCTTTTACATGCTGATGAAGATGAAGCAGTGGTGCAGTGGTTAAGGCCACAAACATGCCACATGTAACTGGTGTTTATTATACACCAGAACTGCCTGTAAGCACAATATGTTTTACACCAGTGAGTCATGATCCTTAAAAATGCTGATATCCTCTCAGCTAGAGGAATATATTATGCTTAACAATCACTGCGTGGTTCCCTTGCAGCTACGTCTGGATGCCGAGCAGGAGGCAGAGTGCCAGGCCTTGAAGCGGCAATTGCAGCAAGAGATGGAGCTTCTGGACGCCTACCAAAGCAAGACGAAGGCGCAGACTGAGGCCCAGCACGAGCGGGAGGTGCAGAAGTTGGAGCAGAAGGTGTCTTTGCGCAGGGCTCACTTGGAACAGAAAGTGAGGCTGGTTGTTTTTTGTTGAGTGCTGAAATGTGTAGGTTCAGCTTCACCAATAGTAAATAATATCAGTATTTATTACACCGACATAATACTTATTTAGCACACATTAAAATATTACACTGTAGTCATTGGTCATTGCTTTTTGAAGGTTTTTTGCAAGTATAAAATATGTCATTGTATAGAGTTTTTTGTATAGCTGGTGCAGCTGTTGGCCTAGTGGTTAGGGAGTTGCCCCTGCAATCAGAAGGTTGTGGGTTCAATTCCCAGCACTGCTAGTGTCATCACTCAGGTACCCTTGAGCAAGGTACCGTCCCCACACACTGCTCCCTGGGTGCCCCTCATTGTGTTCCTGGCTGCCCGCTACTTCTCTTGGGTGACTGTGTTAAATGGGTTACACAGGTTAAATGCAGAGAAAGAATTTCACACTGTTCACACTGTGTGCTGTGGTGTGTTCACTTATGACAAATGGTCACTTTACACTTAAACCAGTATGCTTTTGATGGAAGAATCCCTCACTGTTTTTCTGCTCGCATGGACTACCAAATGAACGGGCAGATGGAGCTTGAACCTGGTTTTGTTTAAAATTGTTTAAATAATTAGTGCACCCAAGTTATGAAACACCCAAATAATACACCATTTGCCCAGTATGGACTTGTGCACAAATGGCTGAATAGACAAATTAGACATATTAGGAAATTATTACTAGACATGCAAAACTTGAGAACAGGAGTCGGCATATATAATCTTAATGATAATATAATTACATAGTGCACTGCAAAGGGAGCAGGGGTCCATTCGATCAACCCCAGTGTATGTACACAAAATACAACTTTTATTCTGGTTAATAAAGTTAATTAAATACACAAAACCAGGCTTACTTAAAAACAATAACGTACGCCTAACTAGCTACATATCTTGCGTAATTAATTGTTTCACAGATATTACAAACAGTAATTTCAGTTATTTACAGAACAATAACTGTATTTATTGAGTACTAAATTTTATGTTGTCTGCTATTTTATAAAAGCAATAAGCCACTCGAGGCTGTGCATTACAGTGATTTTATTGTTGTAAGGAGATATTTATTGTGTGTAAGAGGCCTCTTGTGGCCTTGCATTAACTGTTGAGAGGGAAGTGTTTTGTAATGGTTGTGCAAAAGGAAGGGATTAATGAACATTAATCAGTTGTTTACTGGAGAAAAAAACACCCAATTAAGCCGTTGTTACATATAAGCCCACTTTTTTTCCATTTTTTTTTCATTATTTACAAAAATTCTAAAAAAAGATGATTTCTTTTCATTATATCACTTAAATCTCTCAGTGAAAACTGAAAAATCCGTATATATGAAATACAGTATTTGTCCAAAAGTATCCATACAACCCTAATCAGTGAGATACTCTAAGGTGCACACATGATTAATCAGAAATTAGTTGTTCAAACATAGCTACAATCTCCATAATAAAACACACGAGCCTTAGGCCAGAATGCCCAATGCTAGACAACAGCTAGAGGGATACAACCATTACCATTGGGCTGTGGAGCAGTGGAAATGTGTTCTTTGGAGTGATGGAGCTCTATCCAGTACCTCTGGGAGGTGGCAGCACTATTTATGATTCAAAACTAACTATCCAATATCTGGACCTGACCAGATCCTCACAGAAATACTCCAATATTTAGTGTAAAGTCTTCCCAGAAGAGCAGAGGCTTTTACTGCAGCAATGTGGGGATAAACTCCCTAATAATACCCATTTTCATAAGAAACATTGAATGAAGAAGTCTCTGCAAACCTTCGGACATCTAGTGTATGTTTATTTAGATTTATATAGGCTTACATCCTCTATTACTATTTTATATGCTATTACAAACTTTTCATGAAAACATTTAAGATACATGAATGAAAAATCACTTTATTTTGATTGCAGATTGAAGAGGAGTTGGCTTCACTTCAGAAAGAAAGAACAGAAAAAATCAAGCATTTATTTGAGCGCCAAGAGCGGGAGTTGGAGATGTTTGACACAGAGACCGCTCGACTAGGATTCGGAAGCTTGGCCTCGTTTGACTTTCCCAAGGAGGACGACAGATGATGGAAACCAGGCTGACTTGACCATTCAATGCTGATGTCTGTGGACACATTGTGCCTGTACTGTCTCTGACTGTTGGATTTACCAAGATCACCTTTACAGTGACCATGCTGGATCAGGCTTGAAATATCTTCATTTGTTATTGGCTGTTGGGGGGGCTCTCTGAAATTGTTAAGAAAGTAACCAGCTACCAGTGTGAGTAACTTAAAGAAGCGCAGAAAGCAAAAGGGATCAATCTATTAGAACTGACCTTTTTTCCATGCCGTCGACCCACTTTTGGTATTAAATCAGTAATTCAGGATATTTTAGTACAAGTAAGCACTTTGATATGTTTAAGTATGAACCCAACATGTAAAGTGAACATATAGTGCGAAAATGCCTTTGGTGTTATCAAAGGACATTGCGACTGTAGAATGTGTCCTCTGTCTTCACCGTGGCTATTAGCTGTTTTGTCTTTGTTTATCATGGCGAATGTGAATACTGTTGAAGAAAGCTGTATGCAAAAGCAGGTTTTGAAACAGTGTCTGATTTTAAAATATAGTGAATATATTGAACATTCGATTACTTTCATATCGTGGTAGAACACACACCTCTTTTTGAAAAGGTAAAAATTTATTCATTGTTCAGTATCCTACATTAATTGGGATTAGTTTTATCAGGGTGTGAATTTATTACAATGAATCAATTCTGTCAGACTCCTTACTGGTATTATTGCATGCACTTTAAAAGAAAAATTCAGGTTGTGAAGTGGAGCATGGATCTGTCAGAGAATTTTAGCTGTCTGTAAATAAAAGTGGTCTATAGCAGTTTTTGTTTTCATGGCTATTGATACTGAACATAAGCTTTATCTTTGATATGAAAATTGCCAAATTGCCAAATGCCTTTACGTTATGTTGATGAATGTTTTATTTATCTGTTTGTTTGTTTGTTTGCCCAGGCAACATCATTGTTTGTTCAATTGTGATTCATTCAATGTGGAGTTCACACTGCTCTGTACAGGGAAAAATGGTGCAATTTGTGTTGTATAAATTTTATATAAATATTTGTATATGATAACCTAAATCGGGGTTTACACATGTATTAGTCGTTGCCAACAGAAATATGGGAAAGTCTTATTCAGTGGAGGTATAGGAAGGCAAACTATTTTTGTAAGCAAGATAGAGAGAATTGCTGGTTTCACTTGTCATGTGACAGCGTAGTGTGTTCTGATGAGGCTGTGAATCGCCGTCTGGCAGAATTTGTGGCTGGCTGGCGGTTGAGTGAGCAGCAACTCAAAAAAGTAATAATAATTTAAACATAATTTCTCAGAAGTTGTACTTTTACAACTAAATCATAGTCTTTAAGAAAGTATTGTATGGGATTGGGACAGTTCATATCTTTTTAAGCCCTGAAAGATTCATATCTTTTTTAAACTCATTTGCATCACACTATGCATACCTGGCACATAACATGTCTTATTCGAACCAAGGGACATCATTCAGCCGAGTATTTTGTGACTGTCATTACAGGCCTCTTTTCAAAAAAAGCCATTGTTGAAACTGCCATTGCACAAGTGAACTGATGTTTTAACTAATAAACTCGATGAAGTTTTGATTTGCTAATGATATGTGATGAAGATATAAATATCATTTTGTTTTTATTTATGTATTTTTGCCATTGCAAGCACAGTAGTCTACAATGAGATTATTAAGAACGTTCTACATGTTCTCCAAATGTTCTTAACTAGGTAATATGTAATAATCCTAAAATAAATAATATATAGTTAAAGGGAAAACCTTTGGGCTTGGTGAAAAAAATTGATTTTTAAAGCACAAATTCTGATACAGACATAGAAAAGCCACCTGCAGTGTTTTTGTACCCAACCAGCATTCTCTATATAACTAGTTTTTTGCTTGTTATTATGTAATGTGTATGCTGACATGCACATACCTAAAGTTTTCCATATTGTTGACTGTAAAACCCATTGAGATACACTAGCAAGGTGGGATGCAGGCTTGAAATGGCCACTGGGTAAAAAAAATTACTGATTGCCAGGCAATTTTCTTTAATGTCAAACGTCAGCATTTACTTTCAGCATTGGGAGGTAAATGCTAGTGTGGCAAAACCATCCAGCCAATCCTCAGTTCTAGTGTTTTTAAGGGTGTCTTCTCCTGATGATTCGGGTAGGTTGAAGCTGCGGCGTGAGAGCTAGCAGATCCCCAATCCTACAACCATGAAAGTAATTAGTAATTAGCTAGTAATTACCAAGCAGTAATGGGACATTGCCTAGTTTAGGAGTATCAAATATGTGGTGCAAGAAAATAAAGACTATGGGTTTAATAATAATAGTAATTGTTATTAGTAAGGACACTTTACAAAAACAGGAGAGGAGAAAGGAATAAGACTAAGCAGTAGAGGAAGAGAAATGTTTGTTGAGGAGAAAAGTCTTTAGTTCAGATTTAAAAGTGAAGAGAAAAGGGCCGTCACTGAGAGAGTGAGGAAGAGAATTCCAGAGTTCGGGGGCCATGGCACTGATGGACCTGCCTCTCAGGGTGGAGAGTCTGGTGTGTGGAACAGTGAGAAGGTTACAGCTAGATAACCTGAGAGAGTGAGAGGGGGGATACAGAGTCAAGAGTTCTGTAAGGTAGAGAACACAAGGTAAATTAGGGCTTTGTAGGATGAGACTGAACCAGTAGCCAGTGTAGCTGAGAGAGGATGGGGGTGATCTGAACAGATTGCTTGGTATGAGTGAGAACTCTAGCTGCAGAATTTTGAATATACTGGAGTTTTTACAAAGACTTTGCAGGGAGGCCAATGAAGAGGGAATTACAGTAGTCAATATAGCACAAAATAAAAGCATAAACTAGCGTTTGCACAAAACCTTGTCTAGTAAGAAACGAGTGAAGGTGAGGGACTTGATCAAAATTAAGAAATTATTAGAAAGTAGAGATCTGGGGCTGACTAGTAGAAAACACAGTTTTATCAGTGTTTAGTTTGAGAGTTATCCTGCATTCATAGCTTTAAATCTGAGATACGGTCTGTTAGTGTAGTGGTGGTGGTGGTGGTGGGGCTGGGGGGGGGGGGGGGGGTTTCCCGGGGGTTCTGGGGGGGAATGAACACTGAGATATAATTGAACATCATCTGGCTAACAGTGAAAGCTAAGGCCATGGCTACAAACAATCTGAACAAGGGGTAGTATGTAGATTATAAACAGAAGGGGCCCAAGAACTGAACCCTTAGGGACACCACATCTAACAGGAGCAAGGGACCTACTGTGATAAACTGCTGCCTGTTTGTAAGATATGGCCTAAACCACTGAAGGGTAATATCAGTGATCCCAAGAGAGACAGGAAATGAGTATATCAAGATTAACAGTATTAATTGCTGAACTTAAGTCAAGAAGGAGGAGAATGTTAGGAGAACCACTATCAGCAGACCAGAGGAGATCGTTAGCAACACGTAGAAGCGCTGTCTCGGTGCATTGCTGTGTATGTAAGCCAGATTGAAAGGGTTCATTTGAGATAAGTCTGTAATTGAATAGCGATGATGGATCAGGCCCAGGTTTTTAGAAGATAGGGGTAACTGCAGCAGTTTTGAGGGCAGCAGGGACAAAGCCAGAGGAGAGACATGAATTTATCAATATGGCAACTGGAATATTGATTATGGATGAACATGCCTTTAGTTGAGGGGTGGGGAGTGGGGTAAAGCTGACAGGAAGGAGGATTAGAATTGAAGATGAGTTCAGAGACAGAAAGAGAGTCCTCAGGTGTAAAGCAATTGAGCTTTGTAACTGGAGTTGGAAAATTAATAGGGGAGAATGATTGCGAAATAGAAAAATTAAGATAGATTTGGTTAATTTTGTTCTTAAAAGAGTGTAAGAAAGCCTGACACTGCTCAACTGTATTGGGGCATGCTAGTGCAGGAGGTTGGAGGAGTTTGTTAACAGTTCTGAAAAGTGTTCTTAGCCTAGACTTAGCACCATTTATAACATTTATAACAGCATTAAGGGCAGCCCTATGCTTGTTTATCTGCCTGCTCAGTAAATAGTAGCAAGTGGACAGTAAAGCCAGTTTTCTTATAAAGGCACTCAAGACACAGGTGCCATCACCAGCGCAAGTGGCCTTCATTACTCTGAGCCCAGTGGTGAGCCAAGGGCAAGAGCGAATGGCTGGGACAAGCCTATTCTTTACAGGGTCTCATTAAGAAATCTAGAATAACTGTCTTTAAAAAGTGAGAATTTCTGTAAGTCAAACAGAGAAGAGGATTGAAGAGAGGCAGCAAACAGATTGGAACTGATAGACAGAGATTTTCTCCAAAGGAGGAGAAGTAGCAAAGTGAAAGCTGTATTCACTAAGCTTATAATCAGAGATACCAGAAACTGAACCAGAGACAGATGTCGTTCAGACCAGAAATCAGAAATATGCCCAGACCATTCAGAAATCAAAAATATGCCCATGAATGTGAGTTGGAAAATCAACATGCTGTGTCAAGTTAAAACTAATACAGAGATGAACTCAGATGTGTAGGACCAGGTAGTGTCCACAATGATGTTAAAGTCACCAAGCACAATCATGGTAGGGCAAAGAGACAAGATAACTGTGAGGAGTTTACTAAGTTCAGAGAAGAAGTTAGCAGCAGCTAAACTAGTAAGCAGAGTAGGGGAGGAGAGGAAACAACCTTCAAATAATAAGTTATTTGACTAAACCAGAATGATAAACCACCACCACTTCCTTTTAATCAGTATTTGGATAGGTAGCTGTAGCCAGGTTTAGGAAGCACGTTTAAGTAGTCACCAAGTTTCTGGAAGATAAAAACATGTCCTTATTCCTCTGGGTATTCTTCAGCTGCCCCCCTCACTGGACCCCCTGCAGTTTGCATATGGAGCCAACCGCTATATGGATGATACTATCACCACCACCTTCTCCTGGCCCTCACCCACCTGGACAAAAAGGACACTTACGTGAGAACAGATTTCAGTTCAGCTTCAACACCAACATTTGTCAGCATCTGATTGAGAAGCTGAGACTGCTGGGCCTAAACACCTCTCTCTGTAACTGGATCCTAAACTTCCTGACTGATAGACCTCAGTCAGTCAGGATCAGGAGCAACATCTCCAGCACCACTACGCTGAACACAGGGGTCCCCAGGGCTGTGAGCTCAGCCTCTGCTTTTCACGCTGCTGACCCATGACTGTGCAGCAATGCACAGCTCAAACCACATCAAGTTCTCTGATGACACAACTGTGGTGTCATCAGAGGTGAGACAACTGGTGGCCTAGTGGTTAGGGAGTTGCCCCTGTGATCAGAAGGTCATGCATTCGAGGTACACTTGGGCAAGATACCATCCCCACAAACTGCTACCCGGGCTGCTCCATACTCACTGCTTCACTTGGGTTGATGGGTTAATGCAGAAAAAGAATTTCACATTGTTCGCACTGTGTTCACGTGTGACTATAAGGGGCCACTTTACTTTGATCAGCAGGAATGATGAGGGGGCATAAAGAGAGGAGGTGTGACCACTAATGGACTGGTACAGAGCCAAAAACCTGTCTCTGAATGTGGATAAAACAAGAGATGATTGTTAACTTCAGGAGGGCACGACGTGATCACTCTCCGCTGAACATCAGTGGCTCCTCAGTGGAGATTGTCCAAAGCACCAAGTTCCTTGAAAGTCACTTTGAAAAAGAACAGGATCCGCTGAAATCTGCTTTTGCCTCTATTCTAGATACGGTTGGCTTTACTCAAAGTTTAACGGGGTCTACTTACTACTATAATCCTGACTCTTGGTGTTAATGTGGATAATACAGCTATTCTTCCACAGACCACAGTAATCTCAGATCACTACCTCATTACATATGAACTTCATCTTTATCATAATGTAAACATACCCCCTCGCTTTTGTGTAAGTTGTACAATAACATCCACCGAAGCTCTTAGTTTTATTGAAAACCTCCCAGATATATATACCCCTTTTGGCACTCCATCTGGTCCAGTAGAGTGCTTAGAGAACTCTCTTCGATCCACACTAGATTATGTCACACCTCAAAGAATTAAAAAGGTCAGACAGAAAAAGCTCGCTCCTTGGGATAATGATCAAACACGCACTTTAAAGCAAAATGTTCGAAAACTAGAACATAAATGACAATTAACCAAGGTGGAATCTTTCTGCTCCGCCTGGAAGGAGAGCCTTAGAGACAACAGCAGAGCACTTACTGTGGGACGCTCAGACTGTTTATCGTCTCTTATTGAATCTAACAAAAATAATCCCACGTTTCTATTCAGTACATTTTCTAAACTATTTAGGAACCAGTGAGGTGCAGAATCACAGGTACCTGCAAACTACAGTAGTGATGATTTTATGGACTTTTTCAACAGAAGAAGTTATACTCCACCATGTCTGCTGCCTGATACAGCCGACCCAGATACTATTCAAGCTGTAGTAGAGAGACTGACATCTTTTAATCGAGTTTAACAAGCAGAACTCACTACAATATTCTCTCTTCAAAGTCTTCTACTTGTACACTCAATTCCATTCCTACAAGCCTGCTTAAAGATGTTCTTCCAGTAATAATCAGACCTCTTCTATCACTATTGAACTCCTCAGTTAGTATTGGTTGTCTACCAAAAGCTTTTAAACTAGCAGTTATTAAACTTCTGTTAAGAAAAACAAATCTTGACCCATGCAAGCTCTCAAATTATCGACCTATTTCCAATCTACCATTTCTATCTAGGAATTTAGAGAAAGTCGTGGCCCAGAAGTTATGTTCACTATTGCATAAGAACCACATATATGGAAAATTCCAGTCTTGGTTCCGGCCTCACGTCAGCACCGAAACAGCCCTAATAAAGATAGTAAATGATCTTTTACTGTCTGCTGACAAAGGATTTTTTTTTTGCTGGGTTTGCTTGACTTTAGTGAGGCATTTGACACCACTGACCACTCAGTTCTATTAGACAGGCTAGAAAACCTGGTTGAAGTCACAGGAACAGCATCCTGGTTTAGGTCTTACCTGACCGACCGCCATCAGTTTGTGAGAGTTCACGCCAAAGTACAATATGGTGTCCTGCAAGTTTCTTTCTTAGGACCTTTTTTATTTACTTTGTACATGCTGCCATTAGGTATTATTATTCAAATACATGGGATTAGCTTCCATTGCTACGCAGATGACACACAACTTTATATCTCTGCTAACCCAAATGATAAACATAGATTAAATAAGATTGAGGACTGCATTATAAAGATATAAAAGACTGGATGTTGCATAACTTTCTCTTGCTCAACTCAGATAAAACAGAGGTCCATCTTCTAGGTCCAATAGCTGCCAGAAACAAACTGTCAGGTTTAATGCTTGATCTTCCTGGTACTTTATTAACTCCAGACTTGATTATTCTTGTAACAGCCTGCTGTCAGGCTGCACCAGCAAAACCTAAATAAGTAGTCCAGAATGCGGCAGCTAGAGTCCTCACTAGAACCAGGAAATTTGACCACATTAGTATGATATTATCAAGACTTAATTGGATTCTGATCAAATTTCATACTGACTATAAAATTCTACTATTGACATATAAATCCCTGAATGGCCTCGCACATGAATACCTCTGTGAACTTATCTCTTGCTATGATCCTCCACGCTTACTCAGATCTCAGGGTTCTGGCTATTTACTCGTCCCCAGAATTATGAAAGCTTCAGCAGGAGGAAGAGCTTTTTCATATAAAGCCCTCCAGCTCTGGAATAGCCTTCCAAATAACATTTGAGACTCAGACACAGTCTCAATTTTTAGGTTTAGGCTGAAAACCAACTTGCTTAGTCAGGCTTTCTGTAATTAATTTTTCCTGTCAGATGAAGGGTGTAGAGCTGGGAGGTGGTGGGCACAGAGAATTCTAGTAAACTGGGATGCTGGTGCTGTCATCCCACCACTCCTCAAGTTCACTCAGGTTTGTTGACGGTGGAGTGGGCGGGCATCGGTGTCTCAGGCTGCTATGATGTCTATCATACCCCTCGGCTCTGCCCCTTCTAACTAGGCTACTATAGTGAGGTATGCTAGAGTTTCAACTTACACTTTTTACAGTTATAAATTATACCCTGTAATCTTAAGCAGAACTAACTCTGTTCTCTGTACTCTGTAACTCTGTTTTCTCAGTGGGGAACCGCTGCACATCAGTCTAGGCCGACCATTGGGGAACCAGGTCACCACCTCATCCCGGATGTGCAATCGCTGGGCCCCCTTGCCCAAGTGTCCCTGACTGGTTCAGCTGCTTTCGCCTCTCCACGTGCTCCTCCCCCATCAAAGGACAACTGCTGTTCAAAGCTCCAGCGGAGATTGCTGTCCCTATTGTTGTGGACTAGAGACTCTCAAGGTACTCTTCTAACAAAAACAACCTCTGCTGACTCTTACATGTACCAACTTTGTTAGCTGTGGATGGCCAATCTGTCCAACAGTGATTAAGCTGTACACTATGGCCTTCTATTGTTAGTTTTCCCAAAACTCTCTTTCCTACTCTCCGGGTTGACCAGAGAAGGATGTGTTCCTCTTTTGAGTCTTGATTCCTCCCAAGGTTTCTTCCTCCAGCTTAAGAGAGTTTTTCCTCGCCTCTGTCACCCTTGGCTTGCTCACTAGGGGCTCGGACCTGGATTCTGGAAGGCTGCTTTGTGACAACATTGGTTGTAAAAAGTGTTATATAAATAAAATTAAATTGAATTCACATCATGGAGAACCTCATGTGGACCCTCAACACCAGCTCCATCGCCAAGAAAGCCTAGCAACATCTCTACTTCCTGTGGAGACTGAGGAGAATGCACTTCACCCGCAGTCCTCCCAGCATTCTACAGAGGGACTAAAGAGAGCATTCTCTGTAGCTGCACCATAGCCTGGTATGGGAATTGAAAAGTTTTGGATTGCAAGACCCTACAGAGGATAGTGAGGACAGCTGAGAAGATTATCTGGCCCCCCACACCTCACACACTCTCTTCTCCCTCACACACCCTTCACACACCCTCATCTCCCCCCACACTGGAACTGAAGCTGAAACATAAACTGTTCCCCCACACACACTTACACACACACACCCACACACACACACCACCAACACACCCCTCCCTTGAACCTCCTCTCCTCCTAACACAATGCATATACACACAGATCTATTCTGCCTGAAACAAACAGTTCAAACAACTCAGACTTTAATTGCTCTGTAAATACCCTTTTATTTATTACACTGCACATTCTCTCTCCTGCTGTTGCCAAATTTGCACAATTATATTTATCGCTGTCTACTTCTGTTCTGCATTTTTGCACGTGTAACTTTCTGCTGCTAGAATACAGTATCTGTCATAATGCTATATTAATTCAGATTAGTGCTGTAGATATTGTCGACTGCACTAAATGTTGTCCGGTTGTTTGTTGCTCTTGTGGTTTTTTTGCACTCTCTTTCATTCTGTCTGCACTTGTGGCCTTGTGGTGTTTTGTTCCGTTCTTGTGTTGCACCATGGTCCTGGTGGCACTGTTCACTGTGTATTGTGTGAATATGGTTGAAATGACAATAAACGTACTTGACTTGACTTCTGGGTAATGAGGTCGTTGATCAGCAAGGCTGCATTCAAGTGAGCATTCAAATGGCTGATGTTAAAGGTGAGACGTCCGGGAATGGAAGGTGCAAAAGTGCCCCACATTTAAGTGGTACTTCTGTGTGTACAGAAAGGATATAGAATTCTGATGATTATATGATAGACTCTACTGGGCATCGCTCTTTCTTTATCTTCACAGCATTTTAAATAGAACATAACAATGTGTTTAATAATGCATTTAAAATATGATTTTTGCATTATTCTATTGATTATATCAAGTGACGTTTCTCATCCTATGCTTTAAAAGTAAAGGTGCCAAAACGTTTTTTTTTATGCAATAAATAAATTGACGCCATACATAGTTGTCAGTGGTGACAGATGCAGCAGACGATTAGGTTTCAATACTGCTTGAGTACTCCTTTGCAGAAGCATTCAGTGAAAGACTACTGTTTGGCAAAGGTGGTTCTTCAGCGACATCACACCGATCTCTCCCATCAACCAATAAAGTGAGACACTTTAGCCTGTGCAGATGCTTAGTCTAAAGTAAAGTAAGCAACATTAAATGCACACTTTAATCCCAGTCGGATTTAACCGAGTAGCTGTGAAAGTAGGTAACAAATAAATAAGCAAGGATCTCACCTTTAACTGGGTTCAAGCCCAGCAAAACTAGCAGGTCTGGCAAAAGCGGTCAAACTTGACAACAGTACCATTAGGAGATAAAACACATAGTGTATGTTATCTTTCCTTAGCAGAACAATGTCAACAGACTCTGGAAGGGCCTTAGAACCATCTCAGGCCAACTCTCTGCCGGAGGGGGACGTGAGATGGGCAAATGAACTGAACCATTTCTTCAACAGGTTTGATTCATCATCATCTGCCCCTGCTTCTCCCCCATACAGCCCTCCAAAATCTGCTGCAGACACCCGCACCCCCACTTCTGTTTCATTTCAGACACTTCACACCTCCTCTACACTCCACACCTCCTCTACATTCTCTGCTCCCTGCTCCTCCCACCCATCCACGACCTCTAGCACACAGTCACCCTGCTCCAGCCTGTCTATTTCAACTATCCAAGTTAGGACGGAACTGAGGAGGATCAATGCTAGGAAGGCACCGGGTCCAGATGGCCTCAGCTCAAAGCTCGTCAAGTCCTGCACGGACCAACTGTGTGGAGTAATAGAGCACATCTTCAACCTGAGCCTGGAGCTGGGGAGAGTACTTCAGGTTTGGAAAACTTCTTGTGTGGTACCAATGCCGAAGACCCCACATCACAAGGACCTCAACAGCTACAGGCCAGTGGCTTTGACATCCCACATGATGACCCTGAAGTGGCTGGTCCTTGCTCAGCTTCGGCACCTGGTGAGCTCATCGGTGGACCCACTTCATTCTGCCTATCAGCCTGGCATTGGGGTAGATGATGCTGTCATCCATCTCCTACATTGTTCCCTCTCTCACCTGGAGACCACTGGGAGCACTG
This sequence comes from Brycinus macrolepidotus, assembly GCA_037974445.1. Lineage (NCBI taxonomy): Eukaryota > Metazoa > Chordata > Actinopteri > Characiformes > Alestidae > Brycinus > Brycinus macrolepidotus. The sequence continues at coordinate 11,957,973 of JBBPCZ010000089.1, forward strand.
TGAGAATCATGTTCTTTGATTTCTCCAGTGTCTTCAACACCATCCTACCCACAATCCTGAAGGAATAAACTGGAGTGACCATCACCTCACCTCATGGATTCTAAACTAACTCACTAACTGACCACAGTACGTGAGAGCCCAGGGATGTGTGTCGGACAGGGTTGTCTGCAGTACAGGGGCCCCACAGGGAACAGTGCTGCGAGTCTGCTGCACCCACGGTGTGGGAAGGAGAGATTCCGCAGGTCTTTTCTTCCACCTGCTGTCAGACTTTACAACCATCACCTTGCAGTTCACCACACACACACACACACACACAAACAAACACACACATCCAAACAAGGATTGATAAGTAAAATAGTTTCTCTGGTGTACAATATTAAAGTGTCCATTCGTCATACGTGAACACACCACAGCACACAGTGTGAAGAGCACAAAATTCTTTCTCTGCATTTAACCCATTCACCAAGTGAAGCAGCGGGCATCTAGGAACACAGTGCCCGGGGAGCACTATGTGGGGACGGTACCTTGCTCAAGGGTACCTCAGAGGTGCCACTAGCAGTCCTGGGATTCGAACCCACGGCCTTCTCATCGTAGGCGCAACTCTCTAACCACTAGGCCATCAGCTGCTGAGTGCAATATTTCTGGTGCAACACGTGCTATTTTTCAGGTAAAAGATTAGTGTGTACAATGTGCAGTTTTTCTGGTGCATTTCTGGTGTTTTTGTCAATGTCTGCTGCTACCATGCAACTGAGCACACTCCAGCTGACGGTGTTCATACATACAGTGCCTTGCAAAAGTATTCACCCTCCTTGGCATTCTCTCTATTTTGTTGCCTTACAACCTGGAATTTAAATGGATTTTCAATTTGATTTTAAATGATGGAC
>JBBPCZ010000089.1:11958956-11977003 GCA_037974445.1 Brycinus macrolepidotus
ATTCCAGGTCGAGACCTCATGAATCTGATTGAAAAAATGCCAAGAGTGTGCAAAGCACACAGAGCAATAGGTGATGTTTTCAATATTAATCTACAATGAAGCCAATAAAAAAAATAAAGGAAATCGTTGAATGAGAAGGTGTGTACATATTTAATAATTATTTATGTACATATAGCACATGCAAATTACGCATGCTGTTGCTCTGTGCAACAAGGATCATCAGTAAGCTCTTTAATAAGCTCTTCAAGAACTCCAGAACATTACAGGCACCAGTTTGTGGAGTGCTGGCCACAAAAGGCTTATACAGTGACCCCTAGTAAAAAAAAAAAAAAACATTACTCAGCACTATTCCTAGAGATCTACATGTAAGGCACTCAAAACAGCATCCTTCAAAACCCACCAAACACCACCCACCACCAAACACCACTGAACATGAACTCTTCCCACACAATACAACTTCAACGTAATTTTGGTTGCTTCAAATAAAGCTCTTTAAAAAAAAAACAAAAAAACACAATGCTGGTCACATGACATAGAACATGGACTTGCTTTAAGGAACCATGTCATCTCTAAAATTCCTTGAAAGTACTAGGGATGTAACAATATGCAAGTTAAAATTTATTTATTTATTTTTTTAAATATACAGGATACAAGAAAACACACCTAGAATATACTATGGCTATATTTCTAAAGCCTAAAATTTGATGGTTCTGACATGCTGATAAATAGGAATTAATTCCACCATTATGTTGAAAAGAGAAAATAAAAAACTGGAGCTGGTAGGAACAGCATTTTTAAGGCTTTGGAAACTGTGTTTCCAAATGAGTATTGGAAAACTTGTCTTCAGTACCAATATTTAACTGTTATGTTTGTTATTTTGAATATAAAAAAAACTACTTTCACACATGTATACACTGCTGCCACGAGAAATGTTAAGTAATGCTGCACGTTAACGTTCAGCTAGATTCGAGTTTAACTTGTATCTAAGATCTGACTGAAGTGTTGCTTACCTAGAAGCAATAATACAGAAGTAAGTTCAAGATATAAAACTCAATCTTTGTTTAGTAACATAGTTTAGCTGGTTTACTGGATGCAGAGTCAAGTTCCTATTCCACTGCTAACTTGGTGCTCCTCATTCCACCCATGGTTCCACTATAAAATGTGAAGGAGTCAGGATATTTTAACAGCTTTAAATAGTTCAATGCTATAAGGTTGCATTTAAGGTGGACATGAAAATAAGAAACACATGTTATATCGATGTTTTATACTAAACTTGTACAGATTTAGTGATTACCTGTGCTGCCATTTCTATTAATGTTCGTTTCTTGGCTCTGCAGCATCTAAACGAGTAAATAAGCTCAGTTCCTTCAGTCACTTACCGTCAAACATATTTACTGCTAAATCAATTACCTGAATTTAGCTATTTGTGTTTGGAGCAAGGAATATTATTAAATGGGGGGAAATATTAAAACAGCAAACAAAGTCTAAAAAGTCTTTTAGGGTGTTTTCACATACAGTTCTCTTTAAAGGAACTGAACTCAGTCCTCTAGAAGTGGTCCAAAAAGTAGACCAACAGAAAGGGAACTCTGTATAGAAATCATAATACATAACATTTTGTGAAATCTGCATATTGTTACAGCCCTAGAAAGAAAAAAAAACACATCTGCTCCATTCAATATGGGTAGCATGACTTCCAAAAAGAAATGGTCATTGTGTTGAAGTTGCACCGTGCAGTTCCAGCCAGCACCCGCTATAGAGTTTTGACTTTTTAACATTCACCTTTTCCCTTTTTCGGATGCGATCGCTTTTTGGGTTTGGAGGCGGGGGGCAAATAATTTTGGAATCACAGAGGGGCTGAGTTTGAAAAACAGAAAGCTCTAATGTGCCGTCTGTCAGTAAAGAAGGGGTTTGGGCCTCAGGTAGCACTGTTTTATTAAAGGTGTTACAAAGGGGCTGAACTGACAAACTCATGAAAGGTTTGTTGCCAGGAAGCCTGACTGGATCACTTATGCTTCTCTGTGAGCTATGGCTTACAGTCAGTTCAGGCTGAAGGTGAGTGTTGGAATCTCCATTTAGGACGTTACATCCTATTGGTCTGTTCAAGAGGCAGGCAACATTCGTTCCTTGACTGGACGTTTTGTCAGACTGAACATCACTGGTCAAAATGGTAGAAGGTGAGGCACCAAATGGAGCAAAGGGATCATTATTAAATGGGTCTGGACTGGGAGTTGGGAATAAATCTAAAGAGCCTGGAAGGGGCATGTCAGTGGGCGTGTTGCAAGGAACAGTGAGATATGACATGAAAGGGTTTCCTTTAAGGTGGTTTTGATTGGTGTCAATCACAGCAGCAAGCTCCAGCAACAGAATACTGTCAGGCTAAAATAAAAAAATAGAAAAAACCTGAGGACAGTGACAAAGACACCAAAGACTATACCTCAGTGCTGCAGTAATGGTGAAAAAGTGGTTTCCGAAATGTAAAAATATAAAATTAATAAATTATATTGCTCAATAATATAGTTGAAAGTTGGATAGGCCTAACTCAAGCTCATACATAAAACCACACACATAAAGGTCTTACATTACAGGTCTTTTTGCAAAGCAGTATACTGTAATCGTAAATAAGAAGAACGTTGAAGAACGTTGGCAAGCTATATTATGTGTTACCGTAGGAGAGTTGATGTCAGGGGGTGTTGACATGTCTCCAAAAAGTTCCATCTGCTCCACAGTCTATGCACACACAGAGATTAGCACTAAATTAATCAAAATACATTAATGTTATTAATACTTTAGAATGTCTAAAGAGAAATCTGGTTATTTAGTAACATAAGACATCTTACTTTTACAGTGTTCACTTCACCATCCAGACTGAGCAAGGCATTACTCCCATTCTTCAAGCAGAAAGAAATCTCTCAGTGTGTCAAATATGAAAAGACATCTGAAATATGCAAAAAGGAACTAGTTTGCTTACCTCAACCACTGTATTACTGGTTTCACTCTGTAAGAAAAAATATGGTCATAAACAGTAGTTCTGTAAATTCACCACTAGGATATAAAAATCCTAGATGAAACTAATGGTGTGGTGATGCAAGTCTCTGACTTAACACCAATGAGATTCAATAATTATTCATAGCTATTTGACTAACTTGTATTAAACTGGTACAAAATAGAGTTATTAATATGTCTATACACACAGCCTGAGAATTATTTCTGGAATTTATATTTGATGCATACTTAACATTAGAATTACTATTGAATTAAACACACATTCTCAAATCAATGTGTCATCATTTTTAGTTAATTTAAATTTTTTTATGCCCCTTCCATTTTTATATTTAGCCAGACAAGCTCTAGAACATGCCCCCCCACCACAACCCCTACAGATGCATGTCTGTAATAAAACACGCACCTGCAAACATCAACACTTTTCTAAATATACTTGTGAATTGAGGGAAAATAATTGAGGGAAGAACTGAAATGAATTCCCTGAAGTATAACCACAAAGGTTGGCTACCTTCTGTGCATCCACTGCTTCTTTTTTCCTCATGTTGAAGATCACCTGGAATAGATCTTTCAGGTCCAACACTAACGACTCTGCCTGGAGGGTTGAGGAAAACAAAAGGCAAAAAAGTAAATGTACAGTATTTTTGCAAAAATCTTGGTCCCTAAGAGAAAATTCAATTTAAAGCTATTTATCTGAGCAATAAGAGTTTATTAGTTTACACAAGCTAAATATTGCGCAACGTTTTTATCGGGTGTTAAAACATTATCATTATGTGCAATGTGCAATTGTCTTACCATGTACAATATCATGTGACGTTTTCTAAATCACTTCATTACGTGCAATAGTCTTCATGTGCAATATTACTACTAATGTCAATATTACTTTTATTACTTAATATTACTACTGATCTCTATAATATTACTACTGCAATAATGTTCTCCAAACTACCATCTGTGTCTGTATATTTCCCTTTACTGTGTTACTTATATATAGTATTATATCCAGCATTTCTGTATATAGTATAATGTATTTTCATATAGAGTTAATTTTTTTTCCTACAGATTTTTTTAATTTAGATTTTATTTAGACTATTTTTTTATTGTTCTTGTCTCTGTGTCTCTGCAGTCATTACATAAGCAATTTGCTCTGGGATCAATAGAGTTTTCTGATTCTGATAATTGTAACAATACAGGTGTCACTGTGTTAGCCATTTCTAGACCTCTCCTGGAGACAGCCCAGTATTTACAGTTATCATCCAGTACTTAATCTGACGAATCAATACTTCAGTAAATTATACTGAGTGGAAATAAACCAGTTCATACAATATCTGAGAAGAGAAATTAAACTTGTGTTCTTCTCACCATCTTATAACATACCAATAAATTGGAAAACCCGTTCTTGGATTAAATGCTAATTAGAATCTATTCTAATGTTCCATTACTTTTCACAAGAAAAATGGTAGTACTGGATATCAAGTGTTTGTAATGCATTTGCAATAGTATTTGTCTGGTGATACATCATCAGGCAACATCATGAATATCCTAGTGATCCTTCTTTGAACACAGTTGTAGTGAGAAAAAAAAGGAAGGAAATAAAAGCTGGCTAAAATCAGTGGCAGGCTAGATGGCAAGACAATCTGCCCACTGCTTGACCAAGTTTAACTTTCAGGACTGTGTATAACCTCAAGCAAGACCGAAAACAAGTTTGGAAATGTTCTGTCCCACCTCTAAAATGGAGATTTTATTTAGTTCTTTGACTGACTCTTTGTCTGTGGTACTTTGAGGTCTCAATTACTCCATGCCTCAAAAAATTGGAAATCTCAAACTATAATGGAAAGCAGTAGTGGAATAATGGAATAGTGGTAGTGTTCAACTTTCAGTCCAGGTTAATTAAAAAAAAAAAAGAAATTGACTGTTTCTATTGGTATGTTCAACATGAAATTTGACATTTTGTATTCCAAACAAAGCAAAAAAAGGACAACTGACAATGAAAAATAATATATTCATATTAAGATGGAGCAAAAACCTGCTGGGCTGTCTTGATGGCAAAGAACTGGTGCTGACCCTCGGCCCCGCACACGTATCCGAACGCTCGGTTATCCGTGATGTCACGAGCAATAAAGGAAATCTTGTTGACCACATGCTCATGTTCGATCACCTGGAGGAGGGAAGAGTAGAAAGTCTACAACAAGGACCTGTTTATCAATAAAGTACAGGCATCAGGAGCCTGGAAGTAACTGTGAAATGTAAAGTAAAGTGTCCCCTTACATGTGTGAAGACACCACAGCACACAGTGTGAACAGTGTGAAATTCTCTCTCTGCATTTAACCCATTGAACACATTCACCAACTGAATCGGGGGCTGCCACCAATGAGGGGTGTGTGGGGACGGTACCTTGCTCAAGGGTACCTCAGTGGTGCCACTAGCAGTGTTGGAATTTGAACCTACAACCTTCTGATTGCAGGGGCAACTCCCTAACCACTAGGCCACCCAGCTGCCCCAAATGTAATGAAATGTAAAGCTTCTTACGCCAGTTTTTTCATCAATGATCTTAATCCCGTTTAGAGTGATGTTCACCCAGATCCTCTGCTTGTGTTTGCCTTGGGAACGAGCAGCTACTGCCATGCCCTAAAAATATAATTCACAAAAATAAGTGTCACATATGCTAGTTACTACTAATAATAATAATAATACATTTTATTTGTACCGCACTTTACATTTAAAACAAATCAAGTGGCACAAAATAAAAGCATTGTTATAAAAATCAAAACAACAAATCACAAGGTGATAGAAAGAAATTGATATATAAAATTGAAAACTAACAAAACTTTCATCATAAGAACTTATCTATTAAAAGATGAGAGCAGCCATTAAGGTCAGTTAAAAATAATAGGTTCTGCTAAAAAGAAATGTTGAGTCCTTTTTTAAAATGCTCAAATGTCTGTGGTGCCCTCAGATGGTCAGGGAGGGCATTCCAGTTACTCTACAGTACAAATCTTGGACCTGTACCAACTATTAAAACAACTTAAAATCAATTTTTAAAAAAATGATCAGTTACATAATTTTTCATCCAAGATGTGGTCAATCATTCAGGTCATGTTTTGGGTCTGAAGAGAACATAGCCACTGGCATCATGCAAACTGTGTTCTTATCTATAAAAGCATGTCATTAAAATAATAGGAAAAAGTTTGAATTTCAGTATTTTTGCAAACTTTACACATTAAAAACTTCCCTTACTTGTAGCCATATTAGTCATAGGTGAACAAACATATGGGATACGGGGAAAATGGTACACAGTAAAGTTGAAGTCTCTTTTTAATGGAACAACCCATTTTGGATTGGCACCTTCAGCTTCATCATGGAGTCCTGGCTCATTTTGTCCCCTCTGGCTTCAGGCACATCATCAACACCAATCAGCTTGGCTTTATATCGAACACCATCACCCTGAAACCTGGCCTGCAGGTACTCATCTGTCTTCTCTGGAACTGAGGAAGAGAAGAGAAATGTCAGGGGACTCTTCAATGCTCTTTGACTCTCCTTTTTGTTATCCTACTTTTTATTGTTATTTAATTATTTTATTTATTATTCTATTTTTGGTATTATATCCATTTTAATTATTCTATTTATGAATGAGCTACTGGATATCTGAATTTCCCTTTGGGGATAAATAAAGTTTCTATCTATCTATACATCCATCTATAACACAGGGGTTCTAAGTTCTCCAGGTCAGAGGAGGAGATTGTTGTGATGCCAGATTTACATCGCTGATCTAGACTCCTGAAGAAATAACAAAAGGCCAGTCGTACCTTTTTTCTTCTCCCTGGAGAAGAATGGAGCCCTATTTACAGCTGCAGCTGATGCTGTGATTGTTGCTGTGCTAGTCTCAGGAGCAGCAGTGGGTTCAGCAGTGGTACCACCAGGGGCTGCGGGAACCACGGCAATGGACTCTGCTTCTTTTGACATGATCGGAGCACCACAAGAGGAGGAAAACAAAAGACAAGTAGGAGACAAAGGGGACCCAAGGCTCCTCAAAACAAGGGGACACGTGCAGTCAAGATATTCAGCAAGCAGACATTCTCAGCACTGTGCCTAGAGGAGGACGAGGGGAAAAAAACACAACAAAAGCAACACTTCAAAAAAAGGAATTGAAATACAAAACAGTAACTCATAAGTACCCTAAAAATGATACTTTCATTACTATTAGACATGATCTTTGTATACTCCATATTACAAGTAAAGCATCCAGGGAGCAGTGTGTGGGGACAATACCTCAGTGGTGTCACTGACAGTCCTGGGATTTGAACCCACAACCTTCCAATCGCAGGGGCAACTCCCTAACCACCAGAATGCCAGCTGCCCTGTTGTCAGTGTTGTCAATATAGAATGATGCAATTTTTGGTGCATGCTACCAAGCGATGTGGCATTCACGTTAGAAGATGGACCGTAACTGAAGAAAGCAGTGGAGTGGGATGACTGACCGTTTGAGACATTGGCCTCTTGAGCTGAAAGGTTGTTTTTCAGCGTTTTCTGTATCAAGCCAAGAACAGCTAGCTTAGCAGCTGCTGAATGAAAGTCTTACCAAATTTCAGCAGTGTCTACTAAAGAACACCACACTGTTTATATCTAAACAAAACATTTAAAAAGTGGAATGACAGTCAAGTCAATTTTATTTATAGTTTTTTTTAAACTGCTGATGTCACAAAGCAGCAAAACAGAGTCTGGTTCCAAGTCTGAGTGAGCAGGCCATAAGCAAAAACTCCCTAAAGCTGAAGGAAGATACCTTGAGAATGTCCAAGACTCTCTGTTTGACACAGAACAGCTAGGGAGAATAATTAATATTAGGATTGTTACGTTAGAGCTGATATCAGTACTGAGTCTCGAGTATCAGGTACCAGTATCAGAAAGGAATTTTTGACATTGTTAAATCCCTAGTAGTGACCAGTCCAATTATTCCTTAAGAATTAAATCAAATTACACTCAACTGCACTATTAAAGAATTAAGGGTTCAAATAGGGTTCTTTAGAGTGATGACTAAAGAACTACTTTTGGTTGTCTAAAGTACCTTTTAGTAAATGGTTCTTCTTAAGTTTGGAACAGTGAGGTACTTTCAGTTGAAGCTCAATAACTCAATGCTTGTGTTTTCCAGAAATTACATTAATCAAGTCACGGTCATGACCCGAAACCTTGTTTATGAATTGCTTCAAGAGTAGGTTCAGCTTTGTCAGGCTCCACCACCATCTGACCACGTACATTCAGTCATAAAGCCCAATTCACTCTCCAGGACAGTCACAATCCGGTTGAAGCACCTTTTTTTTTCTCTTTATTTAAATCTGACACGTCACCTAATTACAAGCAGCACAACTGATGTATATGTAAGTGATGAGATACTCTATCAATGCAAAGAAAGAATGTTTTACTTCACGTTGCTTACATCAATTTCTTATTTCCCTTTACATGCCACAATGGCCTACACTAGAACTACACAGTACACTGCAACACAGTCAGCACATAGAGGCTTCCTGCCTTATGGTAAAAGGAAGGAAAAGGCAAATAAGATAAAAGCAGTTCCTGAAAGATATGATCCAAAGAAACAGGGAAAAGGCAGGGTACGTGGGTTAGTTTCAATGACATGATTTCACCATTATGCCCCCCCCCTTGTGGATAGAAAGAGCATTACACCCAGCTTCCAAAGTTCAGCCAAATAAGCAAAGTAAAGTAAAGTAAAGTGGCATTTGGCAGACGCCATATTATCCAGAGCGACTTACAATCATTAGTTACAGGGACAGTCCACCTGGAGACACTGAGGGTTAAGTGTCTTGCTCAAGGACACGATGGTAAAAAAGGGGGGGGGGTCTGAACCTGCAACTTTGTGGTCATCAGGTTCACAGGCAAGGCTACTACCCTACATTATTAAACATTAAACTTCACCCCATAGAAATCCCATACTTCTGAGACAGAGGCTTACAACTCCAGTCTTGAAGACCCACTGCCTTGCATAGTTTTACTTCACTCTGCCCCAACACACCAGATTCAGCTCATCAGTTAATTATCAAGCTCTCCATGAGCTGAATCAGGTGTGTTAAGGGACGGAATACCTGAACTGGACTGGAGTTGGAAGCGGGTTGATTTGGAAAAATACCAATTTTCTTTTATGATGTGATCATTTGGAATCAATAAAAAAGCCAGTAGTGTCATTTCATTTCAAGTTTAACTAGAACTTATGCTCCGTCAGTAATGAAACAAGTACTTATAACAAGATAAAATGTTAAGATTATCTTAGACATACTGTGACGTTATCATGATAACAATAAATTCTGTCACGAAGCCCAGCTTTAGTTAAACACCACTGTTCTAAGAGGTTGGAGGTCACATGCTGCTACCTACTTTTCCACATCCTCTCCATTGTTTCACCATCTTTTAACATACATCTTACTTCCCGACAGCGGTTACGGCCTCAGCATAATCAGCAACACTTCAGGTGGGGAGATTACACACGCTTCACATTTGGCAACACAGACTGTTACAACTTGCTTTTTTTTTTTTTTAAACAATCGTCCAAAGCAGCCTGACACTGAAGCGCCTACTTCCAACACATTTCAGTGTTTTCTTCACTTTGAACCCCTCTGATCCACCCCACCAACTAACAAGCCTCCCCTGAACTAAACTGGGAATGCTAGAGCAGAGAAAAGCTCTGTTCTGTTGATGTGTGGACTATTCTCATACAGCCTGTCTACACAGAGAAAACAAGACACCTATCCAATGCCAATGGATGTGGGAGAGTCAACATCCATATGTAGAATCCATCCCAAAACTCTGAAACTGACTCAGTTCTCAAATGCTGAAGAATTACACCTTTTTGGGATTAAGTCTAGGGCACCTAACAATTAGCACATTCCATTTACATTCCCCAGCAGCTAAAACTAGTTAAAATAAGTGAGTCTTAAACATTGTACCAATATACAAGATCATACGCCGGACCAAAGAATGGTAAATAAATAAATAAATAAATAAAAAGTCATTGTATCAAAGTCAATGAGCGGAAAAATGGAGAAAAAAGGAGACCTACCTCCAGATGTTCTTGGCTTTCTACAGCTTACCAAACAATGCTAAGAGTTTATGAGCAAAGGTTGTCAGAGATAAAAGGTTGAGCAATTAAACCCAGTTAATTTGGTTCCACCTGTTTGTCCGAGTCACATCACAAGCTCCACCTTACAAGGCTCACTTTCAGCAAAACCAGTCTCCTGGCAGGCACCACCTGAACACTACACTGCATTATTCTGTTTGTAAGGATGTACTCTCTAGAAATTTTAGCAATCATGAATTTTCCATGATTTTATTTTTTTGGCACTCATTTTTGAACACGCAAACATGTTAAACAATAGATCAAGCTTGAACTGTCACTCATAATACAAAATCAGACCATTTGAAAAAGAAATTGTACTTCTAGTATAATATTTAACTAGCTACTTGCTCCTATGTCAGCAAAAAGTAGACAAAAACAATTCTGTGTTTCACCTTAAATATGTAGAACTTTGTTTTGGCCAAAAAGGAGCTTCAGTGATAAATTATAAGGTGCATTTCAGTGGATTCTAACAATCTAAAAATCAGTACATTCTCAGAATAATGTCTTATTTGTCAATGCATAGCTCCTATGTCCACCGTGGGCTATGGAGTCACATGACTCATAACATTCACTCAGCAGGGCCACAGCGGACGGTATGCATTGCAAGTGTTGCAACTGATCAAGAAGTGGCCGTTAAAAGCGTAGTCCTGTCCCTTTTAACTACCTAGACACATCCGAATCTTGTGATCTGTTCATTTGTTGTGGTTTAACATTAACTCAAGTTTCTACTCAGGTCACATGAATGCCACCCTCAGTGGCAAGTGTTATGTTGAACTCACTTGAAATCTTATTAACATTAACCCCATGAGGAGCTTCACAAAAACACTCCTGAACAACCTGGGCTTGATTAACAAATTTAAAATGTTATGCTTGGCAAAGTACAGCTTCAGAACACGCCCAATTCTGCTACCTATGACTGACTAGAATATTTAGGGGGAAAGATGCTTGTTGGCACTAAAATAAAAACAGTTTTATTTATAAGAATTTATAACAGAGCTGACCTGGATAATACTTGGGTATTTAAATTATTTTGGTATTTCCATCTACAGTAGTATTTGAACAGTTTGTCTTAAACATTTTAGACTCCAAGAGAATTCTATTCTTTTCTTCCTTTTTTAAGAATAAAAAGCTTATCACACTTTTTAACAAAACATTTCCATCATAAAAGAAGGAAGCATTTACTTAAAGCACATGTTAGGAAACAGAAGAAAAAAAAAACTCAAATGGGCACTAAAGGTATATCTATTAAGAATCATCTCACTTTATACACAGTTTTGTGGAATCTTTCCTTATACTAAATGTACAATACAAAACGTAAAGGAGATACTAAAATATATTTCTCCAATGGACACAATATAAATGTTTATCAAAGCAGAAAGGTTAGATCAGTTATTAGGTTAGATTTAGTCAGAGAAAAGGCAAGTTCAAATAACCATAAAGTTTAGAAACGCACAACCTCAACCACGACAGCATTTGGCAATTCAATGAGCTTGATTTAAGACGCACACTTATCAGTATCAAGTGCGCCCCAGTCATATCTGGAGAGGAAAACTGTAGCAGGACTCCTTATGTGTTACAGAGGACACTAAAACTAGAGATCCAGGATCCAGGGTTTTCTAGAAGCCTCGTTTATATACAGCTATACCCACGCAATGACTGATGCAGAAAATACGCTTGAGTGAGTTTACACTGTTTGTAGGCACAAAACATACAACGACACACATACATACATACAAAAGGAGTTACAGAAGGACTGTGCAGTTACAGAGCTCATATTAGAACACTACAATTCCTAAATGAGTTTTTTCCCCATGTGCTGTAAGGATTTTAACCACCAGTTCCAGGAGAGTACTTTGATAAATCAGTATATATAAGAATAATGCAACAATGCCTTTTCAGCATACTGCAAGGTATAATATAGCAATAACTGCAATATTAGTATTTTATTTATACTGCACAACCCTTGTTCTTGCCTGGGAGTCTTCAATTTTTTGCAAATTATGGAATTTACAACCTCAGCATGTTTCTGTCTAGTACGGGAAATGCTCACAGCACTTTATCTTTCCCTGACAAGGCCTTTTTTTATATATAGACACTGCAGAAGTAGTGTCTATACTGTTAGTATACATTAACTTAAAAGCAAGAAAAAACATACATTGCTAGTATTAACATCACGACAACATGTAAAGATCACAAGTTCGCCACACATCTGGCCAAAAAAACATGAACTGCAAATAGATTAATTATGACAGTCACGATAATGTGGCAAGATAAGTCATCAAGAGCTGCCGTCATCATAAGTGTGGCAGCAGGCGGTCTATAAAACAGTAAAACGCTTTTATATAGAGTGCATATTTACAGGGAGCATAGTGGCTACTGATCAATCTTAAGTGCAATTGTAGCATAGAACAGGAAGCCAAAAAAAACTCATCCTGTGAGAACATAAGAGATTGAGAGAGATTATTTGGCATGTTCCCATGTCACAGTTTGTGAACTTTAAGGCACACCACACACGAGCCTAGCTATAGGCGTACCGCCACATCTCCATAAGGACATTCCAGACAATTCTGCAAGTCCTGTGAGAGGTTGGCTTCTGGCTGTTCAGTAACTAAGCTTCAGAAGAGTGCACCACAGTGTCATTAAAATGCAGGAGTCAGCAACAATAGGTGGCATAAAATATCCTGCAGCTCTAAGAGGAAAGCTCAACCAAGAAGGTTACCCGTTAACTGATTTAACCATGCTAAAACTGCTGCTGCCATAATTTCTACCACTGTTCAACATTTCTGACATGCACTTACCTTTAAGCTATATAGGGGTGAAGCAGGATTTAGAGAGTGATCAAAAAAAAGTTTAATAAAATGTTTTCTATTTTCTGTTTTTTAAGCAATCAATTATTTTGAAGCAACAGCACAAGATAAGTGGCTAAATTTCAGGTTTACAGGTAAGCTTTTATTTCCCATTTAGTTTAGAATTGGAAATAAACGCTTACCTGTGAACCTGTACCACAATAACTGAATTAGCCAGAAGAGGAAACATAATTGTTTTATGGTTCATTAAGGTTCAACACGTGCAACATAATAGCATTTCTGAAGAATGGGAGAAGTTCTTGGAATGGTCAAGGATTATGCACTCACTTCATCTTCTTTAATTAGCTGACCAGTTGAGCCAGGTGTGTTGGACCAGTGCAAAGCTAGGGTAAAGTAAAACCAAGATGATGATACTTTGTGACTGAGTCATGCTAATGTAAAGTTTAAAATATATAAAAAAAACTTGTAGCCATGCTGCTCACAACTCTCAACATCCGAGCTATAAAAAAGTGTTTCCTTTCTTTAGACCCTAATTGTGTTTACCTTAACGAGACCAGAGTGAGAACAATGTGATCACAGCACTCAACCACATCAGCAGAACACTGACTACACTTTCTGAGCAAAAAAAAACATTCTATAAAATCTACCCCTTACTGCGCATGCGCTAACGACGGCCACCTGAGGACAACTCTGCTGCACCTTGATTAGACCGGTCACCATTTAACAGCATCTCAGATAACAAACTCCACCACAACCGGCTGGACAGGTGAGGAGCAGAAGACCGAGCCTGGTAAGAGCAGCAGCGGTTTTGGTGTTTTGTTTTTTTACCTGCAGATATTTAGGCGGTGCTCAGGTCCATATCCGAGAGAATAAACAGGTCCGGACCCTTTACTGGGACTCTGCTGGAGGATCAGTTTCAGACTCGGGACCTTCTGCAGGTCAGGATGTTCTGACGGGCTGCCCCACAGTGAGCAACCCCCTCCCAGCCCAGCTTTCATCACTGGGGCGCCTCCCCCCGGTGGGCAGTCACGTCTCTGTCTCTGAAGCTCCTCGTGGGCTCTCATTCATTCATTCATTCATTCACTCTGTAAGTCACTTACTCACTCATCCACTCACCTATGCTCTCACAGGTGTACAATAAACTCACTTAGGTCGTTTATATAATTTCACTTTCACTACATGAATCTCAAGTGCAGTATATCATATACATTTTTCACACCATGTGTGTTTTTGTATTGTGTATTCTGCTTTTATTGTATATATGTATGTATGTATGTGTATATGTCCTTTTTGTATTTTTTTTTTTTACTGCCTTGCTGCTCTTACTTTTGTTTAAATCTTTGTTAAATTTCCCTCCTGTGGGGATCAATAAAGGTTATCTTATCTTATCACTCCCACACTTTAAATTACACACTTTAAATTGATCTATTCACACACTCAATCACTCACTGATTCACTTGTTCACTTGTTCATTTATTCATTCTCTTTGTCCTTTACTGACTTACTGTCAAACACAGATTCTTGTCACTCATTCACTTACTCACTCTGTCAGACACCAGCTCGCTCATCCACACTCTCACCCCTTCATTCATTAACTCGTTCACATTTAGTTGCCGCCTGTATGTCTATGCATGCATTTTTTTTATCAGCTTCTACAATCGCTCCAATAAAACAGCAATGTTGATTCTTAATTTGCTTAATTTGCTAGTGCGAATACCAGTTAACCAATGCCTAGAACCGCAGTGGACTGTTTTAGTGCATATAGGATCGATTAATGTAGGAACTGGAGATTATTCTGTGCCATTCTTCTATTTTTTTGGTTGCAACTAAAGTTAAGGATTTTTTTAAAATGCCACAAAGTGCATTTTTAAAGCTTTAATAAATAAAAAAAAATCCTCCATCTGTGTATCTCTGTCCATCCTTCCTGTCCCTCCTTCCTGTTCAGTTTCTGCTAATTTGCTGACCGAGCTTTCACAGTCATCAGAGGATGGGAACAGGAAATGACACTGAAGGTATAGAGAGAGAGTCAGTTTGTGGAAAATACTGAAAAGCGTATTTAAATATATGAAATATTATAAAGCTTCTTTTCCATTCTGTTTCCAAATTCATGAAATGTCTGCCCTGCTAGATCTGCATGGTTTGATGAGTTTGGTGTGGAGGTACTCCAATGGTTTGCACAGAGCTCTGACCTCAACCCCATCCAACACCTTTGGGATGAAGTGAAACGGAGATTGTGAGCCAGACCTTCTCATCCAACATCAGTGTCTGACCTCATAAATGCTCTACAGAATGAATGGGCACAAATTCCGACAGAAACTCCTAAATTTGTTTACATAGATAGGTATATCATAGTAGGGTTGCAGTATGTACATTTCTCATTACAAAGAATGGGAATGCACATATGAATATTCTTCATATACAGCCTTCTACTATATAAGAATACCCTTAGTCCACCTAAAACATGCCCTTGCTCTTACAATACCATGGGCTACAGAGATGCAACTTCTCTTTCTGGAAGGTTAGTGAGTCACTGTGGCTCGGTTCCTGAGAACAGGCTTTCCACGCTGACTTGGCCTTGTGTACTCAGGACAATTAATCGGAATAAAGAACTTGTGACCCAATAAATAACTCGTAGTAACTCATCCTGTGGCAACAGGCTAAACATACCTTTATTGGAAATGAGAAATCTTACATGGATAAATGTAACAGCAACAATTTATTTCCACATCCTTACACATTTTACACAGATATACATACTATGGGCTATACAGTTCATGCAGCATCTATTTTGATATTTCTTTGTCTTTGAGACACCCCTACCTTGTAGCTCCACCAGTCAGAGACTGTAGCCCGTTTGTTTCTGCACCGTTTTTGTAAGCCATCCTCTAGCTCTTCTTTAGCGGTCCGATTCAGATCAAAGAACTGCTCTAGGATGCATGTTTTTTTTATTTGGGGTAGACTGTTCTCCACCTAGAAGTGACGCTGGTGTGTAAAAAACACATCAAAACTCCCCCATGACCAAGACATTTGCACCAATGCTACTTCTGTTACCCTACCATGTCAGAATCACTTTGAGAGAATGGTCTAAAACCCAAAAATATCTGGTCAACAGCAGTCCTGTGACCGGCATTGTGGGTTAAAGAACTTCTGATCAATTGTGTATGACAACAGCCAGGCTACAGTCCACTGACCACCTAATCAGTGGATCTATAATGTATATTGGACAATGAGTGCTGGTACAAATTAGCATTTCTAATATAGTGGACAGTGACTATATAATGTATTAAGAGAAACGTGAGCTAAATCTAAGCCAAGCTGACATGATGTTAAACACATTCCCAAATATTACACCCTTACAAAGGTTCATTCAGACATCAGTCATTCTTGAAGAGTTCTTTAGTAATGGTTGATTTTATATAGAATCATATATATTTGTGTGTGTGTGTGTGTGTAAAACCCTTTTATTCTATTATTTTATAGAAATAGAGAAAAAACTGAAAAACAGGAAGTTTCTCTTTAGTGGAGAGCTGGTCCAGGCACCTTGTGTCCCTTCACGTTTCCTGAGAGGACCAAGGGGAAGTAGCTCAAAGCAGGGAGGAGTGGAGAAAACTGCTGAAAAGTGGTGTCCTCAGCACATGGTACTGGTATAAATGACAGGATCTGTGTCCACAGCCCTCCGCTAGAGCAGACCCGTCCTCTTCTTTGACCCCACTCACAGGCAGCATCGGAGTCACATTGTTTAAAGCCGCAGCTGACCTGTGCTTCTGCTTGAAGGGGGGGAGCGCTGACCTGGCAGAAACCGCGCAGGGCTTTGGTGGTGAGGTCAGCAAGTTTGAGGTGAAGAATCTGGGCCAGGAGAAAAAGACAGAAGTTGGGAAATATAACAATGGATAGTTTGCGTCTCTCACTGATATTTTGTAATAATTTCAGTGCAGTGAAGTTTACTGACTTGTTGCTCCGCGTTGTCACTTTGTATAGTGTATTTTTATACTATACTGTTGTGTTGTATAGCTTTTATTCTATTGTTTTGCTGCTCTTTTCTTTGTTCTGTCCGCTTTCTGCCCTAACAGTGCAGATTTGCCACTTGTGGGACTAATAAAGGTTTATCTTATCTTATCTTATCTTATCTTGCAACCTACATAGCCAAGACGTCAAATGCTTGCTCTCCCATATAGACTGTTATGGCAACTCGCCCCACCGCTCTCTACATTACGGAGGAGACTTGACCACAAAAATTAAATTTTTAAATGATCAATACTCTTCCCCCTGATCAGCTGATCGATAAAAGTGCAACAGGGTGGGGTGTGTCAGGAGGAGAAGTGACTCCAAAAAATGGTTGGAATAAAAATAATAGATTAGCTGTGTACAAGTGCAACGCGCTGGATAGTAACGAATGTTTTGACGTTTGCCAAAACTCAATATGGGCTCCGACAAGAAGCAGCGCCGAAAAGTGGGTGGAATAAAAATAATAATAAAACCTAAGAAGAACAACGCAATCACACTAGTTCCTTTTAAAAGGTGGTCAGGAATCCTGAGAACAGTAAGATTAATTTTAAAGGAGTTGCCAGGATAAATCTAAAGAACAGTTTTAGAGGGGAGTGCCCCACTGCAACAACTGAAGATGCTTCCACGCGGCAAGGTTTGTCATTCTTTTTGCTTTTTGGTTTCCCTTTTACTTCTAAAAAACAGTATGTCAGTTATGCATGTTGTGTAGATTAATCTTTAAACGTGAATGTGTTACACTCATTGGTTTATAATATTAATATTAATAAATCCTTACAACACACTAAAGCCCCAGATTATTAATGCCCAGAGTATTTTTCAATTTAGTTTAGTCTAAAATTAACTAAAAATGTATGGACCTAATATAAGTGTAATTTGTGGAAAAGGATATCCAGGTGAAGATACCCCCACCCCACTTATTTTCTGTTCTGATCAAATGATGGAGCCAAATCTAATCAAGATACTTTTAGCAAATGGCTGAGTTCTAATTAGCGTGATTGCAGATTAGTGTTAAGTTTTCTTTTTATCAGTGTGATGGCCAGTGGTGGAATGTAACAAAGTATTTGTACTTCGTTACTGTACTTAAGTACATTTTCACGTATCTGTACTTTACT
>JBBPCZ010000089.1:12043953-12055013 GCA_037974445.1 Brycinus macrolepidotus
TATATACACACTTATTTACCTTCCACCCATTTACTTTGAAGTAAAGGCAGTGTTTCAACCCCAACTGCTTTTTTAAAGAGGCACAATAGGGGGCAGCCAATCAGAGCAGAGGTGATTAACATATTAGTCTTAAAGACATGGTAACAGCTGGTTAAATTCTGGAACATTGAGAGAGGTTGAAAAATGGTTGTGTGCCATTTCATTTACAACAGTTTTTGATGTATAAAACCACAAACATGTTTTAAGATGACTTCAGGGAAAAAAGATCATAGTAACATAGTAAAAATGGACACGGCCCCTTTAATAAAAGGTCTTATAAAAGAAGGAGCAGGCAGCAAAAAAGACTCACAGAAGAGATAAACATAAACATATCTCTCTCTCTCTCTCTCTCTCTCTTTCTCTTGCTCTTTGTCTCTCTCTCTTTGTCTGTCTGTCTCCCTTTCTCTCTGTCTCTGTCTCTGTCTCTCTTTCTCGCTCATCTCTCGCTCTCTGTCTCTCTCTCTCTATCGAACTCTCTCTCTGTCTCTCTCTCTCTCTCTCTCTATACAGTCTCTGTGCTGAACCCACATACTGTACCACAAGCAGGGGACAGAATGACCCCTGTGTGTCCCTCTCCAAACACACACGGAACTCTCTAGAGACAGAGCGGAGGATGAATACTCTCCTCCCTCCCTTCCTCGTTCCCTCTCTACCTCTACCTAGGCCGCCCGGAGTGCGAGGCTGCCACGCGCGTCGGCTGCAGCGGTAATTGGAACGTAATGGAACATTTTCAGCGGCTGAGCTGAACCCTTTGCCCTCATCACCTCCTGAACCACTCACAAAATAGGCCCACGCTCCATTGAAAAAGAGGAGCGCTCGCCCTCTCCATCTCTCTCTCTCTCTCTCTCACACACACACACACACACACACACACACACAAACACGCACGTAAACACGTCTTCTCTGATTGACCATATTGGCAGGCTTTGTTCAAGTACACACAGTCTACCTCATATAACACCTGCTCTTTTGTGATTTATCTTCTGCAACATACACACAAAAACAAATGTTTTAAATATTCTGTGTTCTATGTAAGCACAGCTTAACATCTGTATGTATGGAAAGTTCAATGCTACCACACACACACACACACACACACACACACACACATACACACATATATATACACAGCATCCTCCACAATTATTGGCACCCCTGATAAAGATGTGTAAAAAGCTATAAATAAATCCATTTTTTATTGCACTAGCATATTTAAAAATCTAACCTTTAATTATTATTTGCTTAAAAAATCCATGATTAAGAAACAATTATTTTTAAGATTTTTTGTAATTTATACTTTACTTTTTTAAGTTGACCAGAGTGTCTAGGAAATTTAAATCAGTAATCCATGACTTCCTGTGTTTCTGAGGTATAAATATGACGTGACACAGAGGCCCATTTCTCTTAGCCACTCTTCAAAACGGAAAAGACGAGAGAACACGCCGTTCAAGTCAGGCAGATGTGAGCTGATCTTCATGAGTCAGGAAACGGCTACAAGAAAATAGCGACTCGCCTAAACTCGTCCATAGTCACAGTCGGAGCAATAATTAAAAACTTTAAAAACAATTGGAAATGTGACAAACAAGGTTGGACGAGGACCCGAGTTTATCTTCCACCATGCCCAGTGAGGAGGACGGTAAGGGAGGTAAAAAATTCTCCAAAGCTCACTGTTAGAGAACTGCAGCAAAGAGTGGCACCTCGGGGACACCAGGTCTCCATAAGAACCATTAGACGCTATCTACATACCAACAGGTTGTTTGGAAGGCCTGCCAGGAAAAAGCCTTTTCTGTCCTACAGTCACAAACGTAAACGTGTGGATTATACTAAACGCTACTGGGACTTTAACTAGAACCATGTGCTTTGGTCAGATGAGACTAAGATTGAGCTTTTTGGCAACAAACACTCCAGGTGGGTCTGACGTAAAACAATGGGTGAATATGCGGGAAAGCACCCCATGCCCACTGTTAAGTATGGTGGATGATCTGTGATGCTGTGGGTCTTACCTATTTATGACCAGCCTCATTCTAACTTGTGTTTGTTTTCACAGTGTGCACGCTAACTCTGCAACAACCAGGCCAGCGGTAGGGCAGTTGCTACTCTGGATTGGCGATGTGCTGCACGCCCAGCTCCATGAACAACGCCAGTGGCGCGACCAACTTACACAGGTAGTTTCTGAATTGGTTCTCCACTACGCTCACCGCCAGCCCCCTCTCCTACACCTTAAAGGAAAGCATCAAAACACTAGTCGGCTGCATGCAGGAAGTCCAGTATCTTGTTTTCTCTTGTGGGACAGTCCACAAACTGTGTCCTGTTCAGAGAGACATGTTTGAAATTCCCGGAGATTAGGATGAATGCATCCGGATGCCTTGCCTGGAGTCTCGCAGTCACAGAGAGGATGATGTCACACGCTGTTGTCACCTTGGCTGATGGAGGAATGTAAACAACAATGGCGATCACATGTGAGAACTCTCTGGGCAGGTAGTACGGACGTGGCCCCACTGCTAACAGCTCAGTGTCCGGGCTGCAGACGTGTTCCTTAACGTGACCCGGGTGGCACCATCGCTCATTAACAAAAAGAGGGAGTCCCCCCCCCCTTGCTCGCATCAAGTTATCACATCAAGCCTGCCTGAACTCACGAAAAGCCAGCAATGTCCATGTCAGAGTCAGGAATACGGTCATGCAGCCATGTTTCAGTAAAGCACATCAAACTGCACTCATGAAATTCCCTTTTGTGTTTGACTCGTGCCGTAAGCTCATCCATCTTATTGTCCAGTGATCCTACGTTGCCCATAATGACGGACGGAAGGTATGGTTTGTATTGCTTCCTCCGCTGTTCACCAGACTGTTGCCCATTCCTCGCTCCTCTTTTCCCTCAACCTTTGCTCCTCCACGGTATCCCTTTTTTGTCTTTCCCCTGCGTACCTCCTAGGGTATGTCCGGGATGACCGTTCTATGCCTCGTAGCGTCATATTTCAGTGAGATCAGCTGGTCATGGGTTTAAACAAAGAGCCGGTTGCTGCCGCTAGCTGTGTTAGCATTAGCAGCATGTGGCCAGCCCAAACAAAAAGGTGTAAACAACAAAAATGCAGAAATAACTCTCTGAACCCTCATGGTTTGAGAGGGCACATCTTACTAATACTACAAATACTGAAATAACTATTGTAAATAAAACAAGGGAGTCTAAAAACACTAAGACACGAGAGACAAGACACGGTGCAGTTGTAACATGCGGCTACAGGCTCGCGCCTGTGCACTAAAGGTCGAGGAACTGCTTATTCTACCTATGCAATAGAATGCTTTAAAACTAATTTAGATTTACATTTCAAAATAAAACAAAAACAATATCAAGGATTTTCATTTAAGCAGCAAGTGTGCTTGCCCAGACATGGAACAAGGACATTGGTTTTACCCACAAAGCTGCACCGACACTGACAGAACCAAACAAGCACAGCAAGTGGGTGGGGGTCCGTGCTAGGCCAAAAACTAAGCCTCGCAGGCCAGTTCTCCCATCCTTTTTTTCTTGTCAGTTTCTGCTCCCTGGACAATTAACTGGACTACATCTGACTCCAGTGTAGTTTACAGACTGCTGTGTTTTTGTTTTAATGGAAACATTGTTCAGTGACAGTGTTCTGGATGTGCCGCCATTCAACTGAATGGGCTCCCCACATTTTGTGTCAACATAAAAGCAGCTCTGTCCGATAACACTCATGGAGGGGCTTTACATCAACAATGAGTAGCGTATAAATGCTATGCTAATCGCTAGTTACATCTCATCACTGGTGGAGTTTGTGACTAAGATAAAAATTCTGGTATTGTATCAGCGCTAATTCAACCTGTATTAAAGTGAAACCTACAAATTAGAGGTCTATGATTGCAGTCTTGGACTAAATACAGAGTGTGAACAACTAGTCCCATGGATACTGCATAACAGAGCTGTACACCGCTGTATTTCTTTTCGTTTCTTAGGCTTTTTAGGACACAAAAGAATAGAAACATTATTAATAAAGTGACGCAGCGTGTTTCAGTGTTTATGTATTTTATGTATCAAGAACCAACTGTTATTTTTACCCTTTCTCCATTCTTCTCTGTATCAATCACATTCAGCCTGTCACTCAATCTGAGACATCCCACCCACTCTACTGATTCCAGAATCCCTTCCCAGATGTCCCATGGCAGGTGACTCTGGGGCAAATCTGGCAACCCAAATTGAACAGGCCCTGGCTATTGTCCCTCACTATAAGCTCAGCATTGCAAAATTGGCTTTTTGCAGGAACAGGGCCCCACCTGAGCCTTCCCCTGCCCGTCTCCCTAAAGGACAGACGCTCAGACTGGTCACTCTGCCGCTCAGTCAATCAGGCAAGCCACCAGGGACGCCAGACCCACTCACAAAGACGTACAGACGGCCTTCATTCACCACACAGTGGCCTGCCGTGACATGCTGCAGCGCTCTTTATTTAATCTATTTACGTTTTGAGAATAAAAACTGCAGGAAGTTCTGATTAAAGGTTAAGGATAACTGTGGTGCGTGAAATAGTAACTGACAAATAGTGAAACTGAGCCATCTTGTGCTACTGACACAAAAAAAATCTTTTTTACAGCCTAACTTTTCACTTTATTGCTACTTTAATGACTAGATTGAATGTACCATGACTTACCTTACCATACCATGTTAAATGCAGCCCAAATGGATATATATAGTCTATTTTTTTTTCTCTGGAACAGAAAGAATAATAAGGGAATAAAGCAGAAAAAGGAAGACTGGCGAATTGTAGCAATAGTAATGATCTTAACTGAGAATTCGAACCTTTTCAATGCATGTTTTACTTTTTTGTGTCATGTTATTTAACCTTAAATTCTTCAGATTTCCATTTCCCACTTTCATAACTGCATCATATACCTCCTTCAGGTCCTCTTCAGAAGTTCCTACTTACAACCTCAGGGGTCATATGAACAACATGATATTTATTTCTCTGGTGTCTTTCCAGGACAAGTACCTGTATAACTTACAAATATTACAACTAAAACAACCATTGATTTTTTTGTTGACACACTCCCAACTTGGAAAGATGGGGCTCATCCGAAAGTTCCTAATTTAAATACAACATTGGGATGTGCGGTCATCTTGTTAATATCTTGTAAATTTCCTGCACGACTTCCTGCATCACCTGAAGGCAACAAAAGACAGAGCTTTCAAAAACGAAATAAGCGAACAAAAATCAATCTAATGATTTGCAAATTATTTGCAAACTAATCAGACTACGGGAGTAATTCAGTCGCACTGTCCATCATGATAATCCAAACATAAATTCAGACAAACTATTGCCAGGATGATGCCAGCATTGGTTTGAATGCAGTTTGCTGTAATGTGCTAACTGTTTGGCTCATATGCTAAATATTTAGTCAGTCCTCGCTGGCTCCAATTTTCTACAGAGCTGTCCGAGGATTTGTCACTCAAAGGGAATCACAATCCATATAGTACCGCACACACCCCAGATTCTACGTTTTTAAATAAGCCACAGGCCTCTTAGTCGGCTGCTGAGTTTTACAAACAGCTGTGCAGTCAAAACAGTGTGTGTGCGCCCAAACGCGGGGCTCTCTCACACGTGTTTTGCTGCTTCAAAGGCAATCTGATACACTAGACACACACACACACACACACACACACACATACACACACAGCACATGTGAGCAGTTTCCACACATGTGCATATACTTAGTATGTCCGTACACTCACACAAATCTACACGCACGCATATACATTCATCAAAAGTTTCTGAGGTGTCCTGAGATGTTTGGAATCGTGTCTTATTCTTTATTTGACGAAGTTTTATCAACAGCTAAAATCCCCAAATGAGCCACAGTCTCCTTTTCCCCGAATGAGTTCTAAATGAGAAGAATAAAGAGAACCTCAGACAGAAGAGGTGGATCGTTGAATAATATTCAGTCATCGGATTCGTGGTTCACTAAGATCGTTAACTGAGATAAATTAACTGGCATATATATCCGCGCTCTGAGCAATTCAATTTTAAGTACTGTCTAAATTAAACAGGAACAAAAGCGTATGTACAAACAAAGATTTCTTTAAAAATTGAACTGAAACAGAAAAAAATTGAGGCTCAAAAAATGAATTATCGTAAGTACTTTGTTGCAAAGCTGTTTGAGAAGTCAAGGTTACAAGGTCCCCCTTTTGTGCCATATTTTTTTTTTTAAAGTAACCTTACTTATCATGAATCTGGAAAAAAAAAATCTTGTGTGGAATTTTGCATATTATTGAACCAATTGATCTGAGAGATGTCTATTATATATATATATATATATATATATATATATATATATATATTCACACACACACCAATCAACCAGAAGAAATTACATTGCCACCTATTAGACAGCAAGTGAATGGTAAGTTCGAAAGGAAGGAAAAAATGAAAAAAGTGTAAGGGTGTGAGCTACTTTGATAAGGGCCAGATTCTAAAGGCCAGAAGGCTACGCTGGAGCATCTCCAGAGCAGCAGATCTTGTGGAGTGTTTCCTTCCCAGTATGCAGTGGTTAATATCTACCAAAAGTGGTCCAAAGAAGGTCAGCAGGTGAGAGGGTGATGGGTGCCCAAGACTCACTGATGCACGTGAGGAGAGTTACTGTACCACAAACCTCTGGAAAGGTCAATGCCAGCTATGATAGAAAGCCTGGCAGCTTGTTGTGTATGGGGTTGTAGAACTGTAGACTGTTCAGAGTGCCCATGCTAACCACCGCTAAAAGCATTTACAATAGACATGCGAGCACCAGAACCAAACCATGGAGGAAGGTGCCCTGGTCTGATAAAACCCTTTTTTTCCATCCTGTGGACATCCGGATGATTATGCAACGCTTACCAGGATGCTTTATTGAAAGAAAGCAATCTGGCAGAGGCAGTGTGATGTTCTGGGCAATGTTGGGAAACATTTTTTGACCAGAATTGACTGTCTTTTCTATAGATCCAAACTAAATGCAGATTTAGAGACTGTTCTTACTGAAACACCAGCCAGGTGAATAGTCTTTGTGCCTCCTGCCATCCATTCCACGATAATGAACTCCCTTTCAGCATCACTTAAGTCTTTTCCTCCAGCCATCCTGATGCAAAATCAAGGTCATATGCATCTCTTCAACATTTTTGTGTCATAGAGCGTGGCAGGATGTTCAATTGTTTAATTGCATCATGCAGTAGCAACACCGGTCTGGAAGAACTTGCACTGGTTATGTTTCTCCACTCATGTATTTGGTTTTTTTTTTTCTTTTGTCACCCATCTGTAGCCAAATAAAAGTTTAAGAAAATCCTCTGTTGAGCACAGCCTTGGATACAGCCATGGCTAATAGTTGCCCTTGCTTACTTTGAGAACAGAAATTTTGAATAAAAAAAAAAAACACACACTAAATGCTAAGGATTTCTGGTAAATGCAGATTCTACTATTTGTTATACACTACTGATCTCTTCTAAGTGCAAGAATGTACACCTAACTACCATCTACCATTTCACTCAACTGTGTTATCTATAGTATTTATACCCAGCATTTCTGTATATAGCACAGTGTATTTTCATATTGAGGTGTTTTCTACAGATTTTTATTTAGATTATTTAGACTTTATATTTCATATTGTTCTTGTCTATGTGTGTCTTCGCCGTCATAACATAAGCGATTTCCTTCCAGGATCAATAAAGTTTTCTGATTCTGATTCTGATTCTGATTAAATGGAGCTGTTTCCCCTCCGCAGCCTGCTCTCTCTGTTTCTACCGTATTTCTTCTCTACTCATGATTTAGACTTCAGTGCAGCTGCAGCGGTCTGTAGACTCATTCGCTGCTGTACTGTGTGCTCACAGGTTTAAACACAAGTTTTACGTAACTTGCCAAAAACCAATGTCGAATGCGGACTATAAGCCTGGAAGCGTGGTGGCTGTCCTCAGAACCTGGGCTGAGCAGAACCACCGGAGCTCATGTGAAAAACAGGCCTAATTCAAACCCGCCGGATCAGACAAAGAGACGCGGGGAGAAGCAGACAGCCCGGCTCTCTCCTCCCCAGTCTCCCCAGTCTCCCCAGTAAGGGGGGAGCGACTGGGAGAGTTGCGGAGAGAGCGGCAGCGCAGAGCCGGGCAGGAGCTCTCCATCGCTGGCGCACTAATCGCCTCCTTTGTTGTGCTCCATGCGTGCCTGTCCCTGTCACATGACTGCGTTTCCATGGCGACCGAGGTCTGAGTAATCATTTGCGCAATGACCTTTATTCCCCCGAGGGAGGGGGGAGGGAGAGGAAGGGGGGTGGGGAGGAAGGGGGGGAGCTAGAATGAAAGCCGAGCCAGCAGAAGCAGAGAGAGAGAGCAGCAGAGCGAGGATACACACACACACACACACACACACACACACACACACACACACACACACACACACAAAACACACAAGAAAAGGGGAGGAAAAAAAAAAACAGCAAACTGATTTTCTCTTAGCAGTGCTGAGAAGTATCCGTTGGGTTAGATAACGAACGGAGAGGAAGAAGAGGAAAAGAGGAATGCAGCAGCAGCACTGATAGTGGAGATAGAGGGAGGCCAGCCGTGAGGAGGAGAAGACGGAAGAATGGCAGTCTGAACCCCTCGGCTGGAGCTGAGGTGGTGTGTTATAAAGCCTTGCGACGGGCTCCACAAAGAAACACCAGTTAGTTTGGTCTCCCAGCGGCTAGTGGAGCGTTCACCAAGTTTGACTCGATTGCTTAGTGAACGGATTAAGGCTTCATTTTTTTTACACCTTGTTTTTATTCTCAGTAATGACCTCTCAAGTTCAAACACGGACTAGAGCCACAGTAGGGTTATAAAGTGAAGTAAAATGGTGACAGATTAAAGCGATCCCTCATGCGAATCAGGTTATCCATATCATATTTAGACATTATCATATTTTAACCCTTGCTTTCTACATTCAAATTTCTAAAGGAAAAACACAAAACGCGATTCTGCGCTCAGTAGAGTGTGTGTAAGACTTTGAAATTTGTTTTTCTTAGAAGATTTAGAATCTTGGCCTCTTGAGCCTACACTGGCAGTGGCATATCCGGACTTTTTTTAAAGACATTTTCTGAATTTCCAGAATTTTCCACAACTGGAGATGAATGGGTTTTAAATCTCAGACCTTTCCTTTGTTAGTCTGGTAGTGGGCATAATAATGTGGACTACCAAGTAACTCTGGCTTAAAAGAGTTTTTTCCCAATTTCGATTCGTGAAACACATTGAGGAACATAAATATTTATCTTTCACTGGATTTCTGAGAATAGCATGACCTTTTTCATACTTTTTCAGAAGCAAGCACGTCAAGAAACCAAACTTTCAGTGCAACCAACTTGAGTCAGAACATCCTGCAGGCGTGAAAACTTCTTTTGTCAACCTGACACCCCAAAATCATGCGATACATACCCAACCCTAACGCTTTGCTGGAGATTGTAGACCTTTGTCCCCTTTAATTTATTTCTTTAACTTGTTTATTTCTTTAACTTATTTATTTCTGCCCCCAGAGTAGCTGGGCTGCATGCATGTTGGGCAAGCGCGTCCTTGATTAAATAGTTCGGTAAAATTCAAATTTACTCACGCCAGATGTAATCAATCAGCCATGTTTGGTGTCTAAATGTTCTTTAGTTTAGCACTGGAGCTACGAGGCTAACGTCGCTAACAAACACTAGGGGTCAATGGTCACCCAAATCCTTGTCGTTAGCACGTCCTCAAAATGTCTCTTAACACTCTCAACCATCTCCCTAACCCGCGTCCAGCTCTTAATTAAAGTGGCACAGATTTTTCTCGCCTACATGTTGTTTAGACCACAGTATGACTGTGAGCTTTAAAAATGAGCAAAACTTTAATGTGAAATCATTTTAGACAACAAGGTTTTCACAAACCACTTCAGGAGCAGGAATGCTGATTCAGAATCATTTTTGCGATTATGACCATCATACCAATACTGAGGAATCTGATCCAAGATCAGACCTTACAACTGCTCTGTGAATTCTAGTCCTAATGTCTGAAATGGCTGCTTCTAACTGTGAAGTTATTTTCGTTTATAGCTCACAGTAAGTCTTTGACAAGTCTGCGCCACCTTAGCGAAGATCTGAACGCAGGTTTGACGTTTGACTTAACACTGTCAACATCGCGCTCCAGCGCAACCAAAATATAATATATAACTGTCATAGATTAGAGTACAATTATATTCCTTAAGTAAAAGTACTGAAAGGTAAATGTTAACTGAATGAAGTGGGTAGATGTAAGTTTTGCTCTAATAGTCTGGATAACATCGTTAATTTAGTATAATACATGTTTTTGAACCAGACAAGCTATCCAACATAAAGACATTAAATACATGCATAAGAGTAAACATGAATAGTGGCACATTTTATTGTAACCACAAAGATCAGCATGATAAAAGTGGCGTATTTTTTGTTTGTGATAAATCTTTAAACTAAAAAAATGGACAAATAAGAAATGTTTTGATTGTATTCTAGTCTGTTTATTTGGGTAAGGTTAGTTGTAACACAATGTCAAAACTAACCCGTCATGAGGAGGCTGTACTTTAGTTTATCCAGCTTTCGATTTTGTGCTTCATAATGATAACATATAAAATTCAGATAGTATAGATGTGAATTCTGTTTGAAGACGACCAAGACTAAAAACAAATTCGTCTTGAACTTGGTTAGCTACGTACAGCTCCGGAAAAAAATAAGAGTCCACTGCAAAAATGTTCAGTTTCTCAGGTTTTATCTTTTATAGATGCAAGTACTGAACTGAACAGCTTTGCCTTAGTTTATAAGAACTGCTGACAATATTTCTCCTAATTTCCAAATAAAAAATATTGTTCTTTAAAGCATAATTTTAAAGGAAATGACAAAACATCACAATAAGAGAAATGATGCAGCGTTTACAGAACTTGAATAATTCAAAGAAAACAAATCTCTTGTTCACTCTTAAACAATAATTACCTTTGACGAACTTCTAGTAGTGTTTTACCATCCAGCTGGTCCCATTG
>JBBPCZ010000089.1:12115594-12125766 GCA_037974445.1 Brycinus macrolepidotus
TGTGAGCCAGACCTTCTCATCCAACATCAGTGCCTGAACCTCATAAATGCTCTACAGAATGAATGGGCACAAATTCCTACAGAAACTCCAGAATCTTGTGGAAATCCTTCCAAGAAGAGTGGAAGCTGTTATAGCTGCAAAGAGGGACCAACTCCATTTTAAAGTCTATGGATTTGAATGCAATGACATTAAAGTCTCTGTTTGTGTAATGGTCAGGCGTCCCAATACTTTTGTCCAAATAGTGCATGAATGTATAAGGACAAGGTACAAAGACATCATGTAAATTTGAACAGGATACATGCACTGGAAGCATAGTAAATGAGAAATCTCTGAGTTTCTAAATATTTTTTGTCTCTCACTGCATGTTTGAGGTTGTAGGTTGTAGCTGAAATAGCCAAACCTCCTATTTAGAATGAGATTTGTATTTGGCAACTGTTTAATTTCATAGATGGAGAACTCTTCTGTCTTCAGTACATTTCACTAGTGCTGATATCCATCTGTTTAATATTCATACACTTGCATCCAGAACTGCATGCTGAGGGAAGTGTACTTAGTGATACTCTCTAATAATTCCATATATAAGCACCATCAGCCTATGTGTTATGTAGAGAATCTTTACTTAATTAAAGTTAATGCACCTGGTTGTGACATGTTTGGTGAAGCGAAATAAAAAGAAGCATGTACTGCAGGACATGTTCTAATGCTTTTCTCATCATCAGAAACAACCAACTGAGAAAAAAACACTTGTTGAACCATTTTGAAAAAGACAGCACAGCTAACAGGCTGATATTTTCTATGCACAAAAGTTTGCATAAAAGGATCATAAGATGAGTGTCTAGTGATTGTGTTTTGTTGAATATACCAAAAGGCACACAAGTGGAGAACTCTGACTTGGAAAGACAAAATTCTACAGCTCATGCATTCCTCTGTTCATGCAAAGTCATATAATTTATTGTCTCTTTCATTCTTTCATTCTATAAGGCTCTGCATTGTCGGTTTGTGTGTGTGTGTGTGTGTGTGTGGTGCGGTGTGTGTGTGTGAGTGTGTGTGTGTGTGGTTCTGCATTCATTTAGTGGGCTACAATGTTTGGCTCTGTAATTTCAAGAATTTATTGGTGCATAGGGCAAAAAATAGAACAGAGTGATACTCAGTTCTGACATTTGTGAGCAAACTTTAATGGAACAAATTGCACCAATAAATGTGTAATAATCATTACAATACATTTACAGTAATTCAAAGTTGGCAAAAACAAACTATTTAAGAAGGAACAAAAAATATCAAATAATTGGTTAAAGATAATAAAATGTTTAAAGAATTAATATAATAATATTCATCTAATCTGCAGCTTCTCACTATGCACTTGTTACAACACATCAAAGCTACCCCTTAGGGAAAAAAACAGATAGCTATGCAACTAACTACATTGTAAACATAGCTTTTTACATTAAAGTTACCTCATAAATTCAAATAAAATGATAATCACTTGCAAATTTTAGAATTTGTTCTATGCTAAATACATATAATCAGACATTTCTCATTCTGAAAAGCTTCAGATGATTTTATCCAAAATGATTTAGTTTTATTGAATTATACAACACAACTAAATTAGATCAATCTGGCTATGATAACACAGGTCAGTATTATATTTTTATTTCTCCAGTGCTAATTGGAAGATTAGATTGATACTTTTTTATGCATCTAACAAGTCCAAGTGAAATGCATAAAAGAGTAAAATAAAAAAAAATGTCTATGTGGGTAATTAGCTCATGCTGAAAATATGAGAACACTAACATTTAATTTAAGTGTATTCATAAGCAGTCTAAGGAAACAACTTTTGAACATTTTTTAAACCAAAACCACGTGTAACAGTGACTGGAACCCCTATTACCAGTATACCTGAGATGACTGTGTAGATCCACAGCTTCCTGTTTCACTGGGGTATAAATGTGAGTTGACACAGAGGTCAAATTCCCTTAGACATTCATCAATATGGGGAAGATTAGAGAATACATCAGAGTTGTAGTTAAGACAACCTTTATTGAGTCCAAGACCAGGACTAGTTAAGACCTGGTCAAGACTGAGTTCAAAGAGGTTTGAGTACAAATCAAGACAGAGTCCAAATACTTGAGCTCACTAACGAAAGCATTGGGCGCAGAGTGCATCGTGATGAGTATTATCAGACACATGATTGGTTATCAGATGGCCAATATCAATACCCATTCTAGATGTATTTAGAAAAATTAAATCAATACCTTTTTCCTGAACCAGGTCACTGAATGAGTGATTTACTGTGAAGGAGGAATTAATTGAGGAAAAAGGGCAGTTGGACTTGGTCAAGAACAACCAGAATATATTGAGAGACTGATGGCCAAGACCAAGACAAGTCAAAGTGCAAATATCCTTAAGTCTAAGACAAGTCTAAGACAATAGAAAAAAAATGTCTTTTGTAAGACCAGACTCAAGTTCCATGGCCCTGGAATAAGATAAGACAAGATAAGATAAGCCAAGATAAGATAACTCTTTATTAGTCCCATGGGTGGGAAATTTGCAGCAGCCAAGTGGACAGTACAAAAGAAAAACGTAGAAACAGCAAAACCAAAAGAATAAAACCTAAACAATATAATATACACACAGTGGGTATCTTCCAAGGCCTAGTAGCAGCAGACATTAAATGAAACAGTAAAATTGCACCAGAAAATTGCACATGTTGCACAAGAAATATTGCATATGTGTGGATGTGTGTGTTTGCTTGTGTGTGGTCAACTGCGAGATGTTGGTTGTAGGGTCTGACAGCAGCTGGAAGGAAGGACCTGCGGAATCTCTCCTTCACACGCCGTGGGTGCAGCAGTCTGTCCCTGAAGGAGCTGCTCAGTGCTGTCAGAGTCTCCTGCATGGGGTGGGACATATTGTCCAATTGAGATGACAGCTTAGCCACCATTCTCCTGTCACTCACTACCATCACCGGGTCCAGTCCAGTTTCTTCCTACCCCCAGTGGAGATGCTGATGCCAGAACAGACCACACCATTAAAGATGGCTGATGCCACTACAGAGTCATAAAAGGTCCTCAGGAGCGGCCCCTGCACTGCAATAGATCTGAGCCTCCGCAGCAGGTACAGCCTGCTCTGCCCTTTTTTATATAGGGCATTTGTGTTCAGTCCAGTCCAGTTTATTGTTCAGGTGAACACCAAGGTACGTGTAGCTTTCTACACGTACCTTGGCCTGATGTCCATATCTTGGATGTTCAATGGCTGAAGTGGAGGATGTTTGTGCCTGAGAAAATCTACCACCAGCTCCTCGGTTTTCCCTGCTGGCAGTTCTGGTGGCACCAGTCCACAAATTCTCGGGTCAGTTCTCTATACTCCCTGTTGACCCCATCAGTGATGAGGCCAACTATTGCTAAGTCATCTGAGAAGCAGTTGGTGGAGTTGTAGGAAAAGTCTGCAGTGTAGATGGTGAAGAGAGACAGAGCCAGAACTGTTCCCTGTGGGGCCCCCGTACTGCAAATGACCCTTTCTGACACATAGCCCTGGGGTCTCACGTACTGTGGTCAGTTAATGAGGTAGTCCAGAATCCATGTGGTGAGGTGATGTTGCACACCTTTGTACTCCAGCTTGTCTCTCAGGATTGTGGGTAGGATGGTGTTAAAGGCACTGGAGAAATCAAAAATCATGATTCTCACAGTGCTCCCAGCGGTCTCCAGGTGAGAGAACAATGTAGTGGAACTGAAGTGGGTCCAGCAATGAGCTCACCAGGGGCTGAAAATGAGCAAGGAGGACCCGCTCCAAGGTCTTCATCAGGTGGGATGTCAAAGCCACTGGCCTGTAGATGTTGAGGTCCTTGGGATGTGGGGTCTTCAGCACAGGTACCACACAAGAGGTTTTTCATAGCTGTGGTTCCCCAGGCTCAGGCTGAAGATGTACTCAGTTATCCCACACAATTGATTCACCCAGGACTTGAGAAGCCTTGAGCTGATGCCATCTGGACCCGCCCCCTTCCTAGCATTGATCCTCCTCAATTCCCTCCTAACCTGAGTTGTTGAAAGAGACAGGCAAGGTGACTGTGTAATGGAGATCGTGGTTTGGGGGAGGGGTCATGAGCAGAGAATGTAGAGGAGGTGTGAAGTGTCTG
The DNA here is from genome assembly GCA_037974445.1 of Brycinus macrolepidotus. Classification (NCBI taxonomy): domain Eukaryota; kingdom Metazoa; phylum Chordata; class Actinopteri; order Characiformes; family Alestidae; genus Brycinus; species Brycinus macrolepidotus. The sequence goes on from JBBPCZ010000089.1 coordinate 12,119,724, forward strand.
AAGTGAAGCTGAGTTGGGGGTGGAGGTGTCTGCAGCAGATGGTGAAGGCTGCATCAGGAAGGACAGTACAGGGGGAGGGCGAGGGGCAGATGGTGAGTCAAACCTGTTGAAGAAGAGATTCAGTACATCTGCCCATCTCATGTCCCCCACCAGTAGAGAGTTCTGTTCCTTGTTGCCTGAGATGGTTCTAAGCCCCCCCCCCCCCCAGACTCTGCTGACCTTGTTCTGCTGCAGTTGCTTCTCCACCCTCTGCCTGCAGCTGTCTTTCCCATCCTTGATCAGTCTTTTCAGCTCTCTTTGCAAACCCTCCAGCTCCTCCTTGTTTCCTGACTTGAAGGCCACCTTTTCCTGCTTGAGAACGGCCTTAATTTCAGGAGCATTCCAGGGTTTGTTGTTTGGAAAACATCACACAGTCCTGTAGGGTATGGTGTCATCCATACAAAAAATAAAACAGTCTGTTCTGCAGTTCACAAGACTGTCAGTGTCCTCCCTATGGTCATCACACACCACTTCCCACACAGTAGAGTCAAAACAGTCCTTTAGAGCCTCCTCAGTCTCATCCGACCATCTTTTCACTGTGAAGGTGACTGCTGGCTCCCTGCGTACTAGAGGTTCATACTCAGGGAAAAGGTGCACCAGGTTGTGATGTTCCAAGGGGAGGGGGAGGTGATGATTTGTATGCCTCTTTACTGTGGACTCACTGTGACTTATTGGACTTACTATGTTGGCAAACAGTCTCGGGTGGGACAGGTAACATACTGAGCGAATGTGGGTAATGTGGAGTCCAGGGAGGCACGATTAAACTCACCAGAGATGCAGAAGAAAGTCTGGGGATGCTGTGTCTACAGCCTGCTAACAACAGAGTGGAGAGCAGTGGAGGAATATACACCACTATTGTGATAACGTGCGAGAATTCCCTCGAGAGGGAGTGTGGTGTCATGCTAACAGCTAACAGCTCAGTGTTTCTTCTGCAGAGTTGTTCTAAGTGATGTACCCAGGGATACAACATCTATCGTTCACAAACACTGCCGGTCCCCTCCTTTCCTCTTACTGGTCTCCCTCGTCCTGTCCGACCACATCGGCTGGAATCTGGGCAGCGCTGCATTAGTGTCTGAAGTTAGTGAAGTTAGCCAAGTCTCTGTTAGCAGCATGATGCTACACTTCCGGTATTCCCTCTAATTGCGGGTTAGCGCTGCTAGCTCATCCATCTTGTTAGGAAGAGATCTTGCATTCCCTTTGATGATGGAGGGGAGAGCTGGTCTGTACCATCTCCTTCTAGCATGGCGCTCCCTCCCGGTGTGACACCCCCACCTCTACCTTTTCAGCTTGCTGGGAATGTCGTGTCTCTCCTTGGGTATCACCACTGTGTTATGGAGTGCTAACAGCTGATCCCAAGTGAAACAGCTGATCCCAAGTTTTGGAAAACATGCCAAAAGAAAGTCTTTTCTTTTGTCTAAGCAAAATGTAAGCACTTTGAACTTGCTAGATTCTACTGGAACTTTGACTGAAACTGGGTTCTATGTTCAGATGAGACAAACATTTTTTTTGGAAACAAACACTGAAAAGTTTGGCATAAAAAAGAGAGACAGTTATACAGAAAACAACCTCATTCACATGTTAAATAGTGGCGGATCTGTGATGACTTATTCTTTTTTTCCCTCCAAAGTCTACGGAAACATTGTTAGAATACATGGCATCATGGGCTCCGTGAAATCTGTCTGCTTCTGCCAAAGAAAAACTAAATTGATCTGGACTGTGACCTTAACTCTCTGTATTCTCCTATTTCGTAAGGCATTATAGGGATGAAACATTGCTTTTATGCTATAAACATTTATATTTATATATTTATGCAAGCCAGTATTTGTGATACATGGACATTTTTAAACGTTTTTTTGTTTTCTTAGGCCAAATTTATTTCACATTTACATTTTTCATATTTTCAAGCATTGACTGAGAAAATTAACCCAAAGACATATTCCATGTCCTTTTTTACACAATACTAGTGTTTAGCATCATGGTCCATTCTCTTCACCCTGACATGGCTTCATCTCTCCTCTTCCTCAATCCCTGTTCACATTTTTATTATGTATTTGCATACTATGATGCTTGTATCCTTTTCTCTGCAGCACCTTAGTTACTGAACAAATGCTCAAGCATGAGTAAGCACTTTTTTTCTGAATCTACACGTGTTGGACTCAGTAGGAAATTGAGTCTGTGAGTTAATATCAAATATCCAATAGGCTAAAACAAACAGGAGCAGGTCCGTGGCAGGTAATGTTTTTGAAAGTTGTCAAATAGTAATTTCTGCTGAGTAATGTTTGTGCAGAACCTGGTGAGCTGCTCAGTACAGGTGCACTGTAACTCAAGAACTGTTTTGAGATCAGTGCTTTGATTTCTAAAACTGCATTGTATGAAGGAATTGACTGGATGTTAGGAATTTATGCAATTATCTAATTCATTGTTTAGGAATCGTTTATTCCTGCTGTTTCCTATTACGCTGTATAAAAATAAAAATAATTATACTCAAGTCAGTGTGACACACCCATTGTTTTCATGCCATGTGAAGGGACTCTTGCAACATTACATCCAAAATTTAAAAAGTCCATCATTTCCACCTGTGTATTTTCTAAGCCATTTTTTATGATTCAATAATTTGTATTATTTTACAGCTTTTTTTGTATTTTAACAGTATTTTAACAGCTTTTAACAGTCTTCACTACAATAAGTGAGTTTAAACACCACTAATTATGCTCTAACTATAGTGAAATTGCAATTGGCCAAGTACTGACAATATAAATGATATGCTCAGAATTGTGACAACGTTTATCATGATGAAAATATCACCACATTGCCCACCCCTGATATACTGAACTATTCACTCATTCTAACTGGAGCAATTTTTGTTTAATGTTCATAGTGTGGGGGTCCATGGAACTTTTTTTCAGGTCACAAGGGGTCCAAGGCTGAAAAAATGAGACACACTGATATAAACAATATTGTAATATGTATCTTGTAAAAATGTCTACATTTTCACCTACTCTGGGTGTATGAGGATTCTGCACTCCCTGGTCAATTCAGTAGAAACTCCTTTATTGCTGTGTACAGTTAGAGAATGAAGCCTGTTGATGCACAGTTTGTTTCAGCCTCTTTCTGGTTCTTCATCAGTGTTTAGCGTCTGGCCACACAGTTGCTCTTGGCTCTCAACCTAGCAGTGTTAAAATTCCAGCAACACTGTGCATGATAAACTCATACCAACACAACACACACTGCAGTGATCACCAGCATGTCAGGAGGGCCGCTGTGTGAATGGCCCACCCAGACGTTCTGCTATGTGGAGCAGTAGGAAGTGACAGTAGGATGTTTAAAAATGCAACTGTATAGTAGTCAGTCAATCAGTGAATAAAGCTAGTAGTTCCTTCAAACAAATGGAACTAGCATATTCAAGTTTTTATTTTTTTGCATGTATCCTGTACATTTTTCTATGTTGATACTTAAGATAAGATAAGATAAGATAAACCTTTATTAGTCCCACAAGTGGGAAATTTGCATTGTCACGGCAGAAAGTGGACAGAACAAAGATAAGAGCAGCAAAAATTAAACAATAGAATAGAATAAAAACTATACCAACAATAAAGTATAAAATGTACACTATAGAAACTTAAATTAGAAACATACTTCAGGTCAAACAAAGAGTAAATGCATAAAAAGCTGTTGTTTCCTATTAAATATAAAATGGTACTTTGCAGACTACTGACTTTCGGTTGGGATAGAGCTATGGGGTTGTTTTAGAGATTAATAAACCTGTTTTTCTTTCTTCATTCTCTCCGAAATACTAGGACTCACGCAATACCGGCATTGCTGGTAAGATGAAGGGTAGCATTTTGCTTCCTACGAGTCACATGAAGTGCCACCGCATCTCTTCAGACTGTTGCTAAGGCGATGTCATTTCTCCAACAAATATAATTTTGGTAAAGATTTTTAAAGAACTTTTACCAAGCATTTTACCAATCGTGAAAAGATTTGATATTCTTATTATACTTGTATAAAAAACTATTTTTTTTTTTTTCCAGTATATATAACCTAAATGATATGCTGTATTTTCAAAATGGTTAAAGAACTGCCATGTTGCAATAAGGAAGAGGTTATTATTTCGGCTCAAATACGTGTTTCCATTCATCAATTAAAAGCTATTTTGTATTTTACTGTTATTGTTTACAGGTACATCAGGAGTTAGGTTGGAAGCCTAAGCGTATAACGAGTGTCCATTAGTTAACACTCTTAAAAATAAGGGTGAAAACAAAGGTTATTTGTGTGAAGAACAATTTTTTAAGTTTAAAGGACCTCCACATAATGTAAAGGGTCTTGGAAGAACTCTTAAATTGGTAAAGAACATTTATATTATGTGAAGGATCCACCTTAAAAGGTTCTTTACACTCAAATATCTCATTCAGATTGTTCTTTGGGGAACTGAAATTGGTCTTCTGTGGTATTGCTTTGATCTTACAAAGACATCAAATTTCTGAAAATTGATTATTGTTTAGATTTAGTTTTAAAAGGAAAACTGTTAAAAGAAACATCTAAATCTTGAGAACCTTATGGAACAGTTCCAAGAAATCCGTAAAGAACCTTATAAGCAGACATTCACCGGTTAACCAGTTCTTCACAGGGTCCTTATTTGAGAGTTCTTTGCGGCACTTACCAAAAATGGTTCTTTAGAGAACTGTGCGTGGAATAAAAGCGGTTGCTTTAAAGAACCCTTTTTGATGGCACGTCGCATCTATCATATTTATCCACGATTCCCTCTGATAACGAAACACTACCATAAGGTCCAGGGTTAAAGGACCCAACCTTTAACATCACCTTAAGGTTTCGTCCTTTAGGGTGAACTGTATTAATGAACCAGGAACCAGGAATCCCATCCGGGAATAATTAAAAACAGTAAGAACCCTTCCTTTTTTTGCATCACTCAGAAGACGTGGTGTCATGATGTGGCGCTGGATGGAACGACTTCAGGAAACATTGGGAGAGCGTTCTTGATATTAGCATAAACGTTAGAGGTCATTCAAGGGTCCGAGTGGCAGCGCTTATCAAACCCAAGCTGCGCCAGAACCCAGCCTGCCAGTGGAGGCTGGCGAGGAGAGCCGAGGCACTGCAAAATACAAACAGCACACACACTTTCTCTCACAGGCACACGCACGCACACACGCACACACACACACTCTGACTGCTGGAAGCCAGACAATTAAGGGGATGGAGGACGGGTGCATTTGCATACATATTAAAGTGAGGCCGTTATAGAAGAGAAAAGAGGGAGCAGGCAAACGGGTGGGGGGATGGGGGGGGTGGGATGTGGGGTGGGGGGAGGCGAGATAGAAAAAAAGAGAGAGGGAGAGGGAGGGAGGGACTGACTAGCAGCGTATGAGCGAGCCTTTCTCATAGATCTTTTCCATCAAAACACACAGAGCCCCGCCTCCCCCCACGCATAAATCTGCATGTGTTTAGCGAGAAGGCACTGCTGGCGCTCGAACTCCGGGCAGCAGAGGGAAACCAGCAGCCGAACAACGGCATCGTGAACGCAGAAAGGACATCAGAGCCGCAGACAAGAACGAGTCCAGGTTTCTACGAGAAAGAATCAAGTCCAGACAGTCATTCTACCGAGTGAATTTGGGTATTTTAAGGTGCACTCATTGTTAGTCAAAGTCAAAGTCAAAGTGAACTTTATCGTCATCTCAACCATATCCAGTCTACAGAGGGACGAACTGGTGAAGCTCAGGTTCCACAGTGCACACACAGCGCAACAGACATAAGACATTGTGAAACAAACAAAACAGTGCAAATAAGAAGTATAAAATAAGCTAAGGGTGAGATTTAACCTGTCCTGAGTGTGTGAACGGCTCTCTTTGCATTGTATATAAATATAAGTTCAAAAAATGTGCAATGGTTGAAAAAATGTGCAAACTATATAACCAGTATAGCCAGTGTAAACAGTATAGCCAGTATAGCCAGTGTAAACAGTATAACCAGTATAGCCAGTGTAAACAGT
>JBBPCZ010000089.1:12141286-12153786 GCA_037974445.1 Brycinus macrolepidotus
TGGAGCTCGCTTTGTGCACTGGGGCACAGTCATGCTGGAATAGAAAAGGTTCTTCCCCAAACTGGGTCCACAGAGTTTTGAAGCATGGCGTTGTCCAAAATGTCTTGGTCTGCTGAAGCATTAAGGTTGTCCTTCACTGGAAGTAAGGGGCCCAAACCCTGAAAAACTGGTGCGTCCCCATACTTTTGTTTATATAGTGTAGGTGTTCACATTGTGGAGAACCTCATGTGGGCCCTCAACACCCACTCCATCGCCAAGAGGCTGGGAAGATTGAATCTCCCCCCCAGTACTCACCGTGTTCCACAGAGGGACTATAGAGAGCATCTCTGTAGCTGCATCACTGTTTGGTACGGGAATTGTTCTATTTCAGATCGTAAGACCCTACAGAGGATTGTGAGGACAGCTAAACAGATCATCGGGGTCTCTCTCCCCTCTGTCATGGACATTTACTTCACACACTGCATCCGCAAAGCCACTAGAATTGTGGTTGACACCACTCACCCATCACACACCCTCTTCTCCCGCCTCTCGTCTGGTAAAAGGTTCTGTAGCATACGGGTCTCCACTGCCAGAATGGGAAACAGTTTCTTCTCTCAGGCCATCAGACTGCTCAATCAGAACTGAAACATAAACTGTCGTAAACTGTACCCCTACACAAACACATACACAGTCACACACACAAACACCACAAACACTCCCCTGAACTGAACTTCTTCCATCTCCTAACACAGTTCATAAACACACTGAACCTGTTCTGCCTTAAACAAAACGTACACCCCGACTGCCACTGTAAATATCCCTCTAATTTTTTAATACTGCATGTTCTCTGTCCTGCTGCTGCTATAATTTACACAATTATTATTATTATTTATTGCTGTCTACCTCTAATTTACATTTCTGTGCACCTGATGAATCCATTGCTAGAATACAGCATTTGTCATGATATGTGCTGGCAGTCTTGCAGTGTTCCGTTTTTGTTCTTGTGTTGCAGCTCGGACCAGGAGGAACTTTGATTTGATTCACTGTGTATGGCTGAAATGACAATAAACCTACTTGACTTAAAAGCTTTACTGTTTGTTTTAAAAGCTAGATTTACCTTACCTCAAGACTATCTGACCTTTTTGCTACCATGTGTGACACTGATTTTTCCCTGAGATTTTATTACTTGGTAAGATTTAATATTCAGGTTTTAAAAACACATTTTCCACTGTTCTGTTCTCCTACCTAATTATCTATCTCTCTCTCTATCTCTCTCTCTATCTATCTATCTATCTATCTATCTATCTGCATACGTGAGTGTGTACAGATCAGTCACGTCTCTCCTCGTAGGTCAGCTGTCCTGTGGCATCTGGCACATGAGCAGCAGATACTTTAAGACCTGTAAGTTGCAAGGTGGTGCCTGTATGGATCAGACTACTTTATCCAGCACACCTCCCAAAGGAGAATTTGGAGGCCAAGTCAACAACTTGAACACTTCTATTCAACTCAGTTCAATTTTATTTATATAGTGCTTTTTACAACCAGTGTAGTCACAAAGCAGCTTTACAGAATCCAGGACTGAGCCCCTAGTGAGCCAAGGGCGACAGAGGCGAGGAAAAACTCCCTAAAGCTGGAGGAAGAAACCTCAGGAGGAACCAAGACTCAAAGTAATGTGTAAAGTGACCATTTGTCATATGTGAACACACCACAGCACACAGTGTGAACGGCATGAAATTCTCTCTCTGCATTTAACCCATTCACCAAGTGAAGCAGCGGGTAGCCAGGAACACAGCGTCCGGGGAGCAGCGTGTGGTGACGGTACCTTACTCAAGGGTACCTCAAAGGTGCCACTAGCTGTCCTGGGATTCAAACCCACAATCCTCTTAGCTCAGGGGCATCTTCTTAACTACTAGGCCACCAGCTGCCCCATCCTCCTCTGGTTGACCTGGAGAGAGCAAAAGTCTCTATGAGAGTTTCTGTGGGGATAAATAACAATAGAAGACCTTTGTGTACCTTAATCACTGTAGAACATATTGGCCGGCTGTGGCTAACAGAGTAGGTACTGTTAAAGAGTCAGTAGTGGTAGTTTTTGTTGGAGTCAGTGTGAGGAGTAGTTTGAGAGTCTCTAGTCCACAGTAACAAGAACAACAATCTGCCAGAGCTTTGAACAGCAGTTGCCCTTGGATGGGGGAGGAGCACGTAGGAAGTTGAAAGCAGCCAAACCAGTCAAGGACTCTTGGGCAGGGACCCCAGTGACTGCAGATCCGGGAAGAGGTGGTGACCTGGAGCCCCGATGGAGATCAGTCGGGCTAGGGCAGTGGTTCCCCTCAAAGAAAATGGCCCAAAAAGTTATGGGAGACAAACAGAAAACAGAGTTAGTTCTGTTTTAGTTTACAGGGTATAATTTAAGACTTTAAAGAGTGCAAGTTGAGACTCCGGCATACCACGATGTAGCAGCCTGGCTAGAAAGGGCAGAGCTGAGGGGTGTGACTCTACCAACTCTGTTAGCTGTAGACGGCCAATCTGTCCAACAGTGATTAAGCTGTACACTTCTATTGTTAGTTTTCCCAAACGAGACTTTCTTTCTCTCTCTCTCTCTCTGGGTCGACCAGAGGAGGATGGGTCCCCCTTTTGAGTCTTGGTTCCTCCCAAGGTTTCTTCCTCCAGCTTTAGGGAGTTTTTCCTCGCCTCTGTTGCCCTAGACTTAAAAAACTGAGACTGTATCTGAGTCATGAACGTTATTCAGAAGGGTATTCCAGAGCTGGGGGGCTTTATATGAAAATGCTATTCTCATTGCTGTAGCTCTCATAATTCTGGGGACAAATAAATAGGACCTTGAGATCTAAGTGAGCGTGGGGGTTCATAGCAAGAGGTATGAGGCGAGGCCATGTAGGGCTTCATATGTGATAGCAGAATTTTATAATCAATACGAAATTTGATCAGAAGACAATGAAGTCTTGATAATATCGGACTAATGTGGTTGAATTTCCTGGTTTGAGTGAGGACTCTAGCTGCTTGATTAGATGAAGCTTATTTAGGTTCTTGTTGGAGCACCCTGACAGCAGGCTGTTACAATAATCGAGACTGGAGGTAATAAAGGCAATGGAATAATTTTTCTGCATCATGAAAGGATAGTGTGTTTCTTAACTTAGCAATGTTTCATAGATGAAGAAAAGGTATTTTTGTTACATTACCTATATGTGCATCAAATGAAAGCTCTGGATTGATAGTGACACCAAGATTTTTTACAGTTGACCAGCAAGATCAAGCATTACATTTGAGGAACCAGCAAGATCGAGCATTAGACCTGACAGTTTGTTTCTAGCAGCCTTTGGACCTAGCAGAATGACCTCTGTTTTTTCTGCACTGAGCAAAAGAAAGTTATATAACATTCAGTCTTTTATATCTTTAACACAGTCCTCAATCTTATTTAATCTAAGTTTATCATCTGAGAAATAAAATTGTGTGTAATCTGCATAGCAGTGAAAGCTAATCTCATGTTTTTGGATAATCATACCTAATGGAAGCATGTACTGCAGGACTCCACATTTTACTTTGGTGTAAGCTGATGATTCCCTATTAACTCTTACAAACTGATAGCGGTCAGTCAGGTATGATTTAAACCAGGATAGGGCTGTTCCTGTGAATCCAACCAGGTTTTCTAGTCTGTCTAATAGAATTGAGTGGTCAGTGGTGTCGAATGCCGCACTAAGGTCAAGCAAAACCAGCAAAGAAACAAATATTTTGTCAGTGGACAGTAAAAGATCATTTACTGTCCACTGACAAAGTCCACTGTCCACTGACAAAGTATGCACTCTTTCGGTGCAGTGATGAGGGCAGAACCCAGATTGGAATTTTTCATATATGTGATTCTTCTGTAGTAGCAAACATAACTGTTGGGTCACGACTTTCTCTAAAATCTTAGACAGAAATGGTAGATTGGAAATTGGTTGATAATTTGAGAGCTCGCATGAATCATGATTTGGTTTCTTTAACAGAGGCTTAATAGCTGCTAGTTTAAAGGTTTCTGGTAAATAACCAATACTAAGTGAGGAGTTTAATACTGATAGAAGAGGTCCGATTATAACTGGTAAGACCTTTTTAAGCAGGCTTGGAGGAGTAGAATCGAGTGTACAGGTAGAAGATTTTGAAGAAAGAATGTTTGTAGTGAGTTCTCCTCGCTGAACTGGATTAAAAGATTTCAGCTTCTCTACTACAGCTACTTTTTTAACAGTGTCTGCGTATCTGGCAGCAGACGTGGTGGAGTAAAACTTCTAGTTTGAATTTCTTGTCTAATGATTTCAATTTTATTGTTGAAAAAGTCCATAAAATCATCACTACTATAGTTTGCAGATACCTGTGATTCTGTACCTCTCCGGTTCCTGGTTAGTTTAGAAATTGCACTGAACAGAAACCTGGGATTATTTTTGTTAGCTTCAGTGAGGGATGATAAATAGGCTGAGCGTGCCGTGGAAAGTGCTCCGTTGTCTCTAAGGCTCTCCTTCCAGACGGAGTGGAAAGATTCCAGTTTGGTTGATCGTCATTTACCCTCAAGTCTTCGAACACTTTACATTAAAGCACGTGTTTGATCATTATACCAAGGAGCGATCTTTTTCTGTCTGGCTTTTTTACATCTTAGAGGTGCGACGTAATCTAGTGTGGATCGAAGAGAGTTCTCGAAGCATTCAGTCAGGTTATCTAAGTCTGCTGGACCAGATGGAGTATCAAATGGGGTTGATATTTCTGGGAGCTTTTCAATAAAACTATTAGCTGTGGTGAATGTTATTGTACAACTAATACGAAAGCGGGGGGGTGTGTTTACATTATGATTAAGATGAAGCTCATATGTAATGAGGTAGTGATCTGAGATTAATGTGGTTTGTGAGAGAATAGCTGTGTTATCCTCATTAACACCAAGAGTCAGGATTAAATCAAATAAGAGTATGACCGCAGGAGTGAGTAGAACTCATTACGTATACGGTTGGGTAAAGCTAACCATATCTAGAATTGAGGCAAATGTAGATTTCAGTGGATCCTGTTCTTTCTCAAACTGGATATTAAAATTATCAACAATTATTGTTTTATGTCTGTGTACAGCTAAATTTGCTAGGAAACAACTAAATTCTCCCAAGAACTCTGTATATGGCCCCGGTGGCCTGTAGACAGTAATTAGAGTGAAGGAGATCTTATCTGTATCTAGATTAGTTATGTTAAGGAAAGGGGTTTTAAAGGAAGTGAAGTTAAAACCTTAAGGCACTTCTGTGAATGGTTCCTATGCCTCCGCCTCTACCGTTTAGTCTAGGACTGTGTACATAGAACAGACTGTGTATTAGAACACACTTTTTGAGTTTTCCTACTTTCCTGTTTAGTTTGGGGGACAGGCACAGTCTCGACAGAGGGGGACCGAGGTGACGACTCAAGGCAGCTAGCAGACGGTCGGTGTATCTGGTTTAGACGGATGGTCTGTCTGCCTCCTGGCCTCGGTGATGGTTTGGCAGCAACTACCTGAGCTGCACGCCGGCTAGCTAACAGACTATGGGCTGTGCTGCAAGAAATGAGAGCAGCACCCTGCCATTAGGATGGACACCGCCCCAAGCCAAGAGACCAGGCTTGCCCTCAAACGTGGACCACCTGTCAGTAAAACCCACTTGGTTCCTCAAACCATTCATGAATAATAAGTGTGGCAGGGTGTATATTCTGCTGAAAGATGCCGCTGCTACTAGGAAATACCGTTGCCACGAAGGGGTGTTCTGCAACAATGTTTAGATACCACCCAAGGTTTCCCAGCAGAACATTGTCCAGAGCATCACACCGCCTCCACCAGCTTGCCTTCCTCCCAAAGTGCATCCAGGTGCCGTCTCTTCCTCAGGTAAGTGGCGTTCATGCGCTCTGCTGTGCACATTATGTAAAAGGAAACAGGATTCAGACCAGACCACCTTCTTCCATTGCTCCATGGTGCAGTTTTGATACTCATCTGGCCATTGTAGGAACACTTGGCGGTGGATGGGGTCAGCATAGGCACTCTGACTAACCTGCAGCTGGAGCCCTGTGTATTCTGACGTTTTTCTGTAATTGCCAGTATTAACATTTTTAAGCAATATGTTGGCTACAGTTGGTGGCCTAGTGGTTAGGGAGTTGGCCCTGTGATCAGAAGGTTGTGGGTTCGAATCCCGAGACTGCTAGTGGCACCACTGAGGTACCCTTGAGTAAGGTACCGTCCCCATACACTGCTCCATGGGCACTGTGTTCCTGGCTGCTCGCTGCTTCAGTTGGTAAATGGGTTAAATGCAGAGAAGAATTTTGTGCTGTTCACACTGTGTGCTGTGGAATGTACACATATGACAAATGGTCACTTTCACTTCATTACAGTCCTTCTCTGGACCACTGTTAGTACGTACTAACCACTACATACCGGGCGCACCACACAGGACCTAGTGTTCTGGAGATGCTCTGACCCAGTCACCTAGCCATCACAGTTTATCCCTTGTCAAAGTTACCCAGACCCATTTTTCCGGCTTCCAACACATCGACTTTGAGAACTAACTGTTCACTTGCCGCCTAATATCTCCCACCCTCTGACAGGCGCCATGTAAACTAAATAGTCCATTTTATTCACTTCATCCGTCAGTGATGGTAATGTTGTGTCTGACTGGTAGTATGTGTGTATGTATGCATGTATCTATCCATGCTTTCTGGATGGTGGCCTCGTTCCAGCAATTAGACTGTGATTTAAAAAATGATTGTTAGCATGTAATTTATGCTTGTGTTATGAAAATGTATCATATCATAGTACAAAAATCACAATACATATTGTATCGTGAAACTTTGTATGTAGGTACACACTTGTTTTCTATGTGCTCTCCCATGCCTGTGCATCACTGTGCAGCCTTTCCTCTTGCCACAGCCATGTACAGGCACCAGAGACACACAAGGTGTCATCACGATCACAAATCACTTCCCTGAGTGCTTCTCTCCACCTCCATGCTCTGTCTCCCCCCTCCCAGCCGCTCTCTCTCTCTCCCTCTCTGTTTTTCTGTCTCTGTTTCCCTCTCTCTCTGACATTCCCTTTTTCCTTTTCTGCAGCGCGCCATATAGGACAGAGTTGGTATATATCTCAATTAGGGTGTGGAGGGTGTGGGGGTGTTGTGGTGAAGGAGAGGAGGGGGGGGGGGCATGTCCAGAGTGACTCCTCCTCCAGACAGCCTCGCAACGGCCCCTTAAAGAGGAAGCGACACGCTGGACTCCTGTCAGTCAGACGCCTTTTGACCGTTTATGCAAATAAGACCATGGTGGTGGCAGTGGGCGGGTACATGTCTAGATTTGTTTGTTATCCGTTATGCCTTCCCTCTTTCATCTTTCATTTTTCCATCCTATCATCCTCTTACATTTATACACACACACACAAAACACACACAAACACAAACACACACAGACACATAAATATATATATATATATATATATATATACATACATATGTGTTTGTGTGTGTATATATATATATATATATACGTACAGACATATGTGTTTGTCTTTATATATATCTATATATATGTGTGTGTGCGTGTGTGTGTGTGTGTGTGTTTGTGTGTATAATACTTTGTATAATAATACTTTTGTGTTTGAGAATACTTAGTACACACACACGCATATATATATATATATGTGTGTGTGTGTACTAAGTATTCTCAAAGACTAACCTTAAAACTAACCCTAATCTTAACCTTAGAAACCAAAACAATGTTTTTGAACTTTCAGTCTTAAACAACCGAAACACGTAACCTTTACTAAATGCACTCCTATTGGTGCTGTAAGTTAGGTCTGTTTTTCTCTGGTTTCCCAACAAACTCAGGACATTTTTAATAAGAATACGTACCAAAACAAACACATCCACACATACACAGAATAACACACTCGTAAACTCAGTGTTAGGTATTACTGCATTTGTGAGGACTACAAAATTACACTGATTTGCGTAAATCTGTCTGTGAGTAACCTAACCCCTAAACTTAAACTCAGGAACCAAAGGTTACCCCCACCCCACACACACACACACACACACACACCCATACACACACACACGCTAGCACACACATTTTTCTCTTCTGACTTGCTGTCTCTGTTTTTTCTACATGCTTTGACAGTTTATTTCAGTTTGCTTGCTCTCTCTCTCTCTCTCAGTCTCTCTTTCTCTCTCTCTACTCGCATAACCTGTCCACTCTGAGGCATCAGAATTTGTTCCACTGCTGTGAAACTGGTAACCAGTGGAGCAATGTCTGCAGTGCTACTGGGCACATGTTGGAAACTGGGTCGTAAAGATTGTGTGTGTATGTGTGTGTATGTGTGTGTATGTGTTCATCATGGCTCAGTGAGGAGAAACAAAAAGTGTCTTTCAGTCTAAAAATAAGTACTAAAAATCAAATCACTGTTTATATGAGGCCTATAACATGAGATCAGCACAGCTCACAATGAAGCCGACTGTTCAGATGAGTCTTTTTAAACACGCTTCTATATCAGCAGGCTTCTCCTCAAATGGGTCAACTTTACGTCTGTTAATACACCTCGGGTACAGAGTTTTCTTAAAAAAGCAGGTGGATCTTTCACTTGGTGCGCTCTAAAAATTCCTCAAGGAGAATCGCTACAATGGGTTCCAGATCACGATTTATTTATTTATTTATTTATTTTGCTTTCAAAACCCTGATGTTTGAACTCACAAGATGTCTCGGTGTATCCCTTTGGAATACCCCCCTGTCGTGAAATCAAAGGTGACTTCAAGCAGAGACAGGCAAACAAGACAAGCACTGGAACCATCATGAGGAAAGCATTGACCGATCAATCCCCCCCCAAACATCCCCCACCTCCCAAAAAAAATAATAAAAAATACAGATCAAAGATGAGAAACGTCTACATGAAGTCTGTAGGTTTCAGGTGAGCGTCAGTTGGCGTCGATGGGAACAGCAAGTTTGATTTGTAAGAAAGGAATTTTTTTCCAACTGTGTTGTCTATGCTAATTCCCAAACTACAAATGAAGCAGAGGTGGGATGACTCTGTCTATCAGGCGTCGACAGCGCGAGCTGACAGGACGGCAGAAGGTTTGTGGAATGTTGAGTTTGTGCAGACTGATGAACCAACGCTTTGTGAAGGAAACCCTTGAAGGCAAATAGAGGAAACTTTCTCCTGTTTGTTTAGTAGCCTCAACATCTGCACAAATCTGGCCCTTTTGTGTCATTTTTACATACATTGCAGCTACATTTACGTCCATAACAATCATCATTAACAGATAATGAATGATTAACTTCTCCTGCTTTCAGAGAAGCTCAGCCTGGGCTGGACTAACAGGTTTAAGACCGACATTCACTTTTTCAAAGGGTGCAGTACCACAGCCTATACTGCAGCTGGTGGCCTGGTGGTTAGGGAGTTTGCCCTGTTATCAGAAGGTTGTGTGTTCGAATCCCTGGACTGCTAGTGTCCTCACTGAGGTTCCCTTAAGCAAGGTACCGTCCCCACACCCTGCTCCCCGGGCGCCCCTCGTTGGTGGCAGCCCCCTGCTTCACTTGCTGAATGTATTAAATGCAGAGAAAGAATTTCACACTGTGTGCTGTGGTGTTGTGTGTTCACGCGTGACTATAAGGGGACACTTTACTTTATAAGAACTCTATTGACTTACTGCAGTAATAAACAGAATCAGTACTGGTAAAAAAAAATCTTCATTAGATTTTTTTTACCAAGATTTTCTCAAAACTGAGTTATGACTAATTCCTAAGACTGTGTCTTCATAGCACAGTCATGAGCACTTGTACTTGGGAGCAGGAGGGCTATTATTTTAATGCCATTGAATTTCTGTTAAATGATTACTGTGAATTATCAGTTACTGTTTTTTTTATTCCCTAAATTTATATACTCTTGAAAATGAAGTGTGGCAGGAAGCATTCTTTGTCTGGTTCCACTGAAGAATTATTTTTCCTTCCCTAAAGGACCTTTCAATAGATGGTTCTTAAAAGAACTATTTTTGTGAAAGAGATGTATGACTGAAGAATGGTTTCAAATATATATAATGCAGGGGTTCTCAGAAGAACCCTTATATCAACACAGAACCTTCCCATTACGTAATGGTTCTTGAAAGGCTACAAAAATGGTTCTTTAAGAAACTAAAAGAACTGTCTTCTGAGTGTGTGATCTGATTGGGGCCCTGGTGGAGTACGTTCTCCATCCCTGGTAGAATCTTAGTCCACTAGCAGCTCTTAATTTAAGTCTAGATTTACTAGTGCGAGGGCGCTCACATACATCGCTCTGGATTAGATCATCTGTCAAATGCTGTAAATGTAAATGTAACTAAAATTGTTCTTCATGGCATCACTCAGAAATGTATTCGTGGCTCACTTTTGTAAGAGTGTGTAGCTGTGTACATTTGTTATTAATGACTTTACATAAATACATGAAAATAGTACAACAGTAACTGTAAAATGGTTCTTTTTGAACACAGAAATGAACTGTAATAATGGTTCGGTGGCAGCTGTGCTGCCATGTGATTTATCTGAAGAACGTTCCAGCAAAACGTGTAGCAGCAGAATCCAAAAACTTGCTCTAAACATTTCATGGATTAGCTTTACAAATATCTGTAAAATCTAAGAATGAAATAACAAACTGCTCTACTGAACAATTCTACTTTCAAATTGAGATCAAATTGTGGAATTTGGAGGCCAAGTCAACACCTTGAGAGACTCCATCGACCGGAATCAAATTCCTTGTATGTGTTCGCTCATGTACTTGGCCAATAAACGCTATTCTGATTCTGATTCTGATTCTGATTCTGATTCTGATTGAACTCTTCGCCATGTTCCTAAAATCTTGCCTGAAGAATGTTCTGCAGTGTGGCAGGGTGCATTATCCTGCTGAAAGAGGCCACTGATATTAGGGAACACTGTTGATATGAAGGGGTTTAACAATGTTTAGGTTGGTGGTACAGGTCAAAGTAACGCCCACATGAACGCCAGGACCCAAAGTTTCCCAGCAGAACATCACCAAGAGCCTCACTCTGCCTCCACCAGCTTATCTTCCTCCCACAGAGCAGCCTGGTGCCACCTCTTCCCCAGGTAAGGAACACACACTCACCTGGTGGTACACATGATGTAAAAGAAAATGGGATTCATCAGACCAGCCCACCTTCTTCCATTGCCCTGGTCCAGCTCTGATGCTTGCATGCTCACTGTGGGCACTTTCCGCAGCGGACAGTGTTCATGGGGTCATGGAGCTGGATGTGAATGGGGCTATGTAGCCAGCATGAACTTTTTCAGCAACTTGTGCTGCAATAACTCTTCTTTGAGAGCAGGACAGGCTTCCCACGTGCCTCAGGGAGCTTAAACTGTCTACGACCCTGTCAGTGCTTCATCAGTCGTCCATCCTTGGACCGTGTTTGGTAGCTACTGACCACTGCATACAGAAAACACCTCACGAGACCTGCTGTTTTGGAGATGCTCCAGTTGTCTAACCATCATAGTTTGGGACTTGTCAAAGTCTTAGTGATCTTGCCCGTTTTTCTTTTCAGCTAGAGATGAACAAAACACCAACAAACAGGACAGTAATCTATAATCGTTGGTGCGTTGGTTTACATCATCGTCTAGTTACCAAACAGATTCAGAAGTTTTGCACTGTATCTGTAGAACAGAATGGACTGTAGGTGATGAAGGGCTCCAGTGACGCTGATGATGATCTGTTCAGAAACTCAGTGGTAATCAGATCACTGTTAGAGAAGAACATGCTTGGTCTTGAACATTTAGAGGTTTTTTTGGAGGGGGGTCATAGATCTGTCAAATGGATCTTGGAGTTGCCGTGCCATGGTCTTCATAGACAAACTCCTGAACTCCTTTTAAAGGGTGTAGAATAGGCTCAACCTGTGCACGACTAAAAAAAGTGAAGTAATAACTCAAATAAAAGTTTCCAACTTGAGCAGCAGTAAAACTGCACTGGGTCAAAAAACAACAACAAAAATGGTACTGAATTCCCTACAGAACCTTAGTACATCCAACACCTCTCAGCAGAGGAACTGAGGTTTGTTAGGCTCTAATCTTCTCTATTCGGGATCCTAAATTAAAATTCTAATGTTCCAAAGTCAGAGTTGTCACCAACAGCAAAACAGTCCAGGTTGTAAACCAAAGAAATAAATGAGAACTCAGCGTTAATGGATAAAGAGTAACGGAGTAAAAATGAATATCTTCCCTTTTCCGTTCATATTTAACAGATTTCAAGTGGATTTCTGAAAGTTTGCAAAAGAAAATCTTTTTTGAAATGTTTTATCTTTTTTATCCAGGTTTTTATGCAGATTTTACCAAAGACCTTACATAGACAGATTCAAGTAAAAGTATTAAATCTTCAAAATGTGAATGTGATCAAATTTTACATGTGACAGAGCAAACGTTACTGCCTGCCTCTGAGGCTCGTGCAGAATGTTCGAATCTGAAGAGTTCCCACTCCAGAGCTGGGACAGGCAGACGGTGGCAAAACTTGTTTTATCAACATGTTGAAA
>JBBPCZ010000089.1:12278220-12289693 GCA_037974445.1 Brycinus macrolepidotus
TTAAGGGGATAAATAACAGGAGAAGGCCTTCATGAACAAGAATATTGACAGATAGGCCCTCTACGGCTAACAGAGTCAGTACCACTAAGAGTCCATAGAGGTAAATTTAGTTGGAAGAGTAACAGAGTCTGTAGTCCATAAACAACAGGATCAGGTAAACAATCTCTGCCGAGCTTTAAGCAGCAGTTGCCCCTAACTGGGGGAGGAGCACGAGTGGAGCTGAAACCAGTCGAGGACGATTTGGCACGGGGTCCCAGTGATGGCAGTCACACTTAGACAGAAAGAAATGAACCTTGTATTCAAATCATTCAGATTGAAATGGTACATTGCAGGATATTGTGCTTCTGAGGTGTCCCATGCAGGCTGAATGTTAAAATAGTAAAATGCCACATACGATTCTCCAGCGTTGAGGAAAGTAAATCCTAAACACAAAGGTACAGGCTCTAGTTGGAGAAATGGCCGTTAAACATATTAATCTGTAGATGATTGTCTGACCACTGCACAATTTCAAATCAAATCAAATGTGGCAGTTTTGTATTGGAATTACTTGTGCATCAGTAAAATTGACAAAGTCTCAGATGCACCAAAGTGGAAGAGTCTGAAAAAGCATTAGAGCATTGTAGTCTGTGACGCTGCCATAGCATACACTGCGTATACTGTGACCCTCAGGAAGACAGATTTTATGGCAGTGCTGTCAAACAGAAAGTACTTGCATCCAGTTCCGTCACACAGTTTACTTTATGCTACAAACGCTAAGCACTGTTTTCTCTTGATGGTGCCATATTCCACTGCCTGCAACCACAAAGATAAACACACAGACATTCCTCTCTATTGGGTACACTGTGTGTCTACACTGACTGTGCATTTTATCAGCTCCACTTACCGAATAGATTCACTTTGTCCACTTTACAATTACAACCAGTAGTTGTGATTTCTTCCAGCTGCTTTATACGTCGTTTATTTTTCCCTCGTTTTCAAATGCAGGCCGAGATGAGAGGTTTAGGAGAACGTCATCTTCAAAATACTCTCTTTGTGACGTCAGGCACTGTGTTTTGTTACAGGCCGCACTAGCGCATCTCGAGTCTCTGGCCATAGATGTGGATCAGGCCCATCCTCCCGCCTCGGAGCAGATCATCGACTCTTTACCTCACATCGTCGTGCTGGACGACCACAGGGGTAAGCCGTAACACATCAGGTGCGGAGAAGCCAAGCATCTTACCGAGGTTCTGGTGTGGAGCGGCGAACACATTAAACAGGAACACACGTACAGCCAGTGCAGAGAGGTGTCCAGTAAAATAAATATTGATGGACATAAAGGAGATTTAAGACAAAACTGCAGTTAGCAGTGTATTACAGCTTGTTAGCCACTACTTCTGCTAAAGGTCACTTGAGGCAAGTCACTTTTTTTATTATTTGATCTGATGAATTAGGTTTAGATTCATTTATTTCAGATATACAAGGTATATTGAAATTTCTGTACGCGTCTTAAAGAAGAAGGTGGTGATGGCAGCACTTTCCCATCACAACTGAAATCTCCTCAGTTTGTTTCTAACTTCTTTTAGCAGATGCGTTTGAGTGTTAGGAGCAAATTGCTATTGATACTGAAAAGATGGATCTAGGATTAAATTAGAATATCTACAAAAGTGAGTAGCTTGATGTCAGTGACTCCTGCTGTATGGAGATATAACAGAAATATTTTTATTTATTCATTTTTGGAATGTTAATAGAATGCAGTGATGCTGCTTTGAAAAAAGCTCCAGGCTTCATGTTGGTCTACAGTGTAGAAGTAATGGGAAGAGCTTATACTTTTAGACTCATATTTTAGTTTTAAGTTTACAGCTTGCCTCACTTTTGGAATTATAACTCCATATAAGGGATATTTTTTTCTGACTTATTGTCAGACATGTAATGGAAAATGTGGAAGATATTTTATTTAGAAATTTTCACACAAGTATGTGAGCGTCTCTAGGATACACCGAATAAATGTTGCACTATTATAGTGGCAGTGCCAGTGCATTATATTTACATTTACATTTACATCTGGCAGACGCTCTTATCCAGAGTAGCATTTAGAGACCACAAGAAAACACGTTCCTCACACTAGTAAACCTAGACTTAAAAAGAAGTGCGGCTCGTAGACTAAGACTCCACCAGAGATGGATTTGGTTCTCCACCAGCACCCTTTCAGATTATATGCACCAAGATTTTGTGAAGTTTGTGTTAAAGTTAGTTAATGACATTATTAGTTGGGTCTTCAGTTGCTGTTTGAAGACAGCGAGGGTCTCAACAGTTCAGATGAAGTTCGTTCCACCACTTCGGTGCCAAAGCTGAGAAAAGTCTTGATGAATTTCTTTGACCTTTGAGAAGAGGTGGGTCAAGTCGTGCTGGGCTTGATGCTCTAAGAGGACGAGCTGTGACTCGTGGTCTGATCAGTGATGATGAGTAAGACGGAGCTGGAGCATATTTGGCTTTGTAAGTGATCATTAGAGTTTTAAATCTAATGCGAGCAGCCACAGGAAGCCAGTGAAGGGTCCGCAGTACTGGAGTGGTGTGTGAGAAGTTTGGTGTAAGACCAGATGTGCTGCTGCATTCTGAATCTTCTGTAGAAGTTTTGTGGTCTTCAGAGGAGGGGCAGCCAGGAGCGAGTTACAGTGTCCAATCTTGAGATGATGAGTGACTGGACAAGTATCTGAGTGGCATCAGTGGTGAGGAATGGACAAATTCTCCTGATGTTATAAAGACGGCCCCTGTGAGTCCGGGAGAGATTATTAATGTGAGATGAAAATGAGAGCTGCTCTTCTAAGAAAACGATGACAGCATTTCCAAAAGTGATGACCAGGTCAGGTCTTGGAGACGCGTCCCCTGGGATGTAAGGAGCTCTGTTTTTCTGGGATTTAGCTTCAGGTGATGCGCTGTTATCCAGGAAGAAACGTCGTTCAGACATGATAGAGATCGGGGCTGAGTTCTGAGAGTCATCAGGAGGAAAGGAGAGGATGAGTTGAGGGTCAGCAGCATTACAGTGGTAGGAGAAAACCTGTGAAGATAAAATATCACTAAGAGAGAAGGGGGCCGAGTACTGTGGGTAGTGGATCTTCATAGCAATCCTTTGCCATGCAGAACCAGTGATTCTGAGTTTGGAGAGTGAAGTTAGGAGGATCAGATGGTTTACAGTATCAAAAGCTGTAGAAAGATCTAGAAGAATTAGAACGGAAGACAGTTTAGCTGTTTTGGCTCCTCGGTGCAGTTTCGGTAGAACGTGCTGCTTTGAATCCAGACTGGTTGAGTAAAGACATGGAGAGTCGTAGAAAAGGACTAAATAAAGCCTCAGTGGTTGGAGTGAGTTCCTGGGTTAGCTGGCATTATGTATTTACCGTGGAGAAAAATACATTTGGATGAATACTTCTGAAAATAATCTTAGAAAAAGGAGTGATTAATTTATAACAGCGTGCAGGGACTTGACATCCACAGTCTGGTTGGTTAAAATATGAAAGTGCAGCACAGTACAGTACCACTCTGGTCCTCACGCGTTCTCCCTCTCCGACGCAGGGCAGGAGCAGAGCTGTGCCATCTGCTGCTGCGAGTACGTCAACGAGGAGATCGCAACTCAGCTTCCATGTCGCCACATGTTCCACAAACTCTGCGTCACTCTCTGGCTTCGGAAGGTTTGTGTCGTTTCTGTTGCATCAAACCATCTCACGTCAGATTGTAGGTCCCCGGTTTAGTTATACACAGTATTTACCATGAATATTAACTCACTTAATTACATTTAGCAAAAGAATAAGACTACATTTACTGAAAGACTATGAAATACTAAATTACTGACAGTCTACCCACTTCTCGGGCCAGCAGGGGGCGCCATGTTAGCTGTTATTTACTGTGAACTACTGTGAAAATGAATCCAGGCTGCGTAATTAACACACTAGCAGAGCATCATAACCCCTGTTTGGCTCCTGTTTGTGCTTTTCGTACAAAATTGTCCTGTAGAATCTCCCAACATGCATGTCTTGGCCATCTAACATTCTAAGGCAGTTTCACCTGGGGGCATTTTACTGCTCCAGCACACTTCACCCAACTCACCTCCTCTAACACCGCCTTACCGAGCTGCAGCGGGGGTTAAAGAACGGGGGGGGGGGGGGAGAAAAGTCTTATTCTTCCAAGACGGGAAAAAGCTTTTGGTGGTTAGGTGGAAAAAAAAAAAAAGTAACCCAAGATAATGAATAAAATGAAATGAAACAGCATTTCTTGAGACTGAGAGTTTTGAGACATAATTTTGACAAAGTACGTCAGTATTATTTAGAAATTTCATCTCAATGCAAAACAATACTGTCATCTCTTAGTGTGTGTCCTGGTCATTTTGGAACTATTTTGAATTTAAAGACTGACATTCCTGCAACAGAAGCACAGTGTGCATGAATGAGAGTTTAAACACTCAGAAGACTTGGTTTATTAGCTTCGTCTACACTGTGTTAACACTCACTGTCAGCTTCATCAGCTCCACTCGTCATGCAGCTGCAGTTTTTAGTTTACAGTTACAGACTCGTCTCTCTGCATCACTTGTTAGTCCCCTTTACCCCTTTCCATCAGTGGAACTGAACGACTAGAGGATAACTGACACAGACTGCAGCACCAGGTGAACTATCATCAATAACTTTCTGATAAATGGAGCCACAGGTCAAATGTCTGTTTTTCTTTTTTGTCTCCAAGCACCAACAACGGCAGCCATGTTAAATAAGAGCAGCTTTAAACTGCACAGACAGTAAACAGCATCAGCTTTGGGAACTTTGGATTGGTGGTTCATAATAAGCTGCTCCCAGGAGTACAAGGCAAACCCTTATAAACCCTTAAACATACTCAGTGAGGCAAAAGCATAAGATTCCAGCTTATTACTGAGATAGAGTGTCGTTTTGCCTGCGACTTTTTAGTGCCAGTGTAAGGATTTCAGTGGTGTGTAATGTTTATAAATCTTCTGTAAAAACAAAACAAAACAAAAAAAAGTGATTTTACAGTTTAGTAAAATAACTTTTACATTTTGTGAGAAGCTTTGTTTAATTTTACTGGATGTAAGATGCAATGCTGACAAAAAAAGTGCAACAAAATAATCCTTGCGGGTAGAAAATGGAATGTTCTGATTGTCTGTGTTTGTTTCAACTTCATCTCATCTTTTACCAAAAGTGACCCACATCCAGGGTGAAATGCTTCGGATTGGTAGCAGTTGAATGGGATTCTCTGAGATTTATATTGGTATATTGTTGCCTTTTCCTCTGTTCCTCAGTCTGGCACTTGTCCCGTATGTCGCCATGTTCTGACCTCCTCTCTGAGCGAGCCCACGCCGTTCCTCTCCACCCAGGAGAACCCGTCCTCCAGCCCCAGCGCGGGACAGACCCGGTGAAGAACACCCGGACAGTCGCCCGGCGTTCCGTCTCAATTAGCATTTTCATGTATGTGGTCACGAAGAGACAGTGCAAACTCGTTTTCTACGAAAATATGAATATGATTATATATCAGTGTTACATATTAAGTTACAACAAAGGATCTAACAGTAGTCAATAATTGTTTTGTTTTTAACATCTGAGGAAAAACAAGCTTAAACTGTCATTAACCAAGTTTCACTTTCAGCAGTTTGAATTCAGTCTTGAAATAAAAGCTCGGTGTAAATAAACTTGATTCTGAATTCAAAGTGCGTGTTTACTTTTTATTCTGTACTGACCCGTGATGAAATTACCAAACGTCTTGGTCATTTTTCCAAACACAGTGACCGGTTTACTAATAGCAGCAGAAGTGATGTAGAAGTAGCCGACGTATTATTTGCGAATTGAGTTGTTATAGAGTTTATGGCCCTATTTGACTCGTTTACTCATCAGTGGTGGAAATTTTCTGCACTGTAACTCCACACACAAACGGCTGTAGGTTTGATTCTACACCACTAAGTATACACACACAATAGTAACAGCTATAATAGTAAGAATGTTACCTTCACCTACTGTTTAGAAAAGAGTGGCTGCTGTGTGATATATTTACATAAAATAAATGAAGTTAGCAGTGATTTTCAGGTCTGATTTTAGTCTTTTTAACTTTAACTTTTACCTGGAAGTCTAAAAATCTTTATACACTGTGATTTGCAAATGTATTATATTGTGTAATTGTTTCAAAGTGCAAAAAAAAAAATTTGTTATTGAAACTGGCATCGCCCACAGCAAGGTGTCCTCAGTTACCAGTGAAGACATTCACGTCGATGAGTCTTTTTCTATTAAGGAGTCGTGAAAGTTTTTGTCCTGACGTTTCTGTGAATCACTGGAACGTTTCCAGCTTTTCGCACGTCTATTTTTCGAAGCGTGACTCACAGAAGAGTCGCAAAGATGTAAAGTGTAAAGTGACCATCTGTCATACGTGACACGCTACAGTACACAGTGTGAACAGCACAAAATTATTCCACTTAACCCACAATTAACTCATTTAACCCATTTAACCAACTAAAGGAACACAGCATCCGGGGAGCAGTGTGTGGGGAGCAGTGTGTGTGGGGGGAAGCAGTGTGTGTGTGTGGGGAGCAGTGTGTGTGTGAGGGGAGCAGTGTGTGTGTGTGTGGGAGCAGTGTGGGGACGGTACCTTGCTCAAGGGTACCTCAGTGGTGCAATTAGCAGTCCTGGGATTTGAACCCATGACCTTCTGATCACAGGGCCGACTCCCTAAACACCAGGCGCGTCTAACGCATCAGAACACGCGACGCTTGAGGACTGCAGGCGGCTGCTTTGTGCGGTTCATATAAAAAGCGTTTGGTAATCAGATTTCATTTAGTTTTAAAAGCACTTTTTTAGTAACATCCAATACATTAATTATGCATGTTTTATAAAACAGACAAAATGTACATTTTGAGAAAAGAGCATCCCTTACGCAACTTTAAATGCTTCATTCACAAACAACACTTTTATATGAACTACATGAAACATTTACCCAAATCTGATATTTTAAAGAGCTTTTTATTGCAAGTACAATATAAACATTTTGTGGGTATTATACTGAAGTGTGTATCACAAGAGTAAACAAATCGGCTGCTGGCGAGTCTGTAGAAACGCGATATAAAAATGTGATTAAATGAAACCAACCAACAACCATTTACCAATTTTGTGTCTGATTTCTTGGGGTTTGTTCATTCAACATATGAGTCCAGTGTATCTTCTTTTAATCTAAACATTGAATTAATTTTCTGGGGAGAGAGGACTAACTGAGACACTCCTGTCGTATATCGGGGGGGGGGGGACACTGTCCAACACGGCCAAGAGTGCAACAAAATACTCATGAAGAATAATAGACAGACCGGCCTCTTAAATTAAAACGTGATTTCAGTCTAACGTGATGCACCGTTTCCCAAACTCGGCCCTGGGGTTCCCCGTAACCCGCAGGATTTTATTCAGAACTATTCGGCTCGTTAACAAGCACTTCCTGACAAAAGTGTGTTAGAGCGAAAACCCAAACTGTGTAAAGCAGGACCAGGGCGGGACACCCCGGGCGGGACACCCCCGGCAGTGTGAAAGTTACATTAGCGAAACTCAAACGGGAGGAAACAAACATTCACTGAGTTCACATCGAGTTTACATCACAAAAAGGCTTGGGATCGATTCACAAACCCCATCAGTGTTACTGTGCATTTCTTCTGAGCATCACTTTCACACCTTGTTATTGGCAACTTTAGGACTAGAATGTTACAAAGTGACGTTCAGTCAGACAAACAAAAACAAAATCAGCTCAGTTTCTTTGCAAAAAAAAAAAAAAAAAAAAAATTAATATATTGTGTAACAAATACTGGCAAACAAATACACCAACAGTAGGAGTTATGGCAAATTGTATTAAAAATTAATAAAGATAAAAATACAAAGAATATTACAATATTTCAAATAAATAAAATGACACAGATACTTGCTTTAAACATAAGGAGAAAAAAAAAAAAAAAGTTTGAGAGCTCACTCAGCAGTAGTTTTAATGATGCAAGCTCAGCTTAAACAGAAACCACCACCGACCTCCATCTGACCAGGGGGTGCTGGTCACGAGATGTGATGGGAGAACCTGAAGCTACAGTAGCTTTGTGTGTGTGTGTGTGTGTGTGTGTGTGTGTGTGTGTGTGTGTGTTAGAACTACCGACAGTCTGTCAGTCGCTGCACGGTCGACCCTTTCGTCACGACACGCCGCCCGCGATGGGAGAGGAACGAGACGCTGTCAGACTCTAAAGGTAAAAGTGGATTCTGTGGGTTGGTCTTTACGTATTACAAAGGTGCGAATGTCCTACAGGCGCTGCTGCCGTCTGCGCCGGGTTGGATCTCTGAGAGAGGCGGAGAAAAGTGGAGAGACCTTTACATTCTAAGTTGATTAGTATCTGAAAAAAACAAACACCTACAAAGTTATTACAGTTTAGTTTAGAATCTACAAAAGTATTTACAAAATACAAATGGAATGCTTTCAGAGTAAACCTTGAATAAAAGTTCGTCATTCCATTCATCCTCGGACGAACAGGAATGACGAGTCGTGATCTGGAGGAACTCGGACAGGCAGCACGGACGAGAGGAAACAAACCTGAATAAACGCCATAAAACGCTCATTTATCGATTCGCACGTATCACGACATTATCGGTTCCCTGGCAGTCTTGCAGCGCTGCTCAGGATGTTAAAGCACTAGTTGAGGTCTGGAAAGAAAATAAGGTCTCGTCATGAAATAAAATAATGCACATAAACCTGAAGCTGATTCTGATCTCTGAGATCGGCTTTGGTAAAGACTCTGAACACACCAAACAGGAAACATCTGTCCTGGGTAGAACTGCAGTCCATGCACCATGAACTATTCATCAAATTCATCATAGTTTACTTTTCTTTTTCCCCATAAGGCCACAAACACATTTTAACAATAGAAACTCAACTTCCACAAATCTGGTCTTATATCCTCTTAAAGGAACGTCTCCTACATTTTTCTTCCATTTTATGGTTTTTCCCCCCGTGAGGTCCGATTATTCACCTAAACCAGTTTTAACCGTTTTTAACCCTTAGAATTTATCCCTTAGAATTAAACCGGCCGTTTTGTGACTGACGTGTAACTGATCCTCACACAGCTCGACCTTCTGCAGAACAGGTCTAGGGTTTCTGTAAAAATTTTGGTTTTCCTGAACTGACCGAAACGCTGAAAAACGGCTGTTTTTGCAACTAAATTTGTAAATATGGACCAGATGAGCTGGGGAGTAAATGACATGTTTCGAAAGTTTGTGTTTATGTACTATACTATTAAAAATAAACGAGGAAAATGTGGTTTTCCGTGATATGGGCCTTTATGAGTCGAATTCCTTGGAGAGGAATTAATCCAGCTTCTCTGAAAGGATAATTAATATCCAGACTGATTCCACCGGAACCGAGACAAATTTAAAGAGCTCGAACTACGAGTACTGTTTGGTTTCTTATCATCGTCACAGTAAAAGCAATTTACTGAGTCCGTGAGTAAACAAATCTAACCAATCCAACGTGTCCAACGTGTCCAATGTGTCTAACATGTCTAACATGTTCGCACGCTGGTCTGGTAAAGAGACGGCGAGAGGATGTAAACGCACTCTGCATGAAGATCGCCTTCATATTTCCTCCACGGCAACTCACACAGGGCTCCTCTGACCACTCAGTGGACTTCCACAAAATTATTTCAGAAAAACCTTTCATTAAACTCATTCAATCATGCAAAAAATGAAGCTGGCCCTACTGGGTTTCTAAATGAACAGTATGATGAACTGAGCTGAAATATTAAGCTGTATAAATACAACACTTAGAAGAATATTTTACTTTAAAGTATCTGGTGTGGTGCTAGTAAACGCCCACAACTAGTTCATTTATTGGACGATGTACTTAATTATCTATAATGTTTAATTTTTGCAAAGTAATCTTTCAGTTTCTTTTTTTTTTTTAATGTATGTTGCTTTAGTATTCCAGTATTCTCAACTCTGATTGGCTACCTTCAAACTTTGCCTTGGATAAGAAGTTATGTCTGCTCAACATGTAAATCACAGACATGTCAGGACTACCTGATGGTTTCATGTTTTTTCCAAACATGATATATTTTGACAAAGCAGCTCAATAAAACCAAACAGTAAAACTGTAAATAAATAAAAAAAACAACAGGATTTCTAAAAATATATCACTTACAATACAGAACATCTGAACTCTTTTCTGAGAGGTAATATATTCTCTAATGATGTTCTGTTGTGTTGAGGGATTTATTATGCAGAGATTCCCTGTAGAATTCACGTCTTCTGCAGTGATTTTACTGCTCCCAGCACTCTTCATCCAACTAATCGCCTCATTAACGCCGTTTTAACGAGTGTGTTAACGAACGAAAAGCACCAGAATATGCAGGGCAGCGAGTCTCCAGGACCAGGCCTGAGAAACACTGTTCCAAGGGTTTTTCTGGAAATCCAGGAATACGACATTACACCTATATTTTGCAAAAATAATTTTAAACTTGAATGAAGGATGATGACACTGCAGTCATCAAAACATCCTCCAATAAAAAGTGTAACTTTTCTTGACTTACTTCACAACACTGGGTTCACAAATTAATATCACAATATTTTGGACAAAATTTAAATGAAGAAAAATGATCATGATTATATTGTTGCAAAACTTACAAAGCATTGGAAGGGATAATTAATGATAAATGATATTTTCCATGATGCTTGGTCACAATGCATTGTTACATCTCTACCAATTAATTAACTTGTCATAGAACCTATTGATTTTAAATATTATTCTTAGGGTTATATTTATACCCTGTTAATATTTCAGGTAGATTAAGATATTCAGAGAGAAATTTACCTCAATATTTATGATGCAATTTAGGACCTGATGGGGCAAATTTTAAATGAACAGCTTAAATGTTGCATGGCTGCTGAGTTGAAGGTGAGCGCAGAGGCCACAGGTGAGCTACCTACTCAACCCCCGTCTGAAATGACCTGTAGTTCGATTGACTCATGACAATAAATACAGTATTGAGGAAAAACGTGTAGTATTTGGTAGAAATAGGAGCCGGGACCTTATGCACTGGTAATGGATATAAAAAACAGTTGCATAGGCAATTCATACAATCACGGTGTGACGAGACGCACTCTGTAATACAATCATTATATGTAGTGAACATGAAGGAAAGCATTCTTGATATATTTAGTTTGAGGGTGGGAGGAGGAATTACCTGGATGAGACATGGGTTTGGCCTCTAGGCCATGTTCTAACCTGGAGCTATTTCTTCTTGCATAAAGACAGTTCCCTATGAATGTCTGAAAATTTGGGCCGATTTTCAGGCTTGTAATCCCAGCATCTCTGCATGATCTTGTAGACCTCATCTGGGCATTTCTGCGGGCATGACATTCTGTAACCTGCATTCATGAAAAACATCCATCATCACTCAGATTCAAAAAGGGAGGACCAGTTTGTCTAAAAAAAAAAAAAATATATA
>JBBPCZ010000089.1:12311163-12324031 GCA_037974445.1 Brycinus macrolepidotus
GAGGAACAGTTAAGAGTCAGTAGAGGTAGTTTGTGTTGGAGTCTGAGTGAGGAGGAACAGTTAGAGTCAGTAGAGGTTGTTTTTGTTGGAGTCTGAGTGAGGAGGAGTTTGAGAGTCTAGTCCACAGCAGTAGGAACAACAATCTTCTCCAAACCTTTTGAACAGCAGTTGCCCTTGACTGGGGGAGGAGCACGTAGGAAGTTGAAAGCAGCCAGACTGGTCGAGGACACTTGGGCAGGGATCCCAGCGACTGCAGATCTGGGATGAGGTGGTGACCTGGAGCCCCGATGGTGTTCAGTCGGACTCCTCAGGAGAAGACAGATCAGAGTTAGCTGAGACTCCAGCATAGCTCGCTGTAGCAGCCTAGCTAGAAAGGGCAGAGCCGAGGGGTACGATGATGTAAGTGCACCCTGAGACACTGGCATCAGCGACCCTGAGTGAACCTGAGGAGTGGAGGGATGACAGCACCAGCATCCCAGTTTACTAGAATTCTCTGTGCCCACCACCTCCCAGCTCTACTCCCTTCATCTAACAGGAAAAATGACTAAAGGAAGGCCTGACTGAGATACTGAGATAAGATCAGTCACACTGTTTGCTGTACAGTTCACGTCTCATGAGGAGGCCCCATTTTATGACTTAAGTGCGCAAAGGTCTCTGCGTTCATAAAGAGTCATAAAGAGTAATGTTTGACAAAGCCTCTAAAACAGCAGATTATCATAAAAAGAATAAAGTCAAGTCTTGTTGGTTCTCCTCTGATGAAAGTCAGCTTTTTGTAGTGTATGTTGCTTTCAGTTTTCACATATATACAGTACCAGTCAAAAGTTTGGACACACCCTCTCATTCAATAGTTTTTCTTTACTTTTTTTATTTTCTACATTGTAAATGAATACTGACGACCTCCAAACTATGAAGGAACACATATGGAATTATGTAGAAAACAAAAAAAGTGTTAAACAAATCAGAGTATGGTTTTCATTTTAGCCACCTTTTGCTTTGATGACGGCTTTGCACGCTCTTGGCATTCTCTCAGTCAGCTTCATGAGGTGTTGACCTGGAAGGGTTTTTAATTAACAGGTGTGGCTTGTCAAGAGTTAATTCTTTGCCTTCTTAATGTTTTTGAGACCATCAGTTGTGTTATACAGAGCTAGGGTTGGTACAAAGGTCTATACAGTGAATAGCCCTATTTGACTAGTGTTCTAATCCATATTATGGAAAGAACCACTCAACTAAGTAAAGAGAAACGACAGGCCATCATTACTTTATAAGGTCAGTCAATCCGTAAAATTTCAAGTACTTTGAACGTAACCTCAAGTGCAGTTGCAAAGACCATCAAATGCTCTCATGAAACTGGCTCTCATGAGGACCGCCCCAGGAAAGGAAGACCAAGAGTCACCTCTCCTGCGGACGATAAGTTCATCAGAGTTATGAGCCTCAGAAACCGCACATTACCAGCACCTCAGATTAGAGCCCGCATAAATGCATCACAGAGTTCAAGTAGCAGACACATCTCAACATCAACTGTTCAGAGGAGACTGCGTGAATCAGGCCTTCATGGTCGAACTGCTGCAAAGAAGCCACTTCTGAGGAAGAAGAACAAGAAGAAGAGAGCTGCTTGGGCCAAGAAACACAAGGAATGGACGTTAGACTAGTGGAAATCTGTCCTTTGGTCTGACGAGTCCAAATTTGAGACTTTTGGTTCCACCCGTTGTGTCTTTGTGAGACGTAGAAAAGGTGAGCGGATGGTTTCTACGTGTGTGGTTCCCACCGTGAAGCGTGGAGGAGGAGGTGTGATGGTATGGGGGTGCTCTGCTGGTAACTAGCATGAATACCGCAGCATTCAGCAGCGACACGCCGTCCCATCTGCACTTAGTGGGACCATCAGTTGTTTTTCAACAGGACAATGACCCCAAACACACCTCCAGGCTACGTAAGGGCTATTTGACCAAGAAGGAGAGCGATGGAGGGCTGCATCAGATGACCTGGCCTCCACAATCACCTGACCTAAACCCGGCTGAGATGGTTTGGGATGAGTTGGACCGCAGAGTGAAGGCAAAGCAGCCGACAAGTGCTCAGCACCTCTGGGAACTCCTTCAGGACTGACGGAAAACTCTTCCAGGTGACAACCTCACGAAGCTGACTGAGAGAATGCCAAGAGCGTGCAAAGCTGTCATCAAAGCCAAAGGTGGCTAAAATAAAAAACATATTCTGATTTGTTTAACACTTTTTTGTTTTACTACATAATTCCATATGTGTTCCTTCATAGTTTGGATGTCTTCAGTATTAATCTACAATTTAGAAAATAAAAAAATTAAGAAAAACCATTGAATGAGAGGGTGTGTCCAAACTTTTGACTGGTACTGTCTATATATATATACATATATACACATTGTCTGCACTAAGAGATTTGTTAAATATGATTTATAGAGTATTTTTACAGTACATAAGTAATATTGAATCTCCAGTTAAACATCTCTGAGAGACCTCTTTACAGAAGTGGCTTTCATTGCTGCCCTGTTTTATAAAAAGACCGTCAGAATGAGAAGGACCAGAGAAACTACAGAAAACTAAAAACAAGAAAGTTTTTAGGAGAGTGACGGGGAGGGGGGTGGTCTTCAGAGGAGAAGATGTGTTGGACACCATGGAGAGTTGTGGAGCAGGAGTGGACAGAGCCCTGTGATTGGCTCATTATCTGCGGCAGGAAATTAGAGGCAGGAGAAAGATCACATGAGGAGCTCAGTCATGAGAGATCAGCTTAGAGCAGTCAGCCACATACGCCGCGTCTGCTGCGAGAGCCCAGGGGCTTTTATCTGAAGGATCTCTCCGTGCCCCCACTGAACCTAACTAGTGTGTGAAGACACTGAGGAGAGCTGATAGGGGTTTATTATTATAGAGCATTTTTGACAAGGTCTGTTTCTTTCCACAGAATCTGTTCCGTTTCGAGGAGTTCAGTGAGATCCGCAGAAGTAACTGGGTGAGTTGAATGTTGTTTTGTTAACAAAAAAAGTCTGTTTGTGTGAAAAATAGGTTGTATGAGGTAGATTTTGGTCCTGTGTGTTCAGACTGCTGGAGCTCGGCTTGGCTGGAGGAGTTCCCAGAAGGAGGGCTCGTCCCAGTTGGCAACATGCAGTGTGTTCTCTAATAGCTCTTAATCACTCGTTGTAAAGACGTGAAATTCTTTCATCGGTGCACTTTTATGAGCCTTTTTATTCGGAAAAGAGCGCCCAGCTATTTTTGCGTGTAAGGGTGTGAAGATTTAGTACAGAATTGTAAAACAAAAACAAAAAAGAACATTTGAATGGTATAGACATTTGAATGTCTATTTATATTTTTTATATTTTTGTATTAGTTGTTTTTTTATCTATTGTTTTGCCACTTTCTGCCGCTCTTACTTTTGTTCTGTCCACTTTCTGCCGTAACAATTGAAAATATCCCATTTGTGGGACTAATAAAGGTTTATCTTTTCTTATCTTATCTTAAAGAATCCCTCAGTTGCTCAGGAAACCACCATCAGTGAAACTTCACCTCGACATCTGGATACGTCCTGTTGTAACACTGAAATAGTTGATCTTTTTCTAAGCCAAGCCACCCAATATGTAATTAGGGCTCATGATGTATTTGACTCTAACTGTGATACTGTATTAAGGACACTAAAGCTGATGACAGTGCACAGGTGTGTCTGATAGCAGTGCAGACGTTGTCCCCTTTGCGTGAGCTTTGTGGAGGTTTTTGGACCAGGCAGAGACAGACAGAGTGAGGTCAGGGTGGAGCTGAATCTTCTCATCGCTGCCCGTCTGTCAGGGCTGCTCTGCTCTGACATGCAGTCCGTCCCCCAGGCTGACTTAGACCTTTAGCAAAACATGTTTAATTCCCACATTAGGGACTTCAATTGTTTCAAATACGGCCCCATATTAGATTAGAGGGAGCATGGACTCTGACTGTGTTGCCTGGGGTGGAAAAGGATTCGATTATTGAGGGTCCTTCTGCACCGCTCAAGAGGCTGCAATCTCTCTGCCTCCCCTTAATTACATTTGAAGTAGTTGTTCATGGTCTTTGTAGAAATTCTGCTTTGTTTAGGTCCATGCAGGACATTTGTGTGGTGCTGTGGGCAGATAATGGTGATTAGCTTAGCTTCTTTCAAGGCTTATGTCACGGTTAAGCAGACAATCCGTCAGGTCCTCTCACCATCCGGAAGAGCAGCTAAGCTGAATAAATGAGTTGAATAGACGGAACTATTCAAATATATTAATCATTGTTCTTCTTAAGCTGAGTGGCCTAGTGGTTAGAGCGTTGGCCCTGCAATCAGAGGGTTGGGGGTTCGAATCCCAAATGCTAGTGTCACCACTGAGGTACCCTTGAGCAAGGTACCGTCCCCACATACACTGCTCCCACACACACTGCTCCCCGGGCGCCCCTCATTGGCGGCAGCCCCCTGCTTCACTTGGTGAATGGGTTAAATGCAGAGAAAGAATTTCACATTGTTCACACTGTGTGTTTACGCGTGACTATAAGGGTTAATAAATTAAATTAATTATTATTATTCCTTTTATAGCTAAAATAGGCGCCGCTTCTCATCGGAGCTCGTGCTGAATTTCGGGACCGCTCCAACGTCAAAACGTCTATTAATATAGAAAAAGTTATAGAAAAGGAGACGAGTGTCACTGTTTGTTGAGGTGTAATTAAAGATAATCAGATGCTGCTACGCGTTCTGCCACATCCATAAATGGCTTGGTGAGAGCTGCCGCCCCCCCGCCCCGATAGCGAGACTGCGTGCTGAGCACTTTTTTTTTTTTTTTTTTTAACACAAACTTAATGTTTAAAACCAATGTTTGTGTGTCTCCAAACACTGATTTTATAGCAACCTCGCAATCACACTTCACATATTCTCGCGGAAATGCGTCTAACTTATGTTTGTATTTGAGTGTAGATTTAGTATTCAGAAGCTTTTTCTTTTTTGTCATGCCTCAAAATACTCAGAATACTCACATTTCATCAGGAATTAATTTTAAAAAATACAGTTATTCATAATACTTACAAAGCCCCCACACACACACGCAGCTGGGGGCCTGGTGGTTAGGGAGTTGGCCCTGCAATCAGAAGGTTGTGGGTTCGAATCCCAGCACTGCTAGTGACACCATTGAGGTACCCTTTAGTAAGGTACCGTCCCACACACTACTCCCCCAAACACTGCTCCCCCACACACTGCTCCCCGGGCGCTGTGTTCCTGGCTGCCCACTGCTTCACTTGGTGAATGGGTTAAATGGATTAAATACAGAGGAAGAATTTCGTGCTGTTCACACTGTGGTGTGTTCACGTTTGACAGAATGGTCACTTTACAGTTTACAGATACTTAACCCAGAGGGCAACTACTGCTCCCTGGTTAGATAAAATCAGTCAAAAAGTCTCAAAGCCTCAACCCCAGAGTTCTTGTAGCGGAGGACTTTCTCTGCAGCTTCTGCCACTGCTGCCAAAGTGATGAAGTGGTGATAAATAAACAGAGGCGAGGAAAAACTCCCTAAAGCTGGAGGAAGAAACCTCGGGAGGAACCAAGACTCATATGGGGAACCCATCCTCCTCTGGAAGATCTGGAGAGAGAGAGAGAGAGAGAGAGAGATTCTGTTGGGAAATAAAACTCTGTCATGTTCTTCAAATCATTCCTGACAGTTTTTGTGGAGTGGCAGGGCACAGTGTCCTGTTGGATGAGACCCTGGTCCATGAAGGGCCGTTCTTGGTCTGAATCAGTGTTTAGGTCAGTGGCATGTGCCAAAGTGACATCCACAAGAATGCCAGGACCCAAGGTCTAGTTCTGGTGCTAACATGCCCATTGTAGGTGGTTTCTGCAGTGCGCAGAAGTCAACATGGGCACTCTGATTGGTCTGACTGGTCAACATGGGCACTCTGACTGGTCTGACTAGTCAACATGGGCACTCTGACTGGTCTGACTGGTCAACATGGGCACTCTGACTGGTCTGACTGGTCAATATGGGCACTCTGACTGGTCTGACTGGTCAACATGGGCACTCTGACTGGTCTGACTAGTCAATATGGGCACTCTGACTGGTCTGACTGGTCAACATGGGCACTCTGACTGGTCTGACTGGTCAACATGGGCACTCTGATGTAACAGTTGTAACAAGTGCAAATAAAAGTGAAATGAAAGTCCAGAGAGTAATACTGGTTATACTGTTATACTGGTTGAATGATCTTGTGTTCTAACCTGCAGGAAGATGGACGGGTCACATGCACACCATGACCATGGCACCATGCACCCCCCTGCAGTCACAGACCCTCATGCAGACCACACGATGGGTCACGGTTCAGGCCATGAAGGCATGATGGTCAGTAAATGCTTTGCTGTGGTTTTAGTGATGTAAGTTGTCATTGGAGTGAACTGTCCTAGATCTGCCCTTATTTTATATGTTAGAATAATAATAGATACAACAAAACTACCAGCCTTTACTAATAATAATTGGTATAATTTGTTTGTGGGGGACAAATTTATAGCTGCTGTTTCATATTAGCAGGTGAATGGTCTAA
Source organism: Brycinus macrolepidotus (assembly GCA_037974445.1). Lineage (NCBI taxonomy): Eukaryota > Metazoa > Chordata > Actinopteri > Characiformes > Alestidae > Brycinus > Brycinus macrolepidotus. The sequence continues at coordinate 12,317,698 of JBBPCZ010000089.1, forward strand.
CATTTGAAACCTTTTACCGGAGGAGTCATTTTTGTCACTGATCCTCATGTCTTTTCCTTCTTTCATTGCTGTAGAGAATGACCTTTTATTTCGGGTACGATCGTGTAGAACTGCTGTTTGCTGGACTTGTTATCAACACCCCTGGAGGTGAGTCTAAATTAGTGTTGCACAAAGAATTGAAGGCTAAGTCCTTTTTAATACTACAATGGAATAAATCAGTTTAATACACACACCGCCTGTAGGTGACTGTTTCTAATTTGACTTGTAAGGGACAGAGAGGTCAAGAGTTTTATTTAATAACATGTGATCAAATACTGCAAGGATCAGTTAACCTGAGGCATGATGCTTTTCTATGGATTTTAAATTTTTTAACAGTGTGATTAATGCCACGCTATTTTCTCAGCTCAGTGTTAATCTTCACTTCAGAATATGTTTAAATTAAAGTTAGGATGACTTATTTAACATCTGAAGATACAGTTTTCAGAAAAAAAATAAAAATAGAAAAGAAAATCTGTATCCGGTCAAGCAATTTTCCCCCACAATATTATTACAGTGTCAGACATTGTGCAACTACACTGGCATCAGTATTGAAGCCAAAATTCTACTATTCAGAATAGTCTGGATCATTATATGTTACTGTTTGGTACATAAAAAAGATTCATTTTGGACCGTGGCAGAACAAGAGAGAGGACACTAGTTAAAAAAAACAGGAACAAGTTTATAAGTTTGATCCCATCTCATCTGTAAAAACTGAGCATTTTTATTTATTTAATGAAAATGTTTTAAAACTCAACGTTAGCAACCACCTGGGACACCATGGCAACCACCTAGCAACAACAGCAGTTACCATATCAACCGCACAGTCGCACTTCCTCATGGAAATGTTCTAGTTTTATATAGTCTTCTTTTATATTCGTTTTTTTTGCCTTTTAATTCAAAAACAAAAAACAAGAATATATTTGGTCTTTGCGAACAGAAACAGTGTTCATGTCTATTTGCATATAGAGTGGGAAGAAAGATCTGATCACTCGGTCACTCGAGACGTGGAGACGCATTCTAATGCCAGCGGGTGAACTCAGAGCCGCCCGCTGCACTTTAATGCCAGATATTTTTTATGATCTTTTTTTATTTTATATTTATCAAGGGTGCCAAAAATGACTGAACTGACTGCATTATTTTGTCGTCGCCCACATGAGTTCTTTAAGAGCTCATGTTTAGCCAACATATGTGTAGTATTTTTCAGCAGTTTAAGTATAAGTAGGTTATCATCTTTAATATGATGACTATAAAAACATGATCCAGATAACTGGTAAGCTTATGAAGTAAAACCTGAAATCAAACCAGACGTGTTTACCTTAGTTCATCTCTTACATAATTAGTTAATGTCCATATTAAGCACAGTTCATCATACCATTTAAATGTCGAGATGCTTTTTCCCTGCCTCAAAAAGAGTTTTGTCACATCATCGTGTACCAGCAGGCAGGGAAAAATCCTCTTAACCAACGATATATCATCCGTTAATCAGAGTCAGTCCCTGCAATACTGATATCTCAGGAGGGTGCAATATGCAAATTAGCCTCTGACCAATCACAGCTACAGTTTAGTGTTGCATGTTTGGACGAATTGAAGTATTTGTGTAAATTAACAAATGTCAAATTATTTTCTAACCTTTCTTTAATGGTTAAAGACACAGATTCTTTTTAAAAAGGCCCAATTTCATATTTTCCATGACGGTTGTGTGGGTTTGTGTGTACCAAAAATATAATTCCTTCTTCATCATCATTCATTCCGGCATGACCATTTTCCAACCTGTTTATCCCATAGAACTAAACAAGCCGTGTTTGTAAATGATCTCTTTCCTGATTGGCTGCCATGTATTCTGGGTAGGTGGCTAACGAGTGTATAAGCATCCTACAACAATGAACACAGCTTCAGTACAGAATTTATTTAGTATTAAGGTTAACATTCAGAATTTCTTAGTATTAAGACTTCAGCAACATGCAGTGTGAAGGTAATGAATATCTGCATTCACCGGACGATCTGACGAGTGCTGCCGTGAAAGAGTTCTGAATCGCTTTGTGCCCTGTTTAAGGTATGAAAGACGGTATAGAACCTTTGTGGTTGTAAGTAAAGTGAGGAGAGAGGCTCAGACGGGGGAACTGAATTCTCATGTTGAGAGGATTAGACTGGACTCGAGCCAGGATTAAAGGAGACGTGTTTGAGAAAGGTGTTCACGTGAAGAGTTTTACAGTGAATTCCAAAAGCTGACTTTAATGAAGAGAGATTCTTCTGATCCTCCTGTTAGAGATGGTGGGTGCCTGTGTTGGGGTGTTCCTGTTGGCCGCGTTCTATGAGGGACTAAAGATCGGCCGGGAGGTGCTGCTGAGGCGGAACCAGGTCAACGTGCGCTATAACTCCATGCCAGTGCCGGGAGCGGATGGCACTGTTCTAATGGAGACCCACAAAACAGTCGGGTGAGTTGTCAGAGACGGGCATCGGTCTCTAATCCGTGAAACTGATCAGTTAGGGATACAGACAGGTGACGAAGGACAAAAATCAGAATACAGTCTGAGAGTTTGGCCACTATAAGCCACCAGAACCACTTCAGTGGCGAAGATTCTACAAGTCTCTAGATCTGTTCTGGACCAGTGGAGGAATCGAAAGATTTTCCCTCAGTTTTTGTTTTGATGATACAAAATTTTAACTCTCCAAAGGTCATAACGTTTGATTTACATAATTTTCATAATCCTCGAACCAGTTAGTGACCGCTTGTCGTTCTTGAGGAGATATAACATCATGAAATATTTCATCATAAGGTAAATGCAACTGGTCAGAATAACTTTGTATTGATCTGCAATGACTCATCACTCTAAGGGGGTTGGTGGACCCAGCAAACCCTGCCCCCAAACAATAACAGAGCCACCAGACCCCCCTAGTTGTAGGGGTCAACCATTTAGGCCTGTACCACTCGGTGTATGTCACACATGCACTCGCCCACTTGTGGACAGTACAGTGAAGGATGACTCCAGATCACGGCTCCATATGTCTCTAGACCAGTGCCTACCGTTCTTTCACCACTTGTGCATTAGTCTTTGTAATAAAAAGATGATACACTGCACCCCTCCTTTAATCTTCTTCTCTGTGGATGGACTGTTCTTGCTGACAGTTTGATCACGACAGTTTCGGTCACCTGATAAACAGTTGCACTTCTGTTTCCCCTTCCATACTGCACTGCAGTCGCTGAACGTGCACTTTCAACCCGCTTCTAACTTTATTGATGCACATCCCATGGTTTTCTTTGTCACTCCTCTGTAGATTCTGTTATTATTAAGCTTGCTGTTTAAAAACAGCCCTTGCCAAGTAAATAGCTTCAATATGGCGGATATAAGGGTCAGTAAAGATGATCTGATGTTTGTGTAAATACAGTTCTTCAGTAGTGTCACTGTCTTACTTGCCCTGTTAAACACTTTGCTTGTGTCTCTCCACTCTCAGCCAGCGAATGCTGAGCTTGGCGCACATGTTCCAGACGCTACTGCATGTCATCCAGGTGGTGGTCAGCTACTTCCTCATGCTGGTGTTCATGACCTACAACGGCTACCTGTGTATTGCTGTGGCGGCGGGAGCCGGGGCGGGATACTTCTTGTTCAGCTGGAGGAAAGCTGTAGTGGTGGACATCACAGAACACTGTCATTAACTCTCCAGCAGGCCATGTGCTCTCTCTTTCCGTACAGACATGTATGTGCCATTTGAAAGTATGAAACACGTCCTATATTTAACTTCAAACCTGCATTGTGTACTCTCTGACAAAGCCCTGTTTTAGAATGATGTCGTTTATGCCCATGAGTGGCAGCAGATCCCTTCGCTCAGTGGCAACTGCTTTTTCTGCTATGAACTTTCTTTAAATTATTTTATTCTAGACCTGGTGCGTCAAAGCCCACCTAAAGTCCAGCCATGTTGCAGTCGTCTTGCTCTCAGTATCGCCATCGATCTTCGTGTCTAGTTTCTTTGATTTCCTCACCATTCCGCTCCGCTGGGAGTTTCCACGGCTGTACAGTCTACCTCCTAGTTTAAGTTACGCACACTATAAGAGAGGCCATGACTGTCATTCCTTCTACAGGCCGTTTTCCTTAAAGGGATGTGATGAGAGCGCCTTATTAAACCTTTTGCCTTAAGACTAGGGGAGATACTAACGGGTCTGCGGTAAGTGGGCGCAGCTCCTAAGGCTGGACCCCTAAGAAACCGTGCATAAGATCAGGACGGGGACAGACTCGTAACGTCTTAACTGCTGAAACGCATTTTGACTGGGTTAATCAATGGCATACCAGTGTTGAAGAAAGAACCTTTCAAACCTTGAGACTATTTAAAGTTCGTGCACACCCAAGCAGGGGAGAGAGAGAGAGAGAGAGAGAGAGAGAGAGAGAGAGAGAGAGAGATGATCCCACCTGGTAATCTTAGTTTACAGAGCTGAATCTGAAATTTGCTCTAAGAGGAGTGTTTTAAGCGAATCCAGAGAATGGTGAAATGTGCATAATCTGATGCCAGTGTTTCCTTTAACATCACTTTATATAATTTGTATTTGTAATTGTATTCTTCTACTGTAAACTACACGTACTATTTTGCAGTTTATCAACACAGCCCTATATTTGTAGTTTGTATTTCCCCACAATGTTTTGTGCAGCTAGACAAAAATACGATAGCAACAGAAGGTGTAATTATGCTCTTTAGTCATGTCTTCTGAAGATCTTTGGTATTAAATTTGATTGCTCTGTGCATTCCTCTCTGCAAGAAATGGGCTGCACCTCGTTTCAATCATTTTTGTGCTACTTTTGCTCCTGATTGATCGTGTGCCTTTTCCTGTTGGAGTTAACTGACTAGGTCTCTTGTAGCGGTCAGGCAGAAAAAGTGCATTCAACATTTTACAGGCTGGAAATACTTAGACATGGGAGTAGATTCACTAAAGAATGTTCAGTGAATAATTATTTTAGTTACAACAGTTATTTTATCATTTCTCAGTTTCTCTTTGTACAATACTGGCTTTGACTAATTAAAGAACTGGAATGACGCCCTTTACAATGTGGTCCATACCAGCGAGCCAACTGAGTACAGAAACTGACACATAATGATCCAGCGAGAACACAAATCAAGCGTAGCATCAATGTTAACAACTGTTTACAATTCTGTAATATCTGTACTTTGACACTCAGTGCTGTAATCGATGAAGGTGATGTGATTAAAAGCATAAATGACGTGACGTCTGATTACCTTGTCTTGTAAATACAAAGCCTGGTCAGTTTTATTAGTCACTGAAATTCCAACTTATTTCAGGCCAAGCACTGTCCCTGTTAATTCATTATTCATACTGAAATTCTGTTTAAAAAAGAAACCTAATGGAAACAACAGACAGACAGAACTGACTTCAAAACACGGACAGAGCCCGGTCTGCCTGGCTCATCTGTACAGAAAGGAGTGAAGAAGGTTCTGATCTTCACTGACGTTAGCTTAGTCGCTCAGAACTGAAGGTTTCCGAATAACGATGGCAGCGTGTTTGGCTTTGGGTGAGGTTTGTATCCTATTCGCTCGTGAATCATCTGCTCCCGGCTCTTCCCTTCCCCTCCTGAGGCGCCGCTCATCTCGCTGGACGTCGGAACGTCGACCACATCCACCTCATCTCGCTGTTTCTTTCGACTCTGGAAAAGATGACGTTGATTGATGTTCTGAAAGCATTCCTCATCCTCTACTGCACAACGGAACGTTTTCCGACGCCCAAATGTTTTAAAATGACTGCAATTAATCAGAATATTCAAAAAAGGTGTGGGAGTCATTATCAAGCATCGCTTCCCTTTCTCACATGGTGACTGGAGCACATGGTGTGAGATAAAAGGGAGCGTATTTGTTTTGGTTTTCTTATTGAAAACGACTGTAAATAAAAATATGTACGAGTGTGTAAAAGTCTAGAGAGGTCTTCTGTCAGGTTTATTTATTTTGCATGTTCAGAAATGTGAGATGAGAGATAAGGGTCACTTTTCCAGGATGCTGGAACTTACCGTGTGCTGTGACGTTATCCTGTATTATCAGATGGATTTGTTCACAATATAAGCTGTAAATATTTTTTACAAGCTGTTTTTTTTACTTATTTTGGAAGAAAATGGACATAAGATTGTTTCATGGAAGAAGAGTGTGAGAGTGTGTGGCTGTAAATGGACCTGTGACTGTCTGATGGAGGGCTCTGTCTCCTGGACCATCTCAGTGTGTGTGTGTGTGTGTGTGTGTGTGTGTGTGTGTGTGTGTGTGTGTGGGAGTTAGTGTGACTTTCTGATAGAGGACTCTGTCTCCT